>OX638130.1:95833289-96170258 GCA_951804985.1 Dryomyza anilis | reverse complement strand
AACTGGATGAAGTGCTTCGCGGAAATGTGGGTTAATTGTGGGTAACTAACTATTTGTTTGAATTTCTTGTGGTTTCGGTCTGTGTATGCTTTTGCTTCCAAATTGGGCACACATTACATTAACATTGAAATTAACTGTATGATTAAGATTTCTTTTTTTTTAATTTTTGTTAACTTTACCATTTGCAAGTTTTCTTTGTTTTAACATATCGCTTATACATATTCACTGCTGTTAAAATTATGTCAAAACGTGATGCATTATTAAATTGTTACAACTTATATCATATACGCATTTTTAATAAACTTTCTATAATTTACAAAAATAAAAACTATGAGGGCATGTACTTTTGCATTTTAATATGTTTGTAAATAAATTTAATAAGAGACAGGGAGTCTTTTGACCAGACAAAAAAAAAAACACCTTACAGCGGGCTTGGTGGTCTTTTTTGGGATTTTATAATACATCCATCGTTTGTGTTTTTCTTATTATAAGTTTTATTTTTCGCAAATTATGTAAACCCTTGTAGGAAGTAGATTTTGATCCCACTTTCTACGTGATTTTTTTCATTATTTCGATATTTGAAATGATTTTATCATTTAAGCAATGCAAAATAGTCACATTAATAGATAAAACCACAAATATTGCGAAAATATAAAGCATTTAGTTTGCCTTAGTTTGAACGTTAACAAAATCTAGTTAAAAACAACAAAAAAATTGATTATTTTTGTATTTATTTATTTGATTTATTTGTATTTATATCATTGCATTGCGTCATTTGTATTAATGTTTTTGGTTTTTTGCATTAATTATTAAAACTAGTTTAAAAAAATTGTTAAATAAATTAAGCTAATGTTAAAAAATAGCAGAAATTCCGTATAAAAAAAGAAAGGAAATCAATTAGTGAAAAAGAAGTTCTACCTGCTTGAGAATTTTACAACTGGACTTGATGTAAAAAAACACAGACATGTCTCGGGAATATAAAAAGAAAAACTTTTAATTGCCCGAGTGGATGCCTAATTCGGAACGATATCATTAACTGATTAGGCTTGGCTGATTGCAAATATAGTTATGATCAGAATACCGCATCAATGACTGATTCAAAAAGTGTTCGATTGGAAATTCGATTTAAAATTATCCCATTTTCGCATACGTTTCTGATCAGAATACGATATGACTTCCCTACCAAAGGCCACCTCAATAGATTCTGATCAGGGTCGAGTAGGGTAATCCTTATTATAAATCCATGTAAGGCAATCTGACTCATTCTTTACGAATAATCCTACTTAACTGAATGTGATCTGACACTTATGAAAAAATCTGATTGTATTACTCTAATATCGTCGTTGTAGAACGAAATGTCACCAAATACGTTTTTATGAAAAACTTATTTAAACTTTAGTTTGTTGATTAATATTATAAAAAGTAAATGATGCATTTTAAAAGTTGAAAAATCAATTAATAGATATCCATTTTCTTATCATGTGGTAAAAAAATTGAGATCATTGTTTAAAAATTGACAGATTTTTGTAATGAAAATGTATTTGGTGACTTTTCGTTCTACAACGACGATATGATAGATCTGGTATTAAAAACCTTTTATATTAAAATTGGTTAACAAAATTATTCTAATTAAATAAAATATTCAAACAAATAAATGTTAAACACAAATGCAAAACAAATTCAAATTCATTTTTCAAAATTTGAAATTTATCATTTAAACTAAAAACGTTGTCATTGCAAAAGTTATTGAGACAACTTTGTGTATTCACAAAACTAGTTGTTATTTGAAAGTGCTCGAATTTGATAAAATAACTTTCAGAATATTTTAAATATACATAATATAATAAGGTTAGAATAAGGATAAGATCAGGAAGCTTGATCAGGAATTTAATTTTAGTTTCGGATGCAATCATTGTCTGATAATGCTTGCCTGTTTTCAAAAAAGGTAATAATCAGGTTTCCACATCAATGCCTGATTCAAAACGTAGCGCTTTTCGAAATTGTTATCACGATCAGGTTGCCCAATATTATAATAAAAGGTTTCTAATAACTGTTATAATCCGTTTCCAATCAGGTTTCCCTAAGTGTACCAGTAGGTTACATTAAGCAGACTTGAGATCAGGTTTATTTTTGTAGAGTATAGTTCAGGTTGCATTAAGTAGATTTGAAATAATGATTACACTAGTCGACTCTGATCCGTATCATACCAGGCTGCCTTTGGTAGTGATGCATTATCGTTTTCTGATCAGAGACTGATGTGAAATAAAGCTAATCTTAACCGATTTCGACTCGGGGTGGTCTTTATTAGGGACGCCTTATCGAATTTTAATCAGGGACGGATGTAAAATAATGCTAACATTAACAAATTTGCATTCGTGTTTAGTATAAGTTCAAAATTTGTACTGAGTATCTATAAGAATTGGCCATACATATGTGATGAATAAATGTTAATTCATTGTTCTAAAAAAAAAGTATATCACTACATTTTTTATCACTACATGATAAGAATGGAACGCATTGATGATATGAAAAAAATAATGTACCGAGTTAATGATTGTGTTAATATCAATTATTACTATCTTTAGGTGATAATTATATATTTATTTTGAATATATAAATACTAAACTATTGAAGTGTTATTAATTTAATTATCAAATAATTTCATGTCATTAAATTCATTAATTTGTCAAAACCACTAAGCGGTTTATTTAAACTTTTAATTGTCTACAATTTGTATATGAATTGCTTGTCTCTATTATAAGTGCCCTGAAAACCTTAAAACCCACAACTACTACATACCACACTCTTTAATTTTATTTTGTATTCTGTGGTGCGTGTTGACTACTACTACCATGTGCTATAAATTCATTGTTAACAGAAACTAAACAACAAACCAACCAACCAATCTATCTAACCATAGCAATTCCCAGTTAGTTATGCTAATAAAAACAGCATGATCTGTTTAACCAAATGTGGTGACATAAATGATATGCTTCAAACTTGTTTTGCTTGAAATATTCTAGCACGCAAGGTCGTTCGATTTTATATTATTTGTTTTATTTTTTATATAACTATTTTTCTTCTATTTTTATAGATTTTGTTAGTTTATTTTATTTTTATTTTTTACATATTAAAATATTTGTTATTGGCTGCGTCAGCTCAATGTACGCTTATTTAAGACAAAAAAAACACTTGACACAAAACATTTTGCTCACGTCTGTTGCTTTACTTTACAAGTACTTAAAATTAGTATTTCTGTTTTTTTTTTTCAATTTTTTTTTCTATTTTTTACATGTGAGCGATACAGTCAGCTGAGTTTATTGCCGGGTCAACGGCAGCATTTTAATGTGTTTTCATTGTCAACATTAACGAATTGCTGTGTGGGCTCAATGAATTTTCCTATAAATCACTAGACAGTCATCGTCGTCGTCGTTGTTAATGTCGCATGTTGACATCATGATACAATTAGCAAATTGAGCACAAATGCGAGCATATTATGCGCTACTTTTTATCTACTATAGTTTAAAACTTTGACATATCATCAGTTCTTGACCCACACAACAGACATTTCAATTGTAAATTTATTTTATAGCTCTTTTTGCCCCTCCAACTGGAATAATTTAGTTTTTTGCATGTTATTCTGACGCCGTCAACATTTAAATGCTTTTATTCCGTGGCGCATTAAGTAATCAATATTGGAAGTGATTCAGGTTCTAGTTTAAGAAAATATAAAAAAATAAGGTTTAATAAACGTCTATACGGTACAGGAATGGAATTAATCCGGATTCAGAAAAAATATACTCCATTTGCACGGGTGAAAATTAGTTCTGGATCATACTCTCAAAGATAAAATCCGTTACTCACATACGAAAAATTAGACAAAAGAACTTCGTTTGTGGTTTTATTTTGGGGATAAGTAACATTGTTTATACCAAATGCATTTTACGTTTGCTTTTTAAGTAATAATGTATAAAAATACGTTTTATTTTATATTGAATTTTTTTATTTATTATTTATTATTAATTTTATATTTAATTTTTTTATAATCATTATCTTTTTGTCCATCGTCGTCCGTTCCCCCAGCTTGAAATCAGTTTATGTACCTGACCAATCAATAACCCTACAAACAGTATTACTATCAAACATGTTTTTTTTTGCTCAAAATAAGCTGAGTATTATATCGTCGTTGTAGAACGAAAAGTCACCAAATACATTTTTATATAAAACTTGAATTTCGAGTTTGTTGATTAATATTATAAAAAATAAT
This sequence comes from Dryomyza anilis, assembly GCA_951804985.1. Lineage (NCBI taxonomy): Eukaryota > Metazoa > Arthropoda > Insecta > Diptera > Dryomyzidae > Dryomyza > Dryomyza anilis. The sequence continues at coordinate 96,165,991 of OX638130.1, read as the reverse complement.
TGATGCATTTTTAAAGTTGAAATATCAATTGATAGATTTACATTTTCTTATCATGTGGTAAAAAAAATTGAGATCATAGATTATAAATTGACAGATTTATAAAGAATTTTGTAAATGCATATTTTGCATTTTGAAAATGTCTTTGGTGACTTTTCGTTCTACAACGACGATATGTTATAATTTTATACGTTACAGTTTGAATCTAACAGTTTGAAAGTTTTGCTCACAGAATCTTACAGTTTGAAAGTATTGCTTCCGGAAGTGTGCAACATTCTACCCGAGTGAAAATTGAGTTCAGGATGTGATCATTGTCTGATCAGGGGTTTTCAGCAGTGGAAGAAGTTGCTATCCTGATCAGGCTTCTTGATCTTACCCTTTATCCTAACCTTGTACCATTCGATGTATTTTCAAATTCTTCTGAAACTGCATCCCTAGTAGAAATTTTGGTAGGGCCATGCTCAAGAACTGATCATGTCATTATTTGAGATGATCGGGATATGACGAGGCTCACGATGTCCTTGTAACGCAGTGTCCTGATCATGTACTCACCTCAGGCAATGATCATGTACTGATCGGGTAATTCCCCATATCATTATTTATCTTACCTTGTTAAAACATGGGCATACGAAAGCACTACAAATACCCGATGAAATAAAATATCATACCTTATTGAAACCTGATCATTGCCCGATGAAAATTTCTTTATGAGGAACAACTAATGTAGCTTTGATCGGGACCATTGGCTGTTTAGATAATGTAAACTCCGCTATGGTGAGTATGATAAGGGCATGACAAGGCAATGATCATATTTGCTCTAATAGGGGTTACCTGACGAAACCCCGATCATTTCCCGATGGCGCATCGGGCAAATTTCCACTAGGGATACAGCAAATTCGAGCCCTTACAAACCAAAAACACTTTTGTGAACACACAAAAATGTCTCAATTACTTTAGCAATGACTTGACGTTTTGAGTCTAAATGAGATAATTCAAATTTTTAAAAATGTTGAGGATTTGATTTTTTTTATTTGATTTTAAAATGGAATCTCAATACTGAATTCTGTTTATTTTTACACAGATTTGGCCTAGGGCAAGTATGCACGCACTGTAGATTACGAAGTAATGCCTTGTAGAAGCCAGCACCCATTACACACCGCATCCAAAGTAAAAAGAAAACGAATGTTACCTCATGTATATATAGATTACTATTTAGAAGTATTGTAATATGGGGTCAACCATACATCATTATTTCGTAACCAAACATTCGGAAGGGGTGCTTCCATTTCATCATTACTTTCCACGCAATCGTAATGAAGATTGGTCGCTTTATACATTACTTTGTAGGCAATAGTAATGAGGGGTGGTTCCATTTGTACATTACTTTGTGCGCAGTGGTAATGAGGGGTGGTTCCATTTGTGAATTACTTTGTGCGCAGTGGTAATGAGAGGTGGTTCTCTTTGTACATTACTTTGTACGCAGTAGTAATGAGGGATGGTTCCATTTGTGCATTATTTTGTACGCAGTAGTAATGAAGGTTGGTTCCATTTGTGAATTACTTTGAGCGCAGTGGTAATGAGGGGTGGTTCTCTTTGTACTTTACTTTGTACGCAGTGGTAATGAGGGGTGGTTCCATATGTACATTACTTTGTACGTAGTACTAATGTGGGGTGGTTCCATTTCTGCATTACTTTGTACGCAGTAGTAATGAGGGGTGGTTCCATTTTTACATTACTTTAAATGACTCTTTTCCATTTTTATCTATAATAAATAATAAATATAAGCGCGTAGATTTCATTAGCTTTCAAATTCGTTTAATTTTTTGAATGTATGTATTTTAATAATTTAAAAATCAATTGACATCAGATAAATACAAAAAACGTAACAAGTATTTGTTCCATTTCCACATTATTTAGTAATCAGTGGGTAATCAAGGGTAGTTTAGTTTATAGATTACTTCGTAAGTGAAGTATGGAACTAGTCATGTTTGCAAATGACTGCTACATTACAAATGATCTAATACGAATTTAGATTTAATACGAAATTTGTATTGAAGAAACATTGGTTACCGTTCGAATTAGGTCGGAATATTTCCCATTGGGTTATTTATTAGAATAATTTGGTTAGCCAATTTTATTATTAAAGATTTTTAATAACATGTCGATCATATTAATATAATTCGAAATCCAATCAGTTTTTTTTATAAAGGGTTTTTCAATAAGAGCGCTACAAAAGTTTTTTTCAACAGGGACGCTACAAAAGTAGAGCGACAGGGACAGCAAACGACGCCATATTTCTTGGTGCTCTTTTGACATTTTTCTTCAGTAAGGTTTGTTATTTCATGATGGAAAGATATACGAGCCACCAACGAGCCGAAATTATTAAAATTTACTACCGAAATTCGAATTCGTATATCTTTCCATCATGAAATGGCAAACCTTACTGAAGAGAAATGTCAAAAGAGCGGCGAGAAATATGGCATCGTTTGCTGTCCCTGTCGCTCTACTTTTGTAGCGTCCCTGTTGAAAAACCCTTCAATTGTCAGATCAGGATGGATCAGGTGGACTTACGTGGATATGAAATTAGGATTACTCCTATCGACCCTGATCAGGATTATTTCATATCGCATTATGAACAGGAACGCATGTAAATTTTGTATCCCATAAAATAATAATAAATTTTCAGTATGAAACTACACATATTTTGAAATCGTGTGTTCTTTAAAATGTTTGTAGAATTTGTTTATTATAATTTATTAATAATGAAAAATCTTTAAATCCAAAAAGTTCCCGGTTTCTTTATGTGTTGTTAAAACTAAAAACCCGGATGTGGGAGTTTTATTTATACCAGTCAAAATATGTCAGCCCTGATAAGTGCTTAAACTGATTTTGTTTTTCATTGACGATTCGCACGTTTTACTTATTAAGTATGACATAATATACTATAACTACTTTATTGTGTATTTTTTTTTTCATACTGCCATTAAAATTGCATTGGCAAGGCTTCAAGAGAGCTACCCACATATTGAGAATAAATTGTATTAGTTCAAGAGCTAATTTATTGTGAATAAACACAAAGATGTTGTTTTCAGTTTCTATATATTTAATTTTGATTTGAGCTGCTACTGATAAACTGTATAATATTTTAATTTATTAATAACTAAGTATAGATTACACCGAAGATAACCTACGGCCTATTTGTGCTGTTGACGCAATGACATTTTTTTTCGAACAGATTTTATATTTATTTATTTTTTTATTTATTATTATTTCAATTTTAATAAAATCTCAAATTTCCACAACAGGTGGTCATCATTGTTGTATGGCTGTCTGTCTTATACCCTTTGGAACAGATTCTTTTGTACAATGTACATAGTGTCTGGGGTCATTTAACCTAAATTGTGTTTGCTGCGTCTCATTTTTGAAAGGGTTTTATGTTACATGTTTTTGATGCATTATCATAGATGAAATATTAGGGCCAGACTAACAAAAATTGTAATTATGTTGTTATTTTTGCTGAGTTTTATTAAATCTGATAAATGAGACAAATTTCTAAAGAATTTTGTGTTGTTTGGTTAAGTTGACACTTTTTACGAAATGCTTTTTTATAACATCACAACAGTGGATAAATATTATAAAAAAAATAAAGTTTCGGTTTCAATTTCAATCCCTGATAATTCATAAAATGTGTTGAATTCTTAACTAATGTCTAAAAATTCAAAGCACTGTTTGTCTGACTCAGCATTGTGAGCAACAATGAGCAACAAAGCAAGTTTTTGATTTTTTAACAATGTTCAATTTTTTATTATTTCTATCACATGCTATTTCGTGAACAACAAAGTAAATATTTTGATGTTAATAAAAAATAAAAGTGTTTTTTAAATGCGCACAAATTCAAGTTTTTAGCCTGGGGGGAGGTATATTTTTTTAGTTGAGCTGTGAACAGTTTCAATTATTGTATTACAAAACCACACGTAATTTAAACAAATTATTGATTTATAAGTTATTTGTCTACACTAAGAAAAAATACTTTATAAGGAATTTTAGCTTCAAACACTATTTAAATTGTAATTATAAACTTAAAAATTTAAAGATCCCAGTCTGCCACTCCGATGTCTCGAATTTTTATCGAATAACTTCGAAAAGATAATTCGATCTCGTTGCTTTATCGATTCTAATTTTTAAAATATCTCGCACATTCAAATTCATACGATATATAAACATTTATCGCATCGAGAACGTAATATTTTTGCAGCATGTAGGTCCAATTTGACGCTCGATATCGGTACGAGAAAGTGTCCGATATCGTGCGATTTCTCATTTTTCTCGTATTGATCTCGTAACGATTTCGAAACGAATGGGATGTTGCTTTTAATTTCGTATTCAATTTAAATTTTAAAGTTTCTTTTTTAGTTTAATTTTGTGTTCGTTAAATCAGCAATTCCGTTTGCTAATATGAATATTTGTACGTCAATGCAGAAAATTAATTAGTCGGCGCAGTTTCAGCAATTACATTTACTAAAACTGCACCGACTAAATTGTTTGCTGCATTGACGCATAACGAAGAATAGCAAATGTTTTAATTAAATCAGTGAATTTCTTTGCTGGACTGATTAATGAATGAATTAATATCGGTTGCTATATATACGTCGATATTTTTTTTTGTGTTTGAATTTCAAGTTAAAGTGTTACACTTTAAATTTCACAAACTTTTAAATAAAAAATTTAACTTTAAAATTAAATGTGCATTTTTTATCTCGGTGTAGTAAAAAATACAAAGTCATAAATATTCAAAATCACGTAAAGTGATAATAAATTATATGCTTATGTGACTTTTCATATTAAACGGAAGTTGTTTGTATCTACAAATGCATTAATAGAATATATTAGAATTTTTATATTTTCTTACTAGGGGAAAGTTTAATAAAATTTTAATTATAAACCGAATACAATACAAAGTTCAATTGCATAATTAATTCAGTACTTGAGTGGGTGCAGAGTGCTTTTTATCTCAATTAAAACGACAATTGCCTAGTGTCAACGATCGCTGACTTCTTGTACATTAAACATTAAAGTTTTGTAATTAAGTACTTCAAACTGACAACACTTGCCACATATACAGCGCCATCTACATTGTGTCTTTATTGCTGCTTGTGTGGTTTATGAAATGCTGCCGTCTGTCTGTCTATCTGTATGTCTGTCTATGCAGGGTCAGTCATTCACTTCGTCTGTCTGTCAGTCAGTCACTAAACCATTGCGTGAAGTTGTTATTGTTGATGTTTTTGTATGTAGTAATCATTGTCATTGCCAAAAATTGAACCCACATTTAATACACTTGAACCAACAGAGATACAAAAACCATGCAAACAACAAACAAAAAATAGTTATTATTTAGTCAAGGGCCTACATATTTATGTGTGTTCAACAAATTGACTTCTTTTATGTACACTGAGGGAAAAATTTTATAAAATTAAATAAAAAAAGTAATAAATTTAAATACTTTTCGACACGTTTTTCACTTTATATTTAAACTTGAAGAAAATACTTTTTATTTAAATTTATTATGTACGTAATAAAATTTGAAGTAAATACTTTTTATTACTCTTTATTATGTTAATAAAATTTTAATTTAATCATAAATCATAAAAATGTCAATTAGTATTTTAAAACTATTTATTTTATCTGGTCCTAACCAGATAAAATTATTATTTTTTTGGTACTCTTTTCGAAATTTTTGTATCACTTGCGGTGGTTCTATAGGATGGACACATGGCCACATTTTATATAATTTTGTAGTGGTTACTTTTAAAAAAGCATACTTAAATATTGTTAAAAATATTTCTTTAATATATTTTTTTATTAATGAATTTAAATGCGTACGTAATAAAATGAAATATTTTTTTTTATTTAAATTGAAATCAAATACGAGCGTAATATCTTTGTATGGAGTATTACGTTTTTTATTACAAAAATATTTAAAAAAATTTAAATAAATTTTATTTAACGACACTTTTTTCTTAGTGTATATGTGATGCGTTTTAGGGCCAATGGAAATAATTAGGTTACTTTGTTAAAGCGATTTCTATTTCTATATATTTGACAACGTTAATTGATGCAACAAATTTAGTTCTTTCCATTTACAAATAATTCTATTAGTGTACCTACACAGTAAAATTGTTCATAATACGAATTGAAATATTCATTTAAACTCAAACAAATTTAATAATACTATAAATACTTTGTAAATACTACATTAATAAAAGCAAAGATGTTGAAAAAGTATTAAAGCTTTAAAACATCATTGCAGTTGCAAATTATTCGGTTCAAATATTGTACACTTTTTATGTTATTTAGAATATACACTCAAAATAAAAAGTTTACAAACACTGAATGCTAAATTTTAGCAAATTTTAATTTGCATTTACAGCATACTTTTATTTGCAAATAGCGAACTGTTTGCTAGGAATCGTAGTTCTGCTAGTTTGCACAAGTTTGCGTATGTCTCGCTAGTGTAGCTATCATGTGCAAGATGGCGCCATATTCAGTAGAATCATTTGCACACAGCAGCTAATGCGTCTATAATTCGTAGACTCTTTTTCGACAACATTTTTATATAAAACAGATATTTCTTCTACGTAATAATAATGAATAAAACAAAATTCAAAATTGGAATTCACATTTATGAATACATTTATGAATAAAGAAATACTTGAGAACGTTTCAAGTATTCTCAAAATACGTTTAAAAATATTTGGAAGAACATGTATTTCAAAACAATATTCAAAATATGAATACATTTACTAAAAAAGAAATACGTGAGGATTTTACTACATGTATTATCCAAATACGATGAAAAATATTTGGAAGTAAAGGGTTTTTCAATGTTTTTAAATAAAACAAAAACGGTTTTGGATATCAATGAAATTCTTTATTCCTGTAAAAGTACGTTCGATGCCATTATGTATGGAACTCGATTACTTTTGCATGGCCACCACGGGCACGCTTGCAGAAGTCCAGACGCTGAACCCAATTTTCAAGCATTAATCGGCCGATACTGCTGCAATTTCACGTTCGATATTCGTACGAAGTTCATCAATCGTCGCTGGCTTGTTGGCATAGACCATAGACTTGACGTAGCCCCACAGGAAATAGTCTAACGGCGTCAAATCGCACGACCGAGGCGGCCAATCGACTGGACCATTTCGTGAGATAACACGTTCTCCAAACTTGGTTTCCAATAAATTGATTGTGGCATTCGCTGTGTGGCTAGTGGCGCCGTCCTGTTGGAACCACATGTCCTCCAAGTCCATATCATCCAATTGGGGCCAAAAATATTCGGTTGTCATTGAACGGTAGCGATTCCCATTCACAGTAACGTGCCGGTCTTGATCATCACGGAAGAAGTTCCAAACCGTAATTTTTTCGGGATGCAATGATGACTCATGGAGTACGTGTGGATTGCTGTCTGACCAATAACGCATATTTTGTTTATTGACGAAGCCATTCAGCCAGAAATGAGCCTCATCGCTGAAGATGATTTTTCGATGAAAATCCGAATCATTTTCAAGTTGTTGCTCAGTCCAATTCACGAACATACGACGCTTCTGGTGGTCAAGCGGCTTCAGTTCTTGCGTCAATTTGGTTTTGTAAGGATGTAGGCCAAGATCTTTTCACAAAATTCGCCATAAGGACGTCACAGAGATGCCCAACGCTTGAGAACGACGTGTGAGAGACACATTTATTTTAATAATTTCGACTCGTTGTTGGCTCGTATATCTATCCATCATGAAATGGCAAACCTTACTGAAGAGAAATGTCAAAAGAGCGGCAACAAATATGGCGTCGTTTGCTGTCCCTGTCGCTCTACTTTTGTACCGTCATTGCTGAAAAACCCTTTACCTACTTTTTTTCAAAGCAATTTATTGAGCAAATTTCGAATTTAAACTGACATCCAATAACTATGTGTGAAAATATAAATACTTGGGTTTTTTTCTGGATTTAAAAAAATCTGTCTATAAATAATTGGAATATATTTATTTCACAATATGTTCTTATAAAAGTTTCACAAATATATTCGATATTTGTAAATACATTTTGGAAAATAAAGCTAAGTAAATTTTATATAATTACACTACTCAAGAAATCGAGAAAAATTGTTTGCCTTACATTAATCTATATAATACGCGGTTGCGGACTGCATACTCAGTTTTTTTTTCTATTATGTAACGTATAATAAAAAAATAATTAAAAAATACAGTCCCTTACAAAACTAATAATATAATAGTTTGGCACAACAGTCCTATAAGAACTTAGGCCGAGCTCTCTCACCATTTTGAGCTGTGCGTGTTATATTTGTAAAGTGGTGGGACCTACAGTTTATTGCAGAATCCGAACGGCGGGTGAGAGCTTTTCATTGGCAATATTTTACTCTCGTAGGTTTGCCATTTACTGCCGAGAGGTAACGCGGTATAGAAAAATGTTTCTATGAAAAGATGTTGTTAGCCCCAGTCCAGGCTTGAACCGGGGACCTTTCGGCTCTCAGTCCAACGCACTAACCACTGAGCTACCGCGGCCCTTACACAACTAGATTTCCAAAAAACTGAAAAAGTAACTTTTCCTTCAATTGCCAAGACTAATTACAATATACCGACAAATACTTTTATTCTGATATTCTAAACGCGAAAAATATGGATTTTTTTAGACTATTTTTTTAGCTTTTGGATCTAATGATAAATAAAAAAATAAACGACGCAAAATACTTACTTTTTTTGTATCGGTTCTCATTTTTAAAATATGCCCTATCAACACAGTTTTATTTAAAAACTTTTTAATGTAAAAATGCTTTTATATTTTACATACAAATTACTGAAAATAGTAATTTTGACCTGAAATTTTCTCAAACACGCTACGTAATAGTTGAGAACGGCTTAAAAATACTTTTGCCGTTTTTTTTGAAAACGTGACGTAATAGAAAAAACTGTGTATACAGTCAAACTCAGCACCAGCGAATTATATAGAATTGATGTATGGGATGTCCATGGCAAAAATCGTGTTGGGTTATTTTCATAATGTTATAGAAATTTAATTTACACAAGTTTTTGCTATTAGCTTGAAAATCAAATATAAATATTATTATTATTATTGCTCAAAAACATTTATTTCTGTTTATAATAGTTTTTATTTGTATTCATTTTCTTTTTATCTTGTGTATTTTCCTTTAAGTTGTATACGGAAGCAGATATTAATAGTTTATATAAAATTTATTAGTAATACTCAAAGCTGCTTTACACCATCATGCGAAGCGCAGAAATCATAAATATGGGAAATAAATTAGCTCAACGAAACATTTTAATGAGTAGAAAAAGAAAAATAAAAAATAAAATACTAGATGTATTTCACAAATGTTAAATTTGCACAAAATATCGGTATACAAAGCAACTTTACGAATAACTATACTTGGGAAATACAAAGATTTTTTATAGAAATTTTATATTTTATATATAAATAAAATATTAAAGCAAATAATTGCATTTTATACGTCGTTATTAAACTAAATATAGAACATTTTTACTTTATAATCAGCTCTTTCGATAGCAAATATTCCCACGCATATGACTGCCGAATAAAAATTGTATACTAAAGTCAAATTTATTTGGTAAATGCGAGGAGAAGAAAAAACTACCCAAAAACATTTTAAATCTAATACAATCTAATACAAGAGGACAATGTTGGTGAGAATTGATCATCATTCATTCGAAATTCGATCATCATTTATAGAATGGTTTAAAATATACAAAATTTGTTTCTTCTCAATGGAGCATGCTACAGTATTGGTTACAATTTCAACGAAATTTTATAAGAAATTAGCATTAAAACTATTTTGAATTAATTGCTTAATACAAAAATAGTTTTTCGAATAAATTTAATCGATTGCTGTGACTAGAACGATTTGTATAAGAGTTTGAATTTATTTTGTATTCAAAAATCGATGAAATTTCATGAAAAATCATTCGAAATTCGATCGACAGCTGGAACATGTCTGTGTAACACGTATTTCGTGATTGAAAAATTGATGAAATTTCATGAAAAATCATTCGAAATTCGATCGACAGCTGGAACATGTCTGTGTAACACGTACTTCGTGACAACAAAATTCCTGATCAGCTATATTTTTTTTAAATACTTCTAAATTTGCGTTTATACAACACACTACATGTGCGCCATGTTCAAAACGTGCCAAACACTATCTTATCTCATAATCCCATTAGTAACTTACATGTGAGAAGATAAACTCAAGACAATGCTAAATTTGTGTTTTAATAATTCACAAAATTTCAATATACAATTTAGCTTTGTACCTATATAATTTAATAAATGTTTTCTCTTTTTACCCACTTCTTTAGAACATAAACTGGTCATGGTTGGCTTGGACAATGCCGGCAAAACCACGATACTCTATCAATTTCTGATGAACGAGGTGGTGCACACAAGTCCGACGATCGGTTCAAATGTTGAGGAGGTCGTTTGGCGCAATATACATTTTCTGGTCTGGGATCTGGGTGGTCAGCAGAGTTTACGCGCAGCTTGGAGCACTTACTATACAAACACAGAGGTTCGTTTTTTTTTTCTTGTTTTTGTTAAAAAGAGAACATTAATGCAATTTTAATTTATCTTATATTATATACATTTTGGTTTTATTGTAGTTTATTATTATGGTCATCGATTCTACGGATCGCGAACGTCTGGCGGTGACGCGTGATGAACTGTATCGCATGCTGCAACATGAGGACTTGAGCAAAGCCAGTCTGCTGGTCTATGCAAATAAACAGGTGACTTTTTGTTGTTGTCCTTTTATGATTAGTTCAAGCTTACTAATGTGGTGGTTTTTACTATTACCAAACAGGATCTGAAGGGTTCAATGTCTGCTGCAGAAATATCGCGTCAATTAGACTTGACATCGATTAAGAAACATCAGTGGCACATACAGGCCTGCTGTGCGCTCACTGGCGAGGGGTAAGCATTTATTTTATTTAATATTTTTTAACTCCACAAACCACATACATAATTGAAATCCATTTACTTTGATTTTTTTTACATATTTCATGTTTTCGTGAATTTGAATTTATAAAATAGTTGTACAAAAATCTCGTTTTTCTATAAATATTCCTGCATATTACTCCTTTTTTATTTATTTAAATTTATTCACTTCAATCCTAAGCCATAAATGCCAAATGATATAATATAAAAAGTAAAACAACGTAAGGACGTAAATACGCCAATAGAGCATAATTCGTAAATAATGTTGTTCAAAGATTTCTAGTTATTTAATCATGAACTAAAATCATTCAAATTAAATTCATAAGATTTAGATATTAATTCTAGTACACATTTTTCTTTTTATAAGGCACTTAGGTCCAGTTTTTCAGTGCTAGTTTAAACTTTGTTTAATTAATCTTCTCTTTTAATTAAACGACGTATAATATTGTTCGTAGTTGTTCAGTGATAGTTTAAAATGTACATAGTTCAAGTCAATAAATATGACACAAATTCTTTCAATTTTGATTTGTATGTCATTCAAAAATTAAATAAACAATAAAAAATTAAATAAACAAAGAAATAAAATAAATGTTTCAGAAAATGTTTATGATTATAATATGAAATATTAGCAAAATAATGAGCAACTATAGTGAACGTGAGGAAAAAAGTTCAAAAATCTAAAAATAAAGAACAAATTGCGATTGGACGGAGGTACTGAAAATAGCAAAAGTGTTGTGAGATAATTTCCTCTATTTCCTCTTGAAAGTTTATGAAGTGCAAAAATCTCAAAATGAAGGACAAATTGTGATCCGATGCTGCAACAGAAAATAGCAAAAGTGTTGTGAGATAATTTTCTCTGTATTCTCTTGAAAGTTTAAACGAAGTTTTACCCTTCAACCATCGGACGTTTAAACTATGATTAAACGACAAATGAAGTTCACTGAAAAATTCGATTCTGACTTTAAACAAAGTTTAAACTACAAACGAAGTTCAACTAGAACTGAAAAACTGGGCCTTAGTTACTAAAATCAAAACTCAATATTTGAAAAATAATGTTTTTAGAACTATTTTATTGAAATTCTAAAATTTGGCAAAATTGTGATATATAAATACGCTCTTACAAACATTTTTGCATTCTTTGGTTATTTTAGTAGCATTTTAAAAGTATTCCCTGATTTTATTAATGTCTAAAATTAAAATTTCAAATCATTCGTCTAATAGTCATCGAATTAATGCATCATCAATAAACTGGCATGACAAAAAAAATAAAAATTAATTCTTTTTTAAATTTTACTAAACACTTTTAACCATTCCTTGTTCTGACCATGATATCGTTTTTTAAATCTCAGTGTTAGTACAAGAAAATATAATGATGTCGAAAAACTTCCAGTTACAAAAATCAAAACCGTTCCAAAATTATTTTTTTCAAAATTCGAAATAAATTTAGAAAATAAAAAAAAAGTTTATCGAACAGTTTTATTGCAGGGCAAGTTTTTTATGCTTTTGCCAATAAATGATTTTTTTATGTCTATCGTTTTTTTTTATCTATCGTTCCAAAAAAAGGCCCTTTTTACATTCTGGAAATACGTTTCTTTTAAAGATCGTTGTATTAAAATTATATTATTTATTTATTTCATTAAAATATGTTACATATATTATAAACAAATGTATAACCAAATGGGGAACTTCAATTAAAGTTGCTATATAATATTCCAAGAAACAAAACGGTCCGTTAACGGTGCCGTATACGGAACAGCAATACGGAATACGATTCCGTAAACGTTCCGTTTTCTGGACACGAAAACGGTCCAGTGAACGGATAAAGAGGAACATCGAAACGGATTTCGAATACGTTTAGAGTACGTTTCGACGGTATGTTATACGGTTTTAATACTGGATTAAATACGGAGTGAATCCGTTGATATTACGTTATGACGGTCAGTTAATGTGCCGTAAGCCTGTATGAAAAACGGAATGAATATATTGAATGCACCGTTTTCATACCATACAATAGTATACAAAATGACCTTTTGCATATTTTTATTTTACAAGAAACAAACTTATTATGAATAAAATTGAACATGAAATTTACAAATTTTACTAAAACACATAATTGGTGTTTATAACTTTGTAATCTAATGAAATTCCACATGGTATTTCCATCATCGATTTCGTGACCAAAACAATTAATTATAACAAAAAAGATATATCACTTATCCGCCAAAAAGCCAAGACTATTTTGCATCGCACATTTTCCGCAAACTTTATACCACTTTTTCATGAGCTCTTTAATATAGTCCTTTTGGAATTGAAAGACGTTTGAAGCCATATATTTACAGTCAAAATATGGGACTGTAAATGTATGTAAATTCTGCATAGATATTTTTAATAAAAGCATATTTTATTAAGAGTATATTCACCTATCTTGTTTGGTCTTCAGGAGATGCATTCACCGACTGTGATCCTCCAAGCTTATTGTTCATGTTCACAAAGTCAAATGAATTGAAATGCACACCAATAACGGAAGACAATCGGTGCCGTTAAGTTGGACTATAAACGGAAAATTTACGGAGTACTCCGTTTCAACGGTACCGTAAACGACTACAACAAAACGGCAATCTTACGGACGTATTTAGAAATACAGAGCAAAACGGAATTCTAACGAAGTCGTCCGATTTGACGGTACGTTAAAGGTGCGTAATCGTATATCCTACGACGGATACTTGCTCAATGTTCCATAAACGGCATGTTTATGACTGTATTGTGATTCCGTGTGTGTCGTATGCTCCGTATAAATGTTTCTTGAGATGGTTATAATTTGAAAAATCTATATCGTTTTAAAAATTCAACCCAATCGTGAACAAAATATTCCGTCGGATTTTTTCCGTACGGAAATATTTTGTACGAAAGTTCAATACAAAATATTTTCGAAAGAAAAATTCAGAAAGAATATTTTGTTTGCGATAGGACTGGTTGTTAGTGAGGATAAAACAAAGTTGTACGTAATGCAAAATTTATATTACAAAAACCAACTTAATAAATGAAAAGTATTTTTGGATTTATTTGTTCAAGCATTACTAAATTTGAAAACATAAGGATTTCTTATAAATAAAAAGAGTAATGCATAATACTAACAACATGTTAAAAACTTAATATGATTTTTAATCGAAATACTGGTCTACAAATCTTGACCAAAATATAAATAATATATATTTTAAAAATATTTATCTTTTGCATATTTTACTCTTTTTTGTGCATAATTTGTGCCTTTTTTTTTGTTGCTAATTTTATACCTTTTCACATATTTGACCCTTTTTTATATATATATTTAGTTTCATTTCTATAAAGAGTACTTCGTTTATATAAAAATGTTATTTTAAATTCTACAGACGGTTCTATTCAGGGTTTAAATGGCTCGAGCAATAGGAAACTCTTGCTCTTTTCTTTTTAAATTATGCCTCGATTTCAAAACTCTCATTCTTTGCTTTTTAAATGTTATTTCGATTCCAAAACTCCTACTCTTTGTTTTTCAAATGTTGCTTCGATTCCAAAGATATCTCTCTCTCTTTGCTTTTTGAATGCTACTTTTATACCAGAACAGTCACTCTTTACTTTTTAAATGTTGCTTCGATTCCAAAACTCCTACTCTTTGTTTTTTAAATGTTGCTTCGATTACAAAACTCTCATGCATTGCTTTTTAAATGTTACTTCGATTCCAAAACTCCTACTCTTTGTTTATTAAATGTTGCTTCGATTACAAAGCTCTCGCTCTTTACTTTTTAAATGATGCTTTGATTCCTATACTCTTACTCTTTGCTTTTTAAATGCTGCACGATTATAAAACTCTCGCTCTTGGCTTTTATAATGCATTTGCTTATTTCTTTCTAAATTTTACCCGATTCCAAAACCTGTCGCTATTGGCTTTTTAAAAGCTGCCTCGATACAAATACTTTTGCTCTTTGCTTTTTGAAGCTGCCTCCTCGATTTGAATATTTTTGTTTCGATGTAACTATAAAAGCAATAGGCAAACTTTCCTGTCCATTTTGTTTTTGTTGTCACCTTCAAAAGAGTCATCCACGAAGCACAAAACACGAAGCACAAAGTAGAACAAAATGAAGAGTGACTCCGAAAGAGCACAGAAAGCATTTTTCCATGAGCAAATAATATAAATATTATGAAGCATTTCAAAATCAAGGGGTATAACTATTTGAAGCATTTCAGCATTTCAAATTCATGGAATACAAGTATTCAAAATCTGGCTAAACAAAAAATAATTTTGCTTTCTTTCAAAGTATTCCTTCTAAGTTTTTCAATAAGAGCGCTACAAAAACGACGCCATATTTCTTGCTGCTCTTTTGAAATTTCTCTTCAGTAAAGTTTGCCATTTCATGATAGAAAGATATACGAGCCAACAACGAGTCGAAGTTATTAAAATTTACTACCGAAATTCGAATTCGTATATCTTTCCATCATGAAATGGCAAACCATACTGAAGAGAAATGTCAAAAGAGCGGCAAGAAATATGGCGTCGTTTGCTGTTCCTGTCGCTCTACTTTTGTAGGGTCCCTATTGAAAAACCCTTTAAATACAAATGCTGCTGCATTTCGATGCATCATTCTGTAATATTTTCAAATTCTCGAGAGCAAAGCAATAAAAAGTGAGAGTTTGTGCTCTGCTTCCTTTGCCTTCAAGCTATGCTTCTAATAGTTAAATTTGAGATAATTTTGTTTTTAGTTGAGGCCAATATATCTAATAATTCAGTTTATTAGTAATTCGATTAGTAAAATGTGCAATGATTTTTATATAAACGTTACCATGTGTGGTGGCATTTGATTGTTTATTTTTTCAATTGCCATAAAACAATATTATTATGTTTATTTATAGTTGTTCGCATACAAAAATCTTATCACAAGCAAATGTCACAAATACAAAAATACATTAATGCTTATCAACACGTTGTTACCGCACGTTATCAAGTCTCCAAAAAGACAAAAGTTATTTCTGATTTTAGTTTTTTTTTTTTCATTTTCATTTTTATTTTGAATTTTTATTATTTAACATTTTTTCTGCATAATTAAAATTGTTATCGTATGCAGTCTAAATTATTAACAACTGTTTTTCTGCTCCCGTTTGTTTTTTTTTTTCCTTTTTATTTTTAGTCTGTATCAAGGTCTCGAATGGATTGTGCAACGGATCAAAAAGAAATGACAGACATCCCAAGACTGCGATGGTTTATAGCTAATTTAATTATTAATATTATTATATAAATATATTTTTAAATAGAAAGCAACAGTAACAGCAAAAGCAAAACAATATTAAAAAAAAAAAATGAAAAAAAAACACCTAAACTAGCATTAATTAATAATATTAAAATTTTAAGTATACAAAATGATTTAAGTAAATAAATTATAATATATTGCATTGAAGAAAAAAAAGATGAGAAGAAAAAAGACGAAACAATTCAAAAAAAGCTGCTGCAAAATAAATCTAGTTTTAAGTCTTTTTATTGTAATTTAACTTTTTTTTTAATTTCTAAAAACAACAAAAAAAAATCTAACAAACAAGTTATAATTTTTATATTTTTCGCACTTTTTACAACTGAGCAGCTACATATTATACTAAAATTTATTCTAAACAGTTTATAATGCATTCAATTTAACTTGTTTTCAACAAATAAATCAATATATTTTTCTAATACACTACTCAACGTCATTATCTATAGGCATACCAAACATCATTACTATATAGTTCGAGAAATCTTTAATACTACCATTCTCGAATTATATAGAAATGATGTATGGCATGAAAAATGTCCTCTCGTTTTGTAGATTTTATTTTGTTGTGAATAATTCAAATTCTTCTTGACGTTTGCATGTAAAATAATAAACGCTTGCTTTCAATTTATGCCTTGTAAATAAACGAAGCCTATTTATTATTTTACACCTAGTTTAGGAAAGTGTTTTGCAGATTGCAGCCAAATTGTTAGATAGTTTTTTTTTTTAATAACTTAAGTGATTTGTGTACATTATTCAATTAAGTATTTAAAAAATTGTGTTAATGTTTTTGCGTTACATTTTAAAGCTTCTTTTTTTTAATATCTGCCAATAACATTTATACTTTGTCAAATTGTCTTAAATTATTTCTTTTACAACTACTTTGTTTCTGCAGTTTTACCAATCGAGTTCAAATCACTTATTGTAAAATGAAACTTGCTGCTCACAGTTTTTTTTTTTTGTAATACTTAAAAAACCTATTTAAAATGTTTCATCAAAACGCAAAGCGATGAGATGCATTTAGTTGCAATGTTTTATGTTTAATTAAGTAATGATAATATTAATTGTTTGCCAAAAGTAATGTAAAAACATAATGTATAACAACAAATTTAATAAACAACAATTGAGTAAATTTAAGACAAAATGCGTTTTTCTTTTTGTATAATATTTCTTTTTATAATAATAATAATTATAGTTAATAATAGTTATAGTTAACTAGCTGGACCCGTGCACGACTCGTGCCAAGATTTTGTGAATTCATAGATATAAAGCGATTTTATTAATATAAAAAAAATTATTATTTTTTATATCAGGGCCCCGTGCTTCGCTGTGGAAGTTTTTATTGGTTTTATAAATGTAGTAACCAAATAATAATTCTCCGCCAAAACAACTTTTCTCAAAGACAATTCAGACAGTAGAATATTTCGTCGAAGAATTCTTCCCAGTAGAAATCTTCGCCGTAAAATTCTTCCCCATAGAACGCTTTATCGTAGAATTCTTCCCGGTAGAATTCTTCCCAGTAGAGTTTTTCCCAGTAGAAGTTTTAGTGTAGTTAGTTTTAATGTGGTGACTTTTATTGTGGTGAGTTTTAGTGCGGTGAGTTTTAGTGTGGTGAGTTTCGGTTGTGGTGAGTTTTAGTGTGGTGAATTTTTAGTGTGGTGAGTTTTAGTGTGGTGAGCTTTATTGTGTTGAGTTTTAGTGTGGTGAGTTTTAGTGTGGTGAATTTTGGTGTGGTGAGTTTTAGTGTGGTGAGTTTTGGTGTGGTGAGTTTTAGTATGGTGAATTTTTAGTGTGGTGAATTTTAGTTTTTTGTTTCATCTTTTTAGATTGTGTATGTGCTGAGTTATGTCGTTTTGAATGTTTAGGTTGTATGGGAGGTACCACGCCCAATCCCGCCCATATATAGCCTATGACACCCTCCGGACTCTTTAGTATCCTGTGGCAAAATTTCAGTTAAATCTGTTTAGACGTGATGCTGAAACAAACATACAGACAGACAGACAGACAGACAAACAGACAGACCGACAGACTGACAGACGGACCAAGAGTTTTATATATATAGATAATAAAATTTATAGTTAATAACAATAATTATAGTTAATAATTATAACATTTACGTAAATGCGTAGCCTAACGAATGGAACAGTGGACTTCATCGCCGGAATCGCGAGTTCGATTCCAGCTTGTGTCAATTTAAATAAAAAATGTGTCTAAATTGAGATGAAAACCAGTTGGGATGGTTAGATCACATGGGAAATTTTAAAGTAAGGACATTTTATAGTAAGTGTTATTATGATAGTTAGGATTATCAAAATTATAGTCGGTCTAAGCCGACTATAAATACCCTACACATATGTGTGGTTACCATTCAAAGTGGTATATAGGTCACCAGGGTATAAGAATCCTGAAAATAACTACAAAATTTTAATCGCTGAATAATTTCCATTCATTTGATACCCATATTTACATATGGGTAGGTGCACCCAATTTCGATTTTTTTTTTGAACCACAAGTCGTTTTGCGGGAAAACGTCATTTTCATGTATTTGAGCATGAAATCAATATATATTTGACCAAAAAAGTCTACCTAAGCACGTATACAGTAAAATTCACCAGTCGATGTATGTTTTATATGAGGTATTTCAACATAAGTGGTCGTTTCAGAGGTCGCAAAGGACGGATCATGCCCATTTTCACTGACAGATAGCGTAGATATATAAGTAATCTAAATTAGGAGTTTCAATCATTTAGCTCTTCTAGTTTTTCTGTAATCAAGATTTTAACAGACAGACAGACGGACATTGCTTAATCGACTCAGGAGGTCATGCTGATCAAGAATATATATACTCTTCCATACCGGAGATGCTTCCTTCTGGGTGTTACAAACGGCGTACCAAACTGAATATACCCTTTCACTCTTAGTGTAGGGTATAAAAATGATAAAAGTTCGATATTGCTTCGAAAAATATTACGTTATCGATGTGATAAATGTTTATATATCGTATCTTCTCAATGAATTTGAATGTAAGAGAAATTATTAAAATTAGAATCGATAAAGCAAATGAAAGAAAATGATTCAAATTCATGGTTGTCGCAATATGCACTAAAAGGGAACATTAAGTTAAATTGATATATCCAAAATTGAGGGTAAAATGAAGCCATAATGTTTAACGATATTTTTGAATCCATGTCCCAATAGCTGTGTCCTTGGGGTCCGAACTAGAGATGGGCATGTGTGTGAATTTTGACTTATGCAGATAATAATTCTTATGTATAATTCAGAATATTTTTTACACATACCTAGAAAAAAAAAATAACATCATATTGATGAATTTCGTTCTTCAAGCCATGATTCATTGTATTGATGATCCATTCATAATATTAATGACTCACGACGTCAATGTTATGAATGCGATCATAAATATGATGGACGCTTGGTAACTGTCGGAAAAGTGTTCTTCAATATGATGAACTGTTTGTGAAGAATACGTTTCATCATATTAATGAACAAATACATAATATATGTACATCATATTTAAGAATGCAAGTAGTTTTTGTATGTTATTTCATACACCCAGAAAAAATACTATATAAATAATAGTTTTTTACTATTAAAAATAGTCAATTGGTTAAATTATTATTTTAATCGGAAAATACCATTAAATGCTAGAAAATACCATGACATTGCCATTTAGTTTATATGAAAATATTTATTTTTTGTATACTATTAAATCGATAATTGTCCTATTGACCAATTTTAATGGGATTTGAGGAAATTTTTTTCTGGGTATATATAATGCTGGGTCGACATGCATAAATTAGTAACATTTTTGTAATATATTTATTTATTTATTTATAATTATAACATTTTTATAATAAAAAGTTATATTTATAAAAAATATATTTAATTTTTTTTTTTATGATTTATATTCAACGATTCAAATCCATTGTATTGAATATTTCATTCTTCACTATGATGTTCGATAGTAC
The DNA here is from genome assembly GCA_951804985.1 of Dryomyza anilis. Taxonomy (NCBI): domain Eukaryota; kingdom Metazoa; phylum Arthropoda; class Insecta; order Diptera; family Dryomyzidae; genus Dryomyza; species Dryomyza anilis. The sequence continues at coordinate 96,145,695 of OX638130.1, read as the reverse complement.
GTATAATTTTATATATATAATGAATATATTCATCAATATGCCATTTAATGAACGGTGGCATCAATATGATGAATCTGTTAGTTGGTAGAAAATTCATAATATTTATAAATAAATTCATCATATTGATGTTTTTTTTCTGTGTATAAAAACTGATTTCGGTTGGATTAGCAACACATTGGCTAATTAATTTGAGTCCTTAATTAAAATATGTCTTTATAATATTACGAAAAAAAGCGTCAAACAGAAATTAAACTTTTAGGTTAGAAATGACATTAACATATTTAATTTTATGTTTGTAAATTTAATGGCGCGTAACTATATACAATTTTAAATAGGAGCTTATTTTAATGTACAGCTTTTTGCCATTTATTTTCATACAAAAACTATCAAAAAAATCGTAATTATATTTAAGCCTCAGGTTAATTTAGACTATAGTTACGGGCCTATATGATTTGTTAAAATGAAGCGGTGCCTTTTGTTATAATATCGGGGATTTTTGTGGTCTCTATTGATTTGTTTATTGAAACTTTTGAAACAACATCTGTGAATTCTCGGTATTGTGCAGAACAAATCTAGCAAAATTAACTTATGTTCGATGAGGATTATCATTTGGCTTGATATGAAGTTCGTTTAGTGCGTTTCAATATAAATATTGTTTGTTTTTCAAAATAAATAACACTACTTCCTGGAAATAATTATTTTTATATAAACAAGAAGAACTCAATAGCAGCACAAAATTGAGAACACAACTTTTAAAGTGACCAGAAAAAAGAAGGACCTGTCCTATGAACAACAAATCGAAAATGAACAAAAACCGGAAAAAAACATTTACGTTTTTAGAGTGAGGAATCATTCTAAAATTGATTACCTAATTGTAGAATCTAAAATGTTTAAAAAAGGAATGTTATAGGAATAATATAAAGAGACTCAGGTCCAGAGAGCCTCTTTGGACTCTTTTAAATGCTCGTTTATGAGGGAAACGCTCCAAAACCTTGTAGAAATTGTACTTTGGTATTAAGTGGGTACTGATTAACATATTTTAACTTTGTCATAACCCTACCAGTTATATGACGTACAGGATTTACAAATTTGCTGGCGGAACTGCCATATTAGCCTATACACTTGAAATATTAGTCTATACACACTCCCAAAGGTTCTAAATCTTTACTAAATTGTTCTAAAACTGTTCGAAATTGGTTGCAGTACAAACTACAACTCATTTCATTTTGACAATAACAACCGACTAAGCGGTTCGGAGAACCGAATAAGTTGGTTGGGAAAAAGAGTTGGTTGGCGCAACAAATCTCAATTCAGTGTGTAGGTATTATTTATAAATGAAAAGATTAATTTATGCCATTGACTAATTACAAAAAAAAAAAAAATTCAAATGTAAATTTTGTTGGATATTTTGTCAGTATTTAGATCATGGAATTTATTAGCACATTTTTGTACTTTCCCACACCTTGCTTAATGCAACTTAAATATGATAACTATTTTTTATTGAATTACCTCAAACTTAGCCGTGTCCAATTTTGCAAATGACAACTTTAGTCTGGTCACTTTAACATAATCAGTACTGTCTCTCTGATAATGCGATCATTTCTGATAATCCGCATTTTTTAAATATTTTAAAAACAAACAAAAAACTAAAAGCTTTAACTGACAACAACAAAAAAACACCAAATGCAGAAGCAGCTATTGAAAGCTTTGATGACAGACACTCATTTCATTCAGAAAAACAAGCTTCGCGCGTTCAGTTTCGCTGCTGCTCTTACAGTCTTTGCGCCAATTCCAACGACAATCACAGCAGCACAGGTACAGATAACGATGCACAATCCGGATTATGCGCCCACCAACAACACCACGCTGTTCGATGGCGGTAGCGCAACCACTCACACATTGCCGCGCGTACAATTTAGCGCCGCTCAACATTCACCCGCAGATCGCAAGTTGAGTGAACTAATCGCCGAGCATACCGAACGCCAGCAGTTTTTCTACGGCATCGAGTTGACGGCACGATCACAGTCTGTCGACGCACCTGTCGTCCTGGACTACAACAGCTTCGGCCCATTGCTGCCACTCTTCACGTCACTCGTGTGGCTTAGTCAGGATTATTGGCGCATCGATCGACTGCAGGATGTGGGAGCGGTACGTTTTGCGACGCAATTACAACCTCAGACAATTGTACTGCCACATTTTAGCTGTTATCGCACTGATCGCGAGCGTTTGGAAGAATTCGCGCGACTCAATTTCACCAATGTGCTGGCACTACGCGGTGATTTGGTGGCACCAGAGCAGGACTATCAGCATGCTTCCGATTTGGTGGCGGCCATAAGAGCACTACGTGGTGGTAAGTTTTAAATAAAGTTCAAAAATTTAGAATTATACAGTTCAGTAATACCGAATCAATCGAAATTTTCAATAAAGGAAACTTTAGCACTAACCACCTCCTCTAAATAATTTACACACTCAGAAAAAATATATAGTCTTTAAGTTCATAATTAGTTAATAAGACAAAGTATTATTATTCTCTTCAAATACCATTGATTACTACACACAGAAAATTCTCTTTTGGCATGAAGTTGGAAGAATGAAAATGTTAGTTGTACCAACTAACTTCATTCTATTAAATCATATGGTTTACAAATTTGCTGGCGGAACTGCCTTATTAGCCTATACACTTGAAATATTAGTCTATACACACTCCTAATGGTTCTAAACTAAATTGTACTAAATTGTTCTAAAACAGTTCGAAATTGGTTGCAGTACTAACTACAACTCTTCTTATTTTGACAATAACAACCGACTAAGCGGTTGGGAGAACCGAATAAGTAAGTTTGGCAAAGAGTTGGTTGGCGAAACCAACTCTTAGCCAAACCAACTTATTCGGTTCTCCCAACCGCTTAGTCGGTTGTTATTGTCCAAATAAAAAGAGTTGTAGTTTGTTCTGCAACAAATCTCTATTCTGTGTGTACAACATACTATTAAATCTATTATAGTATATTGAATAAAAAAACACTTATTTCTGAGTGCAGATAAAGTTTTCGCTTGTGCAAATAATTAGTTTAAATGACAAAATACAATTGGTTGTTGTTATTGTATTTGTTCAATCTGATAACGTAATTATCTGACTGTATAGTTGTCTCGTTAATTACATCAACTTATTAGTTATTAATTATATATTTTATTATAACACGTACTTCGTAGATACAATATCAATTGGCGTTGGCGGTTATCCGGAGGGTCATCCCGATGCTAAGTCACTGCAGGAAGATATGGATTTTCTTTTGCAGAAGGTATGTAATACATTTTAATTCAAAAAATGAGATAGTTATAGAACAAAGTACAACATAATTCAATTATTGCTATCCATCTACCCATTTTAACAGTTTTAGAGTAAATTGGGATCGCTGACCTTGAATCTAATGCTCGTTTTATTTAAACATCTCTGGATTAATCACAATTTAAACGATTAGCTTGTCTCTTAAATATAAAAAATATATAAACATATTTAGTAAATACCTAATTAATATTTGCATTGTCTAATTCCATTAACTCCATAGTATACAAAAGGTGGTGTATTCAAATCAATTAAAAAAGTGTCCCCTTCGTGGATGAGTTCCCATGAAAGGGACATTTTTTCCCGAGTCAGTCTTTTGTTAATTGTTTTGCAGGAAATATACAGCTTATGGGAATTTTCTGTGCTTGATGGAAACAATTTCTCACACGCGGGACATTTTCCACATACACTGAATAATCCTCTTTTGGCATGGGGTTGGAAGAATAAAAAAGTTAGTTGTACCAACTAACTTAATTTGATTACATCGAATGGTTTACAAATTTGCAGGCGGAACTGCCATATTAGCCTATACACATGAAATATTAGTCTATACACACTCCAAATGGTTCTAAAACTGTTCGAGATTGGTTGCAGTACAAACTACAACTCTTTTCATTTTGACAATAACAACCGACTAAGCGGTTGAGAGAACCGAATACGTTGAATCGTATCTTAAATCTTGCATAAAATTCACTGTCAAAACTGTCAAAAACCTTAAAAACCTATTGAAAATATTATTTATTAAATGAAATAAACAAATTTTATGAGCTAGTAAATCATTGGACTATCTTTAATTGTCAACCACTAAAGAACCGCATCTCTCTACATGTTCTTCACTATTAGTCATTATACAAAATTTCCTTGGAAATCAACAAAGTATATTTTATAACGCATTAGGTATATTTGATTTTATTTTTGTTTGATAGCAAGTAGCTCGTGTAACTTAGTAAGGTGCAAAAAATGTAATTTCCGTAATATAATAAGTAAATCCCATGGTTGTTGATATTGTTATCGAAGTAATATTTCCTATCTATACAACGATGATATTACAATGTGTACAGAAGACCCAATAAATATACATAAAATAGAAATGTGTGGCGTCAACCTACATATTCGGTGCTCTCAACTGTTAAGTCAGTTTTTAAACCCAAAATTGAAATAGTCATAGTTGGGAGCACAGAAAAATTAGGTTGGAAGAATGAAAAAAGTTAGTTGTACCAACTAACTTCGTTCGGTTAAATCGAATGGCTTAAAAATGTTGTTGGCGGAACTGTCATATTAGCTTATACATTTGAAATATTAGTCTACACACGATAAATAATTCTAAATCTGTACTAAATTGTTCTAAAACAGTTCGATATTGGTTGCAGTATGAACTATAAATCTTATATTTTGACAGTAAGAATCGACTAAGCGGATGAGAGAACCGAATAAGTTGGTTGGGCATAGAGTTGGTTGGTGCAACAAATCTATATTCTTTGAACTGTTCTAAAACAATTTTGTACAGATTTAGAACAGATTTAAATGAACAGATAGATAATGACAGAAATTTGACAAATATGTTATCTAGGCATTTGAATTGACTATCCACAAAAAATACCTTCTTTTAAATATTTCATTTGTATATTCTAACAATAAATTAATTAATAATAGTTATTATAAATTTGTGAAACATGATAATTAAAAAATAACTCAATTATAACCACGCTATTTTGAATTTTTTTCTTCGGGGAAGTCCCGTCCGTCGAATGTCAACAATGATAATTTCAAACAAATAACCGGATAGTTGGTTCTTTTTTTAATAGCTGCTTTTGGATTGCAGGTAAATGCCGGCGCTGACTTCATCATAACCCAGATATGTTTCTCATCCACCTCACTCATCGAATTCATTCGTCGTTGTCGTGCGAATGGCATCACAGTGCCCATTATAATTGGCGTTTTTGTGCCGGACAATATGCGTCTGTTGCGACGCATTTCCCAAATTACTCAGGTTCAAATCGACGAACAGTTGGCGGAGTACAAAAGAAGGGCTACAAACACTGCTGCATTTCACGAGTATGCCGAGCAGCAAGCGGTGCAGCTGATTAACGAAATATTCGACAGTGATTTGGGCATTTATGGTGTGCAGTTCTTTACAATGAATAAATTCCAAAATGTACATGCTGTTGTGAAGAAAATTTTGGAGAGTAGACATTTAAAATCTTGAGAAGAAATGCATGAATTTGTCCAAAACGATTTAATATTAGAATTGCGCAGTCGGTATAAATTTGTTTGACCTATTTTTAACGAATAACAGGCGTGGCCAGCGAACTGTGGGTGATATACAAAATGCTGATTTTATTAAATTAAAAATAATTATAATACGAACTAAATCTTTAAAATTTCAAATTATTTTTATAAATAAATGTACAAATTAATACAAATTAATCAAACTAAGTGTTAAATTTTATTTTAATTTTTTTAAATTAACATTTTCTATAAATCAGTAATATTTTGTATTAAAAAACAACTTTTGAAAAAAAACTGTCGAAAAAGATCTTAAATTTTATTAAAATTCCTTTCAAAGCTATGTTTTAATTTATTAAATATACAAACCATGCAACGATTTTTCGTTTTTTCGTACTGCAGTTATAAATCGCACTTTTTTCTCGGTGTAATTACATTTTTTCCATTTGTCCTAAAATAAAAAAAATAAATGCTGCAATAGGGTGTCGCTGATTTAAAAATCATTGTTGCAAAGAGCTGTTGTAGACTTTACGGGGTAATTTTTCTCTGTCAATGCACAGGGTGTCTCACATAAGTTAATGTCAGAAACATAAAATGATTCGAGTGTTGGCTAGGAAGCGCCATCTGTTTGTGGAATATCTTCAAATATATATTTTTTGTTTTTTCCATAGCTACGCATGTTTACTATGTATGGCATTAGTCAAATAACTCGTTATAAGCAGAGTGGCGCAGTGGAAGCGTGCTGGGCCCATAACCCAGAGGTCCGAGGATCGAAACCTTGCTCTGCTAGTTGATGTTTTTTTTTAATACTTTTTTTTATGTTTTTTTTTATATGAGACGACAGACAATTTTAATGTTAGTATAATCATATTAAAAATTGTTATTATTTAATAATTTAAATAGATTATATATTATTTTAATAGTACTATGTAAATAGTTCTGTATTAATTGTATATTTTCTTCAACTTTTTTTTTGAGATATTTAAAAAAAAACATGATACAAATATATAAAGGTACAATCACTCTGACACTGGACAAGTTTTTTTTGACAAATTTTGGAATATTTTGTTTTGATTCAAATTCAAAATTTCAAAAATTGAAACTGAAAATTATTTTTCAGATTTTCTTTTGATTATAAAAATTTTTGAAAACATTTTTAAATTATCTCAAGGCATACCTTGATAATTATTTTTCATTTCTATAGAATTTTATATGAGATTTTTTTAATTGTCGATTTTGTTTTGCTTTTAAATCTAAACTTCAAAAAACTTGCCTAGTGTCAGCTAAAGTAAACATTGGAAAAAATGAGAGAGTGATCGTACCTGTATATATTTGTATCATGAATAAACTATATTTATATATGTCAAAAAAGTTGAGACAAATCAGACAAATTTTCCATTAGTAACTCTAGATTTTGCGACAAAGTATAAGGACTAATCGTTCTATCTAATGATATATTTTGTATAATATATTGCAAATATATACTAAAAAGTCTTTCTGTATTACGACATAAAAGACTAAGAAGCCCTAAGTAATATTAATACAAAAACTGGAATCCTAAACGAAAACGTAATTTGGTACAGGTATACCGAAACCGTTCCATTTTAAAATTCTGAAAAACAAAATTTGGGGAAAACAAGAAAGAACACGGAAATCGAAACTATTATACGTTTGAGTTTTAATTATTGTTCAAAATATTTTTTTTTTTATATAAATGTATTTAGAAAGTTTTACTTTTACATTGATGACAGATTTTAGTTTTCAATAAAAAAATTCAGTTTAATGTTTTATTTTAACCTAATTTAACCTAATATTAAACATTTTATCGAGTATGTAAAAGTCAATAAAATACGCTTATAAATTTTTGAATTTTTAAAATCCATCGAATTGAACATTTTACATTTCGATTATCTCTATTACAACTGATAACCAGTTCAATTAATAAATTAAAAAAAAAGATTTAATATTAACTAATATTAAAGTATAATTGCAGTAACACTTAATTTTTAGTACTAGTTCAACACTGGTTCTTGTCCTAACTAAATAAATCGTTTGCTTTGATTAGCACATTTGACAGCCAAACGTCATATAGCAGAGTGGCGCAGTGGAAGCGTGCTGGGCCCATAACCCAGAGGTCCGAGGATCGAAACCTTGCTCTGCTAAGAAGTCAGGTGACAATTTTTTTTTTCATTTTAAATTTAACAACACAAAAAATTATTAATTTTGTTTGTGAGAATAAAACAAAATTGGTTATATTAATAAAAAAAGTATTTGGTCTAAAGTTAATGTTTTACATAAGTAAACTATAAGAATCTGCTGAAAAATTGAAACATGTCCTGTTTCCAACAAACAAATTTGCGATAAAAAAATTCTAAATTTATTAAAAAGTTACGAATTTTTGAATCTGGCAATACTTATGCAAAAAAACATGACGAATATCGATTTAATACGTACATTTGGGCAGTAGCTTCAAAATCCTCCTTGGAGTTCCTAAACCGAATTCAACAACGTGCGATATATTTAATAGTGGATGAAAATATCTCATAGTCTATTGGTTCTCTTGAGCACCGAAGGACCGTTGGGTGTGTAAGCCTGTTTTATAGGTATTACAATGGTAAGTGTTCGAGGGAGATACATGGCCTGATTCCATCAGGTCGTGTGTGTTTCTAGTTCTACTCGGGCATCAAACTTCGTAGTCCACTCGACACTCAACAGAACCACGCATTATATAGAGAATTCGTTCTTCAGTCGCACGACACGTTTGTGGAACAATCTCCCTGCGTTCGTTTTTCCCGTCATTTTTGATATTGGCAAGTTCAAAACAAACATTCACCGACACTACTCCATCTTTCCCCTCTCCACTTAACCTATCATCTCTTCTTACGATTAACACTGTGCATTGCATGAATAGGGGGCATGCCCTGAGCGTTGGTTATTTTGTAAAAAAAAAACAAATTTGCGATAAAAAAAATCTAAATTTATTGAAAAGTTACGAATTTTTGAATCTGGCAATACTTATGCAAAAAAAAAACAAGACTTGGTTCGAGGATCGAATATCGCTTCGGTAAACAAAAACAGCTGTTCTTTAAATGTTGTCAAATATGAGTTTGTGTGAATTTCATCATTTCAGTAACTATTTCTAATTTGCACATTAAATTAAATTTCTTTTGGTGAAAATTAATGTGTGATGTATTAAAAAGTGATTTTATTTTGTTGTGCATCCTTTTTAGGTGCAATGTTTGTGTATTTTCGTGAATATTTTTGTGAACGGTGCCAAAAGAAGCTGCCGTCGAATTTGACACAATATTCGTGTGGTTTAGTTTTATGAAATACAATTTACAATTTAGAATGTTGACATTTACTGAATTTTATTATAAATTTAGTAATTTGCATTTGAACAGTAAATGGTTTTAAATAAATGCAGAATGAAGTGGCCGATTACATGGAAGAATTGGGTGAGTAGAATGCATTAAAATACCAATTAGTAAACAGCACATGAAAGACGAGGCTTCTCTCAAGCGATGGACAGTGGCGCTTTCGTTCTGTAAATTATGAAAATTAGAAAAACCAGGAACACGCCTCATCTCGTCGTCAACTGGTTGGCGGCGCTTCAAAAGACATCTTCTTTGCACTGAGTTGGGTATATCGTCACTGACGTGCCATATTTTAAAAATGTTGGAAATTAAATTATAAAGTTTGAATTGCTTTAAAAATTAATAATTTTTTTTCAATTTTTTATTTTATTATTTAGGTTTATTCAACAATTAGCATATCGCATATAACAAATCTTTTGATTAGGATAATTTACTGAGTTATAAATAAAGATTTTTTGTAGCTATATCCTGACCAAAACGCAAATATTTTTGTTTTTTTTACATCACTTTTTATTGGTACAAGATAAAATAGTACTATAAAGCGATTAATTGTTTGTTTTTAATACACCTATCGATTGGCATCATTATTTAAAATTTTTTGAATTTTTGTTATTAGCAAGAACATTATTTTTAAATAATACTGCCAATCGAAAATAAACAAACAATTGCTTTACATTACTATTTTATCTTGTACCAATTGAGAGTTATGGCAAAAAACATAAAGATTCGCCCTTCTTAAATGACGAGATTTTTCAATTTTTCGAATTCTCCCTTTTGGTTTTGTCTTCTGTGGCTAGAAATATCCAACAAAACCATACCTTTTTGGCACAGTATACTTAAGAAAACTATATGCCAAAAAACGGAAATGTCAAAAATTACACATTCTTTCCTTTGGCATGATAGTGACGATAGTTGGAAAGTTTGTATGAAAAACATCATTTTTCGCGACTTAAAACTTTTGTAGTACATTCAATACTTGCAACCCCATTTTCATTTATATATCTTTTTTTTTTTTTTTTAAAGACTCATTTAAAAATACAAAAACAAAAATAAAAACTGGCTATTTTTCAAAAACTGCAAAAACGTTTTTAAATTGCAATAATTTTGTTTAAAAAAAATATTTATTCCAAAATAATTATTTTTATTTTAAAGCTCAAAAATACTTTCTAAAGCAGTTATAAACGTTTACAATGGAGCTACTCTGATAGAAGTTATAAATAATACAATACAAGCCAACGCGTTCAAAATTGCCATATTTGAACACCAATATCTCGACAACCAATCATAGTAGTACATCCTCCTTAACAGGTTTTAATGAGGTCCACTTATATTACATGTTCATCAAATTTCATTCAAATCGGAAGCAACAAATTTTTGAAGCGGGTACGGTTGACAAATTTCTTAAATCGGGTGAAATTCGGTATTCTCGGAACCACACAACCGATTTTAAAAATTTAAAAAGAACTGTATAGAGAGAACTTGAAAAAACTTAAATTTTAAAATTATAGTTTGTATCTTTAATGGTTATGGAAATAAAAATCAGTAAAGTTGATATTTTTTTTAATGAAAAATCTTTCAAAAAATGTAAAATATCCAAAAGTTATCCAATTTTTAAAATTCATTTGTTTATGAAAAGCTTACATTGAGAGCTAAAGAATATGTGCTTACTTGAAAAAATATCTTTTATATTTTTAAAGTTATAGACTGGAACAAGATTTTTTTTTTAATTTTTGAAGACTTTACTTTACATATTTATACATTGATTGTACATTTTGTCATGAAATCAAAATAGGTGCATGGGACTCATATAAACAATTTCGAAAGCATAAACTAAAAACCGTTTTTAAATATCTCCAGTGGTTTAGTAAATATAAAAATTGTAAAGTCGAAAATTTTTTTGTTTTCCATTTTTTTTTAGTTCATTTTGAAAATGGTACTATACGCAAATCTCTGTAATAATTGTTCTTCTTCAGTAACAAGTACTTTTGTTATATTTTTGTGATAGATAACATTATTGAAAATCTTTTAAAAGATAAAAATTATCCTAAATTTATTTAACCAATATGGCAACACTTGTCAAAGTTAAAGTTTTTTTATATATTTTTTTTTAATTTGACTCCCTGCAGAAAAGTTTTCAAAGTCCAAAGTCAAATTCTAAGTAAGCAGTTTTAATGATGAGTTATTTCTACGTTTTTTTGACCCTTATTTATTTTTTCACGGCGAAGTATATATGCAGGACAGCATATTTCCCAAACATCTCATTTTTTAAAAGGACTTTGATTAAAACCGTTATATCTCACTTTATAATATATATGTTCTAAAAATGTTTTAATTAAGCATAAATAAATAAAATTAGTATATATTTGGTAAATGTTTCATGATGATAATGTTAATACTTGTTTAGTTATATTTAATCAAATTTACAGTTTTTTTTGCCATATTATTATTTTATATTTTTTCTTATTTTTCAATGGCAAAAAAATGTACAGCAACTAATGAGTGTATCAACAGGAACGCTACAAAAGTAGAGCGACAGGGATAGCAAACGACGCCATATTTCTTACCGCTCTTTTGACATTTCTCTTCAGTAAGGTTTGCCATTTCATGATGGAAAGATATACGAATTCAAATTTCGGTAGTAAATTTTAATAATTTCGACTCGTTGCTGGCTCGTATATCTTTCCATCATAAAATGCCAAACCTTACTCAAGAGAAATGTCAAAAGAGTGGCAAGAAATATGGCGTCGTTTGCTGTTCCTGTCGCTCTACTTTTGTAGCGTCCCTGTTGAAAAACCCTTGAAAAAAACTTTTGTTGCGCTCTTATTGAAAAACCCTTTATATACAGATTATCCTTATATTCGCCGCATAGCTTCCTTGAAATCTCACCTTTTCAATAATACCAAACACTTTTATATTTACCAAACATATGTATGCAATATGACATATTAATTAACATCATGTTTCATTTTTCATTTTTGTATTTCACATTTCACATTTTGTATTTTTTAATTTTATTTTTATTTTGCACACCTGCAGAAAAGTTTTCAAAGCCCAACGTAAAAATTTAAGTATGCAATTTTAAAATTTAAAGAATTAGTTCTAAACATGTTTACCCTTACTTATTTTATGCCCTTCGTATATTTGCAAGACAACATTATTTCCGAAAATATTAAATCGGTATATTACTGATTTTCGTATAACGATTTCGGGTTTAAAAATGAAACGGTTTTAAACGGACATAGGTTTCGTTTACGATTTCAATTTGATTTCTTATTAGGTGTAAAGTTCATTTTTTTTTAGTTAGTTTTTCATACTGTTTTAAAGCCGGCCTTAATCCGGAACTGTTTGCATTCGATTTTGATTTCGGATTTTTTTATGATTGTTTTAAACAGTATCAGTTCGTGTTTTTAAAATGCAACGGTTTTTCCATTTCAAAACGATCACAATACCAATGCAAAACTGAAACACACAACTCACATTGTATACACAATTTTCCTAATTCAGCCATTACTTTTGAATTTATTTAATTCTGATAAAATATATTTGGAGGTATTTAAAAAATGTCACTTGTAATATTATCAAGTTGCTAACTACTATTGACCTCATCAATCACAATTTGTCTACAGATACAACTGACAAATTGTGATCGATGACAAACGAATGATAAGGAAAAATAAATAGTTTTAGTTATACAGCGTTCACATTTCTCAATACTTTAGATGTGTCTTAATATTTACTATTCATTTAATTATATCAATCAGTTAGTAATCACAAGACGTTTCACAGAAAAAAATGTAGGCACTTGAGTTGATTTATAGAAACCTCGGGGTTTTTAGGTTATTATTTCCCAACATTAAAAATTCCGCATAATTGCTGTGATTCATTAGCAACAACATCATTACAGTTTATTGCAATAATTCCTAATTCAATTAACATAAATTGCACAGATTGTATGTGGATATTTTATTGTTAATTTACATGATGTTTTGCAACAAACATATTCGGCGTTAATAAATCAAAGAGTTGGCAACAAAAAAAAGAAAAATATTGCATGCATCCAACAATACATTATTGGGTTAGTTGTTCGCAGCGGTTGTGGCGGCGGCAGGGCGGCGGCAATGGCAACAATTAATTGTTATTCAAATGAAATTGTACGACGAACTGGTGTCGCAATGGCAGCGGATAAATTAGTGCCAATGAGTTTGTTGTAATTCGAAACAATAAATTCATCAACAATATTTAACAAGTATAAAAATCACTCTTTAGCTTAAGTGCAAAATATATAAAATTTAAATAATAAATCGAATCATTTAGAAAAACAAGGCACAGCTCAGCAAATAAAGTATTAAATGAGATCTGCCGGGAGATAAGGAAGTTGAGTAGGTTTTGATATATCTTTTTTTAAATTTCTTTGCTGTTTATTGTTAACATTTAAAAGACACACAAAAGTACAAATATAAAAAAATAGTACTAAAAACGTAAATAGTTATGAAAAATCTACTAAAAGTAGTTAGAGAAAACCTTCCAAACATTTAAACTATTTTTTTGTTTTGTTGCAACCCAAGTAAATGATTTGTGGCAACTTAAGTGGTAGTCACACAATTGCCATTAAAGTGCTTATTAGAAATCAAGTGAAATATACTTATTTACCACCGAATTGCCTACCAAGAAGCCACGGGGCGAGGCACAATTTTGAATTCATAAAAGTGGCGTTTGACCTATTTGGAACTTGATTTGTGTTTGGATAAAACATAAAAATTTAAAAGGATCTAAAGTAGTTTTTTTTATAAACTTGTTTTTATAAGGTTCTTCATTCTATAAGTGTATCTTATATGGAACGAAATACATTTACTATTTGCCACTATTTTGTCACCTAATAACAGCAAAGTTAGCTACGTCCATTTTCGCATATGTTCCATTATCTGAATGTATCAGAATTGCTATGCTAAATTCACAGACACTATGACTTCTTATTGCGTATGTTCCACACATGTTTTGAGCAACCGCCTTGGAACTAAATAAATCACACATTACCAAATAACCATGTTATAGGAAGGTGAAGGAACAGCAGATATATGGATGGTAAAGTCTTGTTGTCGTCCGCAGGAAATTTGACTGAAATGGTCATGAAACTTTCTGCAGTGAATTCTTTACTTAAGTCTTGTATTTGAATAACAAATTTAAAATGTTTGAAGTATAATTTCTTTTAATTTTTTCTTGCTCTTGTTGTTTTGCAGGCTGCCTTGCTATTTCTAAAATCTGCCTTGAGCAGATATTTAGAATATAAAATATAATAAATCAATTACACTGGTGCAGTAAAAGTTTCAGTAAATATTGAATGCATGATGGCATTTTCGGAATCATAATGGTCAATTAAAAAATGGGCTATATTTCAAAAACTAGAGCCAATTTGATACCATTTTCGGAATCAGCGCTAATAATGTATTTAATATTTGCTATAACTTTTACTGCACCATGTCAAAATTTGAATTTGTCGGGCAGTGTTATCTGGCGACTACTGCCTGCCAATATTATGTCGAAAATCTGCCTCACGGCAGCATATTTCACATAGAATTCTGAAAATATTCCATAAATCTGCCGTGGGACGTAGAAATGTTTGAACATGCATATTACCTGCCGAAATCGAAAGCTGCTGTAGGAAGGCTGGCATTTTTAAGGAAATACAAACTACTTGTTGTGCTTTGTGTAAAATCTGCCAGAAATATGCCATTCAAACATTTTGTCTCGGGATATTAAAACAAATACGTTTGCTTCTGGACGTAAATCAATTACAAATGTATTTATTTGTTTTATCCCATTAAGCAATTTAGGGGCGCTCTGAAATTGGAGTCATACAGAGACCAATTTTTGAGTGTTTTATGAGCCCTCAGAAAAATGACTCTTAAAAGAATCTCATTTAAGACTGTTTTCGGAGCTCTCAAAAATATTACTCATAAAATATTACTCATCAAAAATAAAATTGTTTCTGAGCGCTCAGAAAATAGACTCATAAAAGTTTTATATTTTAGAACGTTTTAGGAACGCTCCAAAATTTGACTCATAAAAGAGTCCCATTTATGAGCGCTTTAGGAGCCCCCTCAAATCAAACGCATAAAATCATCAAATTTAAGAGTATTTTAGGAGCACTCAGAAAAGGGAGTCAATAAAGTATCTCATTTATGCTGACTTTAGGAGCCTATTGTTTAAATAAAATTTATATACTTATATTCGTTTTGAATTTGAAATCAAATGAAAAATAATAAAATATTAGTGTAAATTCAACAGACAAACCTACATATTAAATGGATTTTTCGAAATGAATGCATTTTCTCACCGATGACAGGACTAAGATAAACATGAACATGTACTATGTTGGATTAATTTCAGACACATTCTATACTTCTGAAGAAAGAAAAACTCCAAAAATAAAGCAATTGTGGTGTCTGGAAATTCTCAAAAATGTGAATGTTTTAAGAATAATTTAAAATGATCAAAAATACGCTATTTTTGCGTTCTTTAAAGCGTGTACACTACCCAAGTTTCTGTAGCCTTTTTAGGATCTTTTCAGTGCTCAAATATGAGTGTTTTAGGAGTAATAAAAGTGTCAGAAATATGAAGGTTTTTGGACTCATAAAATGGTGACTTCTACCCAGTGGTTGGGAGTCTTATTGGGCTCTTTTTAGAGCTCAAATATGAGTGTTTTAGGAGTAATAAAAGTGTCAGAAATATGAAGATTTTTAGGCTCATAAAATGGTGCCCTCTACCCAGGGTTTGGGAGTCTTTTTGGGCACTTTTTAGTGCTAAAATATGAGTGTTTTAGGAGTAATAAAAGTGTCAGAAATATGAGGGTTTTTGGGCTCATCAAATGGTGCTTTCTACCCAGGGGTTGGGGGCAATTTTGGGCTCTTTTTAGAGCTCAAATATGAGTGTTTTAGGTGCAACAAAAGAGTCAGAAATATAAGGGTTTTTGGGCTCATAAAATGGGGACCTCTACTCAGGAGTCGGGAGCCTTTTTGGACTCTTTTAACTGCTCATATACGAGGGTAACACTCATAAATATGACACATTTAGGAGTCTTAAAAGACTCAAAATGTTTGCTGGGATCTCCATGTGGTTTTAATTTTTAAAATTTGTATGTTTTGAATTTCAATTGGTTTTTTTTCCAATGGAAAATTTTCAATATCGATTGATGAAATTCAAAAGTAACCATGTCAAAATCTAATTTTAATGTCTCAATACACAAAAACTAACAAAAAAAATATAAAAGATGCTGTTGCCGTAAAGACCCAAGTCATGCGCGATACAGCAGATGATGATGACGATCGCCTAGAGAATTTTTATAGGTAAGTCTATGTGATGCCTAGTAATTGTTGGTGCTATTGCTACTACTGTTGTTGCTGCTGTCAATGCAAACAAAAAGTCGTGCATTTGTTGCTGAGCATATTGTTGTTGTTGTTCCTGCTGCTGTTGCTGGTTGTCCGCTTGATTAAATTGTTGATTTGCTGCATTTATTGTAATTTGTCACCGCGCTGCATTCATTTCTATTGTTGTCGCTCAGCAATTGCTGCACGAGTTGCTGCTAAATTATTGTCAACATGGCGCTAGTGGCGGGGCGCGGGAAAACTACACGCAAAAAAGCAGGCCACTCGCAGAGTGAATAGTGGAAGGCAGAGGGAGAGTGTGAAGTAAATGTTGCTGGTTTTGCAGAAATGCTTCGCGCTTGATTGATGGAGTGCGCACGAGGCTTGGCAGCAAGGTTGCTAGTTGTTGCTGCAATACTTTTGTTGTTGTCATCGTCGGACGGAGGGACACGGGACACTGCAGATTGCTAATGCGCGCAGTTATATTTATGGATTTTCTTAATACTAATTGGCGCATTTGTGCAGTGTATGTCTGTTGTATGTTTTCTGTTATTGTTGTTCCTTTTGTTGTGGTTGCTGCAGTTGGCATTTATTTTATTAGCCGCTTTAATTAATGACACACTGCGGTAATCAATTTGTAATTTCATTTATTTTTCTTTTGCATTTCATTTAATTTGCATAACGATTGGCTGACAATTTTTGCATGTTTTCATTTATCACACGGCATTCGTGGCTGACTAGCTGTCTTTCTTTTTCTCCGTCCGTCCGTCTGTTTGTAGTCGAGGTGTTAAAATTTTACATCATCGATTTTATTAGAATATACAGCGCGCGCGCGCGCGGTATTTGCATTAACTGGCGTTTTGTCAATGCGCAAGATTAATGAGCGCCCATAACTTATGCGCAGGCGCAGCGATTGTGCTGCCGCTGCTGGCGGCGGTGCTCGGTTGACGGCTGTGTGGGCAGCAATTAGCCTAAAGACACGTAATTAACAACATGCTGAAAATTTAATTTTAATTATTCATTTTTACGTTTTAATTGTGAAATATTTCATTTGAACTGATGAAACTTTTAATTATACAGTGCGGAAAAATTACAACTTTTTTAATTGAAGTCCGATTTATTGTTATTTTATACTGGACGGAACATTCGTACGCCTAAAACTTTAAGCACAATTAAAAATTTAGTGCACATTGTATTTAAATAGAGCTAAACATCTGCAAAATATTAGAATATTCTATACGGTAGTTCAAAAGATATAAATTAAATAGTTTTCGATCCGAACGGAACTGAACACGGAAGTGCATTTTGAGGTTCATATGGAAATTTTAAAAATTTTCGAATTTTGCATCGGAATTATTTTTTTGAATTATTTTAAAAAATGCTTAAGATAATAAGCTTTATTTGTACATTTATACTTTGCTTCTAAAATTTATAGTTTTTTTTATAATAAATCAGAGAATAATTTCGATCGCGACATTGAATTTTGAGATTCATATGGAAATATCAAAAACTCAGCGAATTTTGCAAAGGAATAATTTTTTTTTATTATTTTAAAAAACGCCTGAGATAATAAGCTTTATTTGTACATTTATACTTTGTTTCAAAAATGTATAGTTTTTTCTTAATAAATCACAGAGTAATTTCGAACGCGACATTTCCGCGTTATAACACTACTCAACAAAACGAGAAAAAATGTTGCCATGGAATTCCCATACAACAATTCTATATAATTTGTGGTTGCTGATTTTGACTGCATACTCAGTTTTTCTCGTTTATGTAACGTTTTTAAGCAGATTACTATCGCAATTTTGAGCACTTTTCAGCCACTTTTTAGTAGAAATAAAAATACAGTCACTTACACAACTAGTTTGACAATAAACTTTAAATGCAATTATTCTTCTTATTGTCAAGACTAATTACAATATACCAAAAACTACTATTAATATGATCGCGTTTTCAGATATTTGAAATTAAACTCGAAAAAATTGTTTTTTTGGACTATTTTTTAGACTATTTTTTGGATGATTTTTTTAGTATTGTAGGTCTAATAATAAATAAGAAAATGATTTACGCTTATGTAGAGCATAGTTCAAACTAATGATGAAAATTACTAACTTTTTTCTACCACTTCTAGTTTTTACATTATGCTCTATTAACACCGCTTTCATCAAAAACTGTTAAATATATTATTGAAAATAGCTGTTTTACCCGAATTTTTCTCAGAAACTTTATGTAATAGAAAACAAAATTGAGTATGCAATAAATACAAGCATATTTTGGCTATGAATTAATAATATTTTAAGATTAAAGGCATAAGTATTTTATATGTGAAAATTTATTATATAAAAGTGTATCAAAATAATGTTCATATGACATATTTTCAAAAAAGTAGATGAACTAGAAAAATGTTAATAATTTAGATGGACTGTTTAGATGGATAATTTAGCCTGGACTATGCTCTAAATAACTATAAATTATTTTTTTTTGTTTATCATTAATTCCTAAATGCTAAAAAGTTTATATAGAAAGTTCACTGAAAAAATCAAAAATTTCCGACTTTAGATCTAATTATCTTAAAAATATGTTCTGATATTATCAATAATTAGTATACTAAAATTAGCCTTGATAATTTAAAGAAAATTTGTGCTTCAGGTTTTTTGTTAAACTATTTTTTAACAGTACTATATTTTCTTTATTCTAACTTGTAGTTGAGAACGACTTCAGATTACTATTGCAATTTTCTCAAAAACTGTAACGTTTATAGGCGAATTATGGGATGTCCATAGCATGTTGGGTATTGTAATTTTCAATATGATTTTTTTTTTCTAAAAATATTTTTTTATCTGACAATAGCTGCGTTTTTTTCATAATTTTTTGTTTCGGATCAAAGCAATTCTGAAAAAAACGATGTGGCTCAAATGAAATAATACACAAACCTTTCTTCTGAATATATGAATATATATGTTCGATTTTTCATCCAAAAAAGACAAATTTTCAAAAATTAATTAAAAATACCAAACGTATAGCTTTTTACTAGCGGATAGTACCGTTGGAAAGTAAAAGTCTGTACCTTTCGAATGACATATAAGAAGTTAGCGCACAGGCCTCCTGGACTGGCCAGTAGCCACTTCATCATGTTCGATTTTTCATCAAAAAAATACATTTTTTAAAAATGAATTAAAAATATCAAACGTATAGCTTTTTACTAGCGGATAGTATCGTTGGAAAGTAAAAGTCAGTACCTTTCGAATGAATTACGAGAAATTAGCGCACAGGTCTCCTGGACTGGCCAGTGGCCACTTCATCATGTTCGGTTTTTCATCCAAAAAAGATAATTTTTCAAAAATTAATTAAAAATACCAAACGTATAGCTTTTTACTAGCGGATAGTATCGATGGAAAGTAAAAGTCAGTACCCTTCGTATAAGAACTTAGCGTACAGGCCTCCTGGACTGACAACAGTGGTCATTTCCTCATAGTACACTCCATTTGACACTTTATTTAACAGTGCCTCTGTTAAAAATTATGGTTTGTGTATTCGCTAAATTCGCGAATTATTTAACTTCACGTACTTCACGTAATTTCAATCTCTTCTTTTCTTCAAATTTTAAAAATAAAAGAAGACCAACATAATGGGAAATTGAAAAATAGGCTATATCTCCAAAACTTGTGCTAATTTGACAAAACTGATACCATTTTCGGAATCAGCGCCACAAATGTATCCAATATTATCTGCAATTTTGACTGCACCAAAATTTGAATTTTGTCGGGAAGTCATTTATTAGAGTTCTTGTACTTCATAGACGTCCCGTTTCTGGAGATACTGGCAAACGTTCCCGTGCTTATGTCAGAATGTTATATGGGATAAGATAATTTGTTGAGAGGTTCTCTCAAATACTTCTACCTAATAATATTCATACTAGAGATGGGCGCGTGCCTGGTTTTGATGGCACGGGCACCCCGATAGGTGACACCCACGAGCCCGACGACTAAATTTAAAGGCACGCACGAGAAGCATGATAAAACACGGTATATATAAAGACACGAAAAAGCACGACTAAACACAAAAAAACACGGAATCACATGAAAAAATAGGCAAAACCTGAAAAATAATATAATAAACATGTACTAAAACCCTTAAGAATATTGGTTCCGGTTCTGGTTCCATTATTTTTAAATTAGCTGTTCCGATTCCGGTTTCAACCAAAAATTTGTATGGGTTCCGATTCCACACATTTTTTAATGGTGGTTCTGATTCCTGTTCCGGTTTCAAAAATCGAAACGGTTCCGGTTTTAATTCCGGTTTTTTGCCGTCCCAGTGAGGGACTAAAACCCTTGGAATATCGGTGCCGTTTCTCGTTCCAACAAAAAAATATGTGGGTTCCGATTCCTGTTCCGGTTCCACACATTTTTAAATCGGTTCCGGCACCGGTTCTTTATGGTCCCTTATTATAAATAATTCAAAAATTAATTTTGGTTCCGTTTTATTCTCTACCGTTTTATTCTCTGAATCGGAACCTCTCCGAAGACGGAACCTTTCGGGGACCGCAAAGAACCGGAATTGGAACCGTTTAAATTTTTTGAACCGGAACCATTATTAAAAAATGTGAGGAACCGACACCGATGTTCCAAAGTATGCTTGTACCTGATTAAAATACCACGAAATTTTTATTTTCTGATGCTGGAAGTAAAGGGTTTATTAAATTAGAGTAGAAACTAAAAAAAATATTTAATGGACGCGTTCCTGATTTTAGTGACACGGACACGACAACAACTAGCACGCACGGAGATTTGCACGCACGAACTCAGATTTTCGGGCGTGACACGGCATGCGTCCATCTCTAATTTATACTTCCCAGTATGCTTCGTTTCAATATCGTTAGAGATCGATGTGAGAAGAAGGAGAATTCACACGGATATCGGATACTTTCTTGTAGCGATATCGAGCGTCAAAATAGACATACATGGTAGCTAGATATCGATATTCGTTTTCCTCAAAACTGTTACCATAATACCAAGTTTCCTTGTATATTTTGTTGTCTCGGGACTGTAATCAAAATCGAAATATTTTAAAACAGTTTAATTTTTAAAGCAGAAACCCTAAATGAAACGAAGAAAAAATCGAAAAACGAATTCGTAACCTTTATTCGTTTGGTCTTTAATCCTTAATTTTATTAACACATTTTTAAGAAATATAAAATATCAATAAAAAATGTCAATCATACGCCTCAGTGGTCAACGCACAAACACAAACAGGTTGCTCGCCATAAACAACAGCGACAAATATGTTGCGCCTCATGTAGCCTTCGAATGAGAAGAATACATAGACACACAACAGCGAAGAGAGGCAGAGCGGCACACGCAACGAAACAAATAAACTAAACGGCCGTGTTGACAGCCACACAAAGTGAGAGCCACACACATCATCATTATCATTTGCAGTTATGCGTCTCTGAAAATACAGAGAAGGCGGCAGCTCTATCACAGCTGCCGTCCCTGTCTACTACACTCTCCGCGCGCTGCAACCACCGCTTTGATCGCTTTGGCACTGCGCTGCACTTGTCACAAACGGCGTCGTTATGACCTATGCGCGGTTGTGTGGCTGCGCGGTTGTGCGCCTGCGCAGCACTCCAACGAACGAACGCACGCACGCACACACACCAATCAAATGCTAATGATAATTGTTGCTTTATTGTTATTGCAAAAATATGCAAATGTTGGCGACCGCCATCACGCGTGCCGCCGCGCCTCCACACGCTGTGTTTGACAACGAAGTTGGCCACAATTTATGCGTTTTACAAATTGATTGAACAGCCAACGCAGTTGTCTGCAGCCAATAATAATAACTTAATTGCTTTTGGCCAAATTGCATTAGATGTACGTTTGAATGTAACAAGTTGGTTTCTACGAGGAGGGTTGGTTTAGGAGTTATGTGCGGTTAATATTGGAAATTTGCTATAAAATTTATAAGTTTTTCAAGATTAAGTTTATTGGGTACAGTGGAGTGATTTCAAATGATTTCTATAGTAATTGATAGACTTAAAAACTGAAATGAAATAATGTATTTCATACTTTTGCTTTCATATTTTCCCGACAGAGAACAAATTGCCTTCTTTTTTTTAAGGAATACTTGTAATGAAACGAAAACGTAACGGCTTTTTATTTCTTTGATGATAATAAAGAAATTATGATTTTTTTTATCAGTATGTAAAAATCAATTGTACAAATATTCGTTTTTTTTACATGAATAATAAAAAGTAAAATACAGTTCATCATAATGAAGAACACTTTTTCGGCAGTTACCAAGCGTTCTTTATATTTATGATAGCATTCATAACATTGATGGCGTTAGTCATTAATATTATGAATGGCTCTTCAATACAATGTATCATGGTTTGAAGAACGGAATTCATCAATATGATGTACATTTTTTTTTCTGTATATGTAGTGTTTATACAGCTCTATGAGATTTTTTGCTCTATTTTGCTATATATCTAGCTAATTTCTCTATCGTGTAAACTCGCCCTTACAAAGAACTGTAAACGCAATTTTCCATTCAATTGTCAAGACTAATTATAATATATGAACAACTGCTATTATTCCGATTGATTTTACAGATATTTGAATCTAAACTGGGAAAATATTGATTTTTTTAGACTATTTTTGGACAATTTTGTTAGAAGTTTGGATCTAATGATAAATGTGAAAATGTTTTATGGTTATGCAGAGCATGGTTCAAACTAAAGATAAAAATTACCTACTTTTTTTTTCATCGGTTCTCATTTTAAAAATATTCTCTATCAACATAGTTTCCGCATTTAATTTAAAATGCTTATACATTTTACATTTAAAGTATTGAAAAATAGTTATTTTTACTCAACACGCTATGTAATAGGAAAAAAAATTGAGTATGCAATATGAATAATAATATTTTAAATATGATGTAATAATATTTTCAGATAAAAGGCATATCGGCCATTCCACGTCAAACCGGGCGCATTTCGACAAAAAATGACTTTATGGGCTCCGATGTTTTAAACACTAGTAAAATATTAGAAAGACCAATTCATTACCACTCAAATGAGACCAAATAGTTTAATATTGAACTTATGGTTCACGTGCTACATTAATTTTACTGAATGCAAAATGTTGAATTTCAACGATTTTTTTAAATTGATTAAGGTTTACAACTACCAAAAATAAAAGAAATATATGTATAAAACATGAAACACGTGTAAAATATTTTAGTACATAGAACATGACTGCAAAGTTTCAATGAAATCAAAAATAGTAAAACTCAAAAGTGCCCGGTTTGACGTGGAATGACCGATATGCATTTTTATTAAAACTTGATTATGTAAAAGAATACCATAATTATATTCACAGGACATATTTTAAAATTATAGATCAATTAGAAAAAATAAGTAATTTTGATAGTTGGTAATTTATTCTAAATTCTAAGAAATAAAAATTATATAAAAAGTTCTCTAAAAATATCAAAAAATATTCGAATGTAAATCGAATTATCTTAAAAACGTATTGTAATATTAGCATTCATTGATATATTAAAATTAGT
Source organism: Dryomyza anilis (assembly GCA_951804985.1). Lineage (NCBI taxonomy): Eukaryota > Metazoa > Arthropoda > Insecta > Diptera > Dryomyzidae > Dryomyza > Dryomyza anilis. Next base: position 96,121,819 of record OX638130.1, on the reverse strand, counting down.
CTTGACAATTAAAAGAAAAAATGCATTTAAGTTTTTTTTGTTAAACAATTTTTCCATAGTACTTTATTTGCTTTTATTCTAAGTAGTGCGAGAGAACGTCTAAAAAATATGAATGCAATTTTTTTTGGAAAAATTAAATTTTGTATGTATTTTAATGTTTTTTGTTTTTATTTTAATTTGGGCAAAGAGATTTTCGGTATTTATTTTTTCGACATTTCGAAATAATAATAATAGTTTGGCACTACAAGTTCTATAAGAACTTAGGCCGAACTCTCTCACCATTTTGAGCTGTGCGTATTATATTTGTACTCAAAGTGGTGGGACCTACAGTTTATTGCCGAATCCGAACGGCGGGTGAGAGCTTTTCATAGGCAATGTTTTTACACTCGGAGGTTTGCCATTTACTGCCGAGATGTATCGCGGTATAGAAAAATGTTTCTATGAAAAGATGTTGTTAGCCCCAGTCCAGGCTTGAACCGGGGACCTTTGGGCTCGCAGTCCATTGCACTAACCACTGAGCTACCGCTACCTAGTTCTGTGAATCGAATTCAGAATTATAAAAGCAAATTTGATTTTCGTTCTAGATGGCCGTATTTTATGAAATTTAAATTTACACATAATAAAATATATTCAATACAAATAAATTTGAAGTGGGTTGTATGCGATTTAGACTTGAATCAATACAAATATATTTTAACAAATATTGTTTAATATTTAAAAAATGTGGAAATGCCAAACATTTTCTCATCAGTTTATACCAATATTCGGCTCATCGAGCGTACATAATCAGGTATAAACAGATTTTAATACATCGAATATTGAAATTTTGAAAAATTGGTGACGACAAAATTTTAAAGATTTAGGTATTTTTCGGATTTCTGATGCGGCTGTTGGATCCACAGTACCCGAAAAAATATAATACAAAATATTTTTGCAAACTTTACAAGCAATTCAATATTTTATTAAATAATTTTGTAAGTTTATTTTAATTTGTTAATTTCAATAATGGTTTAAAGAAAAAATTGTATTAAATACGTAATTTAAACACGAAATAATTCAAATTAAATTTGTTATTATAAAGCTAATAGAATTTCGATCGATGCACAATTCTGAAAGGGTTCTCAATGGGTTATTCCTATTTGAGCTTTGCCATGCCCTTAACCAATTTATCATAGTCTGAGTAGTTAATGAACCTATCAGAACTTTTTTTTATTTCATCCATGTAAGGTGGTCTAAGTCGGGAAATGACAGGAACCTAAAAAGGATAACCATTACGATCTTTGATTAAACGGGAATCTTTATCATTCTCATGAACATTTTAAGATACTACTTTTAATACTGTTTTTATTTAGTAGGTTATTTTTGGGGTTAATTAGAGAACATATTTTTTTTCTCGACTTCTGATAAGGCAATGATCTTGTAAACAAGACAATGATAAACTTCCTCATCGTTATCTAATTATAGACCTTAGGCCACAATTATCGAAAACATTGCATGATAAATTCTTGTGTAGGGCGCTACCGAAAAGTTTTATTAGGGAAATTGTATGGAGAAATCTTACTAAAAATTAATTGAATGAGTAATTGTTGTACAGGTGAATTCACAATTTCTTGAAAATTTTGATTTTATGCCAAATGTAATTTGGACGAGTATAACTTTTACAACTACGTAATAAATTTAAAAAAAATATACATTAAGTTTAAACCTAATTCTGCGCCAGCTGGATTAAGTTAAACCAAAATAATGTAACACATACGACATTTGATTTTAATACTTTACAAGAATTTGACATTTACGATATAATAAATAAATTAAATGCCTAATGAATTGCATTAGTGGATTTAAAGAGAATTTATGTGCATGATGACATTCAACGTGAGTGTCAGTTATTTACGTATTAATTAATCATGTAACGCCTTGTTGCTGTTGCAATTGATGTACACAGAAAAAAATGTTGCATAAATATTATGTATAGTGAATATAAAAATATTGTTCATAATATTTATGTATAAATTCTAATATTTATGAATTGTATATAGTACTGGTGAATAGAAATATATTAAGGACATTTATTTAACAACCAGATACATATATTTTAAGTACCTATTATATACAAACAAACTTTCTGATTTGGGGATTGTGAAGGGCTTGTATAGTTGGTTTGTGTATAAGGTGTATATGGTTTAGGAACAAACTATTAATTCGAATATTCGAATATCGATATTCGAAGTATAATCGAAAATGTTTGAAAACGAATATTTTCAGTCGAATATACAAGTGTGTACAATTCGTTGTTTTTTTTTCGTAAACATTTTCATTCAAATACAAGTAATAATTAAAATATGTATATAAAATGAATGCGTAATAACTGAATTTAGCTAATAAGAAGCAGTTAAGTAAATAAATAAGAAAAACAGATCTGTAAATAATTATAATATATAAATAATAAATAATAAAATAAAATTAAATAAATATATACCAAACACAACTCTGTAAATAAGTATAATATATAAATAAAAAATAATAAGTATGAAATAAATAAATAACAAAAATAATAAAATTACATTTTTTTAAATAAAATTAAATAATAGATTTCTTTGAGTTCTGACACAATTTCGAATTTTGTAAAAAATGCCAATATCTCCTTAACTTAGCAAAAATCAACCTGCCTTCTTTGACCCCTCTAATACGCTCCGTTTAGGAGATACAGCAAAAATCTTTTTAAATTCACTGTTGATTTTTTTAAGTTCTGACACAATTTTGAATTTTTAAAAAAATGCCAATATCTCCTTAACTTAGCAAAAATCAACCTGTATACTTTGACCCCTCTAAAACGCTCCGTTTGGTAGATACAGCGGTTTATTTTTTTTTTAAATTCATTATTGATTTCTTTGGGTCCTGACGCAATTTTGAATTTGTAAAAAAAGCCAATATCTCCTTAACGTAGCTGAAATCAACTTGCCTACTTTGACCCCTCTAAAACGCTTTAAGAGCGTTTTATTTTTTTTCCATTCACTATTGATTGTTTTGAGTACTTACACAATTTTGAATTTTGAAAAAATGCCAATATCTCCTTAACTTAGTAAAACTCAACCTGTCTACTTTGACCCCTCTAAAACGCTCCGTTTAGTAGATACAGCGGTTTAGATTTTTTTAATTCACTATTGATTTCTTTAAGACCTGACACAATTTTGAATTTTGAAAAAATGCCAATATCTCCTTAACTTAGCAAACATCAACATGCCTATTTTGACCCCTCTAAACACTCCTTTTAGATACAGCGGTTTAATTTTTATTTAAATTCAATACTTATAATACTTAAATTGATTTCTTTGAGTTTCAATTTTTTTTTTTAATTTTCTATTAATTCCTTGTGATTTCGTCATAATGTTTAATGCCGCAAAAAAATCGCAATTAAAAATCTAAATCCAATTTTGTTAAATCAGAATTGTATATAGAATTCTACATCTGTTCAGAATTCTACCCCTATATAAATCGTTTGAGAATTTTTTTTCTGTGTAGTTCTTGTTGCTGAAACAATATTTCATAAATTACACTAATTTATTCGCGATCATAACAAAAATGTCAATATCTCCTTAACTTAGCAAAACTCAACCTGCCTACTTTGACCCCTCTAAAACGCTCCGTTTAGGAAATACAACGGTTTAAACATATTTTTAAATTAACTATTGATTTCTTTGAGTTCTGACACAATTTTGAATTTTGAAAAAAATGCCAATATCTCCTTAACTTAGTAAAACTCAACCTGTCTACTTTGACCCCTATAATACGCTCCCTTTAGGAGATACAGCGGTTTATTTTTTAAAAATTCATTATTGATTTTTTTGGGTCCTGACGCAATTTTGAATTTGTGAAAAAGCCAATACCTCCTTACGGTAGCTGAAATCAACTTGCCTACTTTGACCCCGTAAAAACGCTTTAAGAGATACAGCGATTTATTTTTTTCCATTCACTATTGATTTCTTTGAGTACCTACACAATTTTGAATTTTGAAAAAAATGCCAATATTTCCTTTACTTAGCAAAAATCAACCTGTCTACTTTGCCCCTTTAAAACGCTCCGTTAGTAGATACAGCGGTTTAAATTTTTTTAATTCACTATTGATTTCTTTAAGTCCTGACACAATTTTGAATTTTGAAAAAAATGCCAATATCTCCTTAACTTAGCAAACATCAACATGCCTACTTTAATCCCTCTAAACACTCCTTTTAGATACAGCGGTTTAATTTTTATTTAAATTAACTATTGATATCTTTGAGTTTCAATTTTTTTTCTAAATTTTCTATTGATTCCTTGAGATTCCGTCATAATTTTTAATGCCGTAAAAAAAACGCAATTAAAAATCTAAATCCAATTTTGTTAAATCACAATTGTATATAGAATTCAACATTTGTTCAGAATTCTACCCCTATATAAATCGTTTGAGAATTTTTTTCTGTGTAGTTCTTGTTGCTGTAACAATGTTTCATAAATTACACTAATTTATTCGCGATCATAACAACATCAGCAGCGGTAGCAATAGCAGCAACATCAATCGCAACAGCAACAAATATAATCTGCATAAACAACAAAATATTTTTTTGTTTTTGCTGCTACTGTTTCATGATCAAAAGAAGCAGCAATGTAAGAGTAGCAGCAGCAACAACAGCAAAATCAAAAGCAACAACAGCAACAACCGGGTGCTCTTGAGTAATTAGCATTAACATGGGTGCCAACATGATTTGACCCTTGGCCACATTTGCATATGTCGCGTCGCATTGCGATGGTGCTGACGCTGGCGATGTCGCCTCGTTTAAATGACGTCATATGTTCACAGGCGCGGCGCCGCCAATTAATTAATCTGCGAGTGAAATTTTTATATAAATTTCATGGTTGAAAATGTTTACATCGAACAGCTCAATGTTTTATTTTTTTTTTATTATTATAAAGCGGTAAAACATCATAATTTGTATACACTCAAATAAATTACATGAACATATTAGAATATACGAAAATGTATGTTACAAATGTATTTTATAAAAAAATGTTTATTAAAACATTACACGATATATTTCGTATGTAGTACCGAAGAACATATCTAAAGTTGCGATATACAGGGTGTTTGATTCATTGTTGTCAATAATGTATTTGGTCATTCTATGATTCAAAAAAATAAGAAAATGTTATGTACAAAAATGTCTAATTTTGCACCCAGTTTAAGATACAGGGTGTTTAAGAGATAAACGGTTTTTCAATAAGAGCGCTACAAACGTTTTTTCAAGGGTTTTTCAACAGGGACGCTACAAAAGTAGAGCGACAGGGACAGCAAACGACGCCATATTTCTTGCCATTCTTTTGACATTTCTCTTCAGGTTTGCCATTTCATGATGGAAAGATATACGAGCCAACAACGAGTCGAAATTATTAAAATTTACTACCGAAATTCGAATTCGTATATCTTTCTATCATAAAATGGCAAACCTTACTGAAGAGAAATGTCAAAAGAGCGGCAAGAAATATGGCGTCGTTTGCTGTCCCTGTAGCTCTACTTTTGTAGCGTCCCTGTTGAAAAACCCTTTACATGTTACAAACATAACCTAGTCTAGAAAATTTGTTATAAAGTATAATCTGTTGATAAATGAATATCAATTTTGTATACATGTTTTAGACAATTATATTACCTTTCACATGTTTGAACTTCATTATTTATTACTTTTATTAAATGTACGTAAAGTTGAAATATCCAAAAATAAAAATTCATATTTTGACTTTGTCATTGATTTTCTCAAAATTTCGTTATGGATCACCCCATTTATTGCAATTTTATAATGATAGACCAGTTCATAATCAGCACTTTTTAACCAATAACAGTGATTTGAAACTTGTACGTTCTGCTGCAGAAATAAGACAGTGCGACACTAAATGTAGTGTAGTGTATGACCATAAAAGTCATATAGTGACCGCAATATTACCATTGGTTTATTGAGAAAACTGTAGTAGTTATGGATTTGTTGTCTGAAAACCAAATGTAGACACAATCCAAGGCTTCATATCTGTGGTACATATTAAATTTCTATCTCGTTCTTTTAATATCAATATTAATGATTTTCAAAGGATCAATCTACATAATCGACTAATTTCATATTAAGGAGTTGCAAATGTATCATATTGTCCATGGATAAAATATTCGGCATAAAAAAACATAAAAAGTGGGCAAATATGTCAAAGCCGTACGGGCTATAGTTTCTCTAATACTGAGCAATGCATAGTATTTTTTTATTTTATATGAAACTGCAAAATACTAACGTTTTTCGTAGCATAAAATCGAATGATCCTTTATCGGTGCCAAAGATTTGGCTTTATTTTTCATATTCTGAATGTATGAAAAATTTTATCATACTATAAAATTATGTTCTATCACGTCAGGATTTCGAGGTATTGATCCCCAAATATGTGGTACATCCTTAATTTTCATAGTAACATTTGACATTGATAACCAAATGTAGGTATTCACCTAAGGATCTTTTCTGTAGTCAATATTAAGGATTTTTAAAACATCTCTGCAGTTAATAGACCAAGTTTATATGAAAAATTAAAAAATGTATCATCATGTCTGTGGGAAAAATAATAAGCACATCAAAACAGTAAAAATTGTCATAGAAGTCAAAGCCATGCGAGTTATGGTTTCTATGCAAATTAATGTTTGGCAAAATATTTTTAATTAATGATGGAGATCGATAGCTGCTTTGAAAACAAACAATAATTCCCTTTACATTACTATTTTGTCTTGTACCATTAAAGAGTTATAGCAAAAAAACGAAAAGATTCGCCCTTTTGGCATGACAAGTTTTTCAAGTTTTCCAATTTCTTTGTTTTTTGCTGTAATTTTTTATTGGTGCAAGATAAAATAGTGTTGTAAGGGTATTAATTATTTGTTTTTAAAGCACCTTTCGATTGGCATCATAATTTAAAAATATTTTGCCAAACATTTTTGTCGTGCAAATAGCAAATGGCAAATTATTGTTTGGCAAAATATTTTTAATTAATGATGCAGATCGATAGATGCTTTGAAAACAAACAATAAATGCCTTTACACCACTATTTTATCTTATAGCAATAATAAGTTATGACGAAAAAACGAAAATATTCGCCCTTTTGGCATGACAAGATTTTCAATTTTTCAGATTCACCCCTTTGGTTTTGAAATTTGTGGCGAGAAATATCCAACAAAATGACACGCGATTTTGGCACAGCATACTTGAGGATACTCTACATTCAAAAATGTAAAAAAAAACGCAAATGTCAAAAATTGGTATGATAGTGACGATATAATTGTTTTTATTTTTTTAATTTGTTTCATTTTCATTCTTTAATTTTTTTGAATATCTCTTCGTAAAATATGCAAATCCATCTTAAAATAAAACCAGCGAACGAACTATCAAATTTAATACGTAATATACAATATTATTCTAAATATGAACCAAAATACAAAAAACGAAACCATAAATTCAATGAATAATTAGATTATTTTGAAGTTCATGTCAATTTTCTGGAACTTTTCATTATTTTTTACAATCATGGGTTGTAAAAATAATAAATAAACTATTGGTTTGTGCGTTGAACTTCGAAGCGAAAGGTCCCGGGTTCTATCCCAGTGATTGTCAACATCTTTTTCATAGAAAACTTTTTTCTATGCGACGCTATCTCTCGGCAGTCAATGGCAAACATACGTGAGTGGCAAACATTGCCTATGAAAAGCTGCAAAGTAAAAAAATATTGATCGTTTATATAATGCATTAAAGGTCGTATATAATATTTTCTTTGTAGTAATAATAATTCTAAGAACGCGGAATTTTTATAGAAAATAGTATTTTCAGAAAAATGTTTATTTAATAATTTTCTCATACTGCGTGACATACACCGTAAAGCTTTACATATATTACTAACCATTAAAAAGAACTAATTAAACCTACTTAAATCAATACGAAGAACCTATAGTGAGCTTATAGAATCTGAGCTTTCATTTAAAGATTTCTACAAATTAAAAGAATGTAAATACAACAAAGTAGTCATAGCTTATTTACTTAATATACTCTATGATTTTATAAAAAATCCATCTAATCCCCGAAAAACTCCATTCAAATAGAATGTGTGTTACCTATACGGTTCGCTGCACAGCACAACATTCGGCCTCAAACGATGATAATGATGATGATGGTAACTAAAACTGTGTTCAATCTGGCAACTGAATCCGCCGACTTGCGGCCAACTCAAATATTAACTTTGTCACACCTTGTTTGCTTAATTATTATCAAGACAAACACTATGTTGTCTGTCGCCTGAATGTGGACTGAGTTGAATGTGAGCTGAAGTAGAAGAAAAAACTATTCGGGCGGGTGGGGTGAAGCTGCGAATCGTGAGGGGGCGGAGGGCGGCATTGTTTGCGGCTACCGATCGCGTGTTGTTTGACAATAAACAGTTCGTTAACTCATACTAAATTTTGAAATTCAAAATAGCTTGTTTGATTAACTACAGCATACAATTTAAAAAATTAACTGAACTCGACATTTTTGTTTGAAAATTGATTATATAAAAGAGTACTTAAATTATGTTTTCTAAGTTTATTTTTAAAGTAGAGTATTCCTTCTTTCCTTTTTTCCTTCTTTACTTCTTTCCTTCTTTCCTTCTTTCCTTCTTTCCTTCTTTCCTTCTTTCCTTCTTTCCTTCTTTCCTTCTTTCCTTCTTTCCTTCTTTCCTTCTTTCCTTCTTTCCTTCTTTCCTTCTTTCCTTCTTTCCTTCTTTCCTTCTTTCCTTCTTTCCTTCTTTCCTTCTTTCCTTCTTTCCTTCTTTCCTTCTTTCCTTCTTTCCTTCTTTCCTTCTTTCCTTCTTTCCTTCTTTCCTTCTTTCCTTCTTTCCTTCTTTCCTTCTTTCCTTCTTTCCTTCTTTCCTTCTTTCCTTCTTTCCTTCTTTCCTTCTTTCCTTCTTTCCTTCTTTCCTTCTTTCCTTCTTTCCTTCTTTCCTTCTTTCCTTCTTTTCTTATATTCTTCTATTCTTCTTTTCTTCTTTTCTTCTTTTCATTTTTTCCTTCTTTCCTTATTTCCATCAGTCAAGTTTGGGTTTTCAAAGGCTTTTCTGCCGTAACTGTTGGGGAATAGAAATATAAAAAAATAAGAGCAAATAACTTCAGTATAGCTTCATGCTCGTTTATTAATTACTTCAATATTTGTCTTATTACTTCCTAAGATTTGGAAATCTCAGAAAATTATATTCCTATTTCTGCCGAGGGCCGCCTTCTTTCAAACCTCATTTACAATAGACACCTTTTTCAGGAAGTCTATTGGACATTTTTCCGAAAACACTCATATAATTGGAATACATTGTAATATTTTGTGGAATTTTAATGGCAGATTTATGCTTTGTTTTGGGAATGGGCAGAAAAACGACAGCTTGAGATAAAAACTGTTTGTCTGTTTGAAATATGTCAAAAAAAAAAGGTTTTTAAACTGCCTCGCAAAAATTTTGTCTGGGACATGGCCGTAAAATTCTGATACCAACATCAAAATTATATGTGTTATTCTCCTTACCATTGCCTACTATTTGGATTCCTTTCATACTGCCTTTCATATCCATTGCCTACTATATCCTACCATTGCCTGCCATTTACCTACCAATTTATTTTAAACTGGAGCAGGAAATAGGCTGGTTTTGTCCACATTATCAAATTTGCTTACCTAAAAGCTACTTAAAAATTTTGCCTGCCTTTTCGCCTGACTTTTTTTATTTTCTTCCATCGGGAAATTTTTCTTTATTTTATTGAAGAATCGGACCTGTACCATTTCAAACTAAAATCGTTTTTTCCTGCCATTTCGTCTGACTTTTTTCTTTTCTTCTTGCGTAAAATTTGGTGGAGATTTTTTTTTTCAGTGTACGTTGTGTTACCCGTAAATGCCCTTCCAGCCAGCACCGCTTAATTGTGTAAAATTTAAAATATGCAAAAACAGTTTGTTTTGCAACCTATTCCAAATACAATATTCACACCCACACCTCGTTTCATGTCACATGGCGCTCATGGTATGTCTGTCTATTCCATGCGCCTGCCTTGCTGTCTAACTGTCCAGATGCTATCGCTGGCTGGGTTTTATTTATTGTTTTAGCCAAAGTCAATATTTTTCAGCTACATTTCTTAGCATATATTGAATTCTATGCAATTACGATGACGTCTGTCTCTCAAACCAACGATCGACAACGAACCAACTAACCAACCAACCAATCGATCGTCGATAGATCGATCTTGCGATCTATCGTGCGATCGCGCACATTTGAACGATTGACATTTGAACGTCGTTGACACAACAACAACAACAATAATAAGAACAACAACAGCAGCAACAGCTATATTTCAAAGTCCCCCCAACATTCATCGATCGTTTAACATTTTCTGCAGTTTTATTAGCTTGTTGAAATAATTACAGCTGCGAAAATACGATCATGCAATCGAAGGTAATCAAAATCCCAGCGCTTGTCAGTCAACTCTATTTTTGTATTTTTTTTTATTCTTCTATTTTTCTCTCACTTTGTAATTGATCTCTCAGTCATTTGCGATCACGTCATCTGTGATTCGTGTCACTGTAGGGTTTTATTTGAGCTGCGTCGTTAAAAAGATATCAGTGATCAAGGTTTTGGCTACGATTTAGAGGTCGTAGTGCTGGGACGATATTCATCAAATATGGATTTATATGTCTTAAACGTATGAGTAAACTGAATAAAACATTACTCAAATGTTGTTTACATGTCAAATAAATCAGCTCTATATCATAAATCTAAAGTTTTTCCTTTAAAATATCGAGGATGTTTGATTCGTCGATGCCAATACTTGGGGGGGACATTCTATGACTAAAAACAATAAGAGAATATTATATAAAAAAATGTCCTATTTTGATGATCGATAACGAAATTTTGATAAAATCAATGACAAAGTCAAAATTTGTATTTTTATTTTTTAAATTTTAAATTTACGTACATTTTAAAAAGGAGGAAATCATGGGGTTAGAAGATGTCATTACCATTGGTAAGGTAAGTTAATTGACTAAAACAAATTATCAACAGATTATGCTTTATAACCAATTTTCCTTACTGGATTATGTCAGTAATACGCATTTCTTAAACACCATGTATCTTAAACTGGTTGCAAATTAGAAAATTTTGTATTTTATATTTTATTATTTTTGGAGTCAAAGAAGGCACCGCTAAAGTATTGACATCGATAAACCAAACACCCTGTATATGGAACGGATTTAAAAGTCATCTTTATCGTTGCCCAACCAAGTGATTCGGTTATCTCAAGTGCTAAGTCGATTTGCAAAAGTGTTGTAGTTTCGAATCCTCATGCCAGAAGAGGATTTTATCCCCTAGCGCGGTATAGAAAAATATTTTCTACGAAAAGATGTTGTTAGTCCCTACACAGATTTGAACATGGGACCTTTCAACTCTCAGTCCAACGCACTGAACTCTGAGGTACCAACGCTACTTTATATAATTTGATGATGCTAATTTGACTACATATTAATTAAAAACCATAATTTTGCATATTTGACTATAAATAGCGCGTGACCCAAGTTAAAACGGACTTCAGATTACACCAAAACCGTTATCAAATCGAAGAATTACTTTTTTTTTGTTTAATAGAGAAAATTACAATTTTTTTTATATTTAAAATTGGTTTAAATTGTGATTTTCCATTATTATTTCAATACAAAAATCTCAATTAAATTTTGAATTATCTAAAATATATGGCGAACATTTTTTTAATTTCATTTAGAAAATTGTGTTCTGATATATTTAAGACTAGCTGGACCCGTGCACGACTCGTGCCAAGATTTTGTAAATGCAAGGATATGGAGTGATTTTATTAATATAAAGAACATTTTTATTAATTATATCTTCTCCGTAAAACGCTTTCCCGTAGAATTCTGCCCGGTAGAATTCTTTCCCAGTAGAATTCTTTCCCGTAAAATTCTTTCCCGTATAGTTTTTCCCAGTAGAATTTTTAGTGTCGTGAATTTTATTGTGGTGAGTTTTAGTGTGGTGAGTTTTAGTGTGGTGAGTTTTAGAGTGGTGAGTATTAGTGTGGTGAGTTTTAATGTGGTGAGTTTCATTGTGGTGAGTTTTAATGTGGTGTGGTTGCTTTTGTATATTTTTTTTGTATTTGAGTTTTTTGTTTCATCTTTTTAGCTTGTGTATGTGCTGAGTTATGTCGTTTGGAATGTTTAGTTTGTGTGGGAGGTACCACGCCCCTTTTTCCAATCGTGCCCATATATAGCCTATGACACCCTCCATAGTATCCTGTTACGAAATTTCAGTTAAATCGGTTCAGCGGTTTAGACGTGATGCTGGAACAAACAGACAGACAGACAGACAGACAGACCGACAGACGGACGAAGAGTTTTATATATATAGATTTGGTAGCCTTTACTGAAGTCCTCATGTTCAGATTATAGGGGTTCTGATTGCAGTGATTGTTTGTTCAATATGATGCCCGTCAAGCTTATCTCTGTAACATGGTTAGTGTTTAGACTTCTAATATCGCTCGGACTTGGGTGTGGAGTTCCAAGTATTTTTATTAACGCATATACGACGGTCATATTTCAAAAAATATATTCTGGATCTCCTAGACAGAATCAGAATCTAAACAGAATCTGAATGGCCATCCTTCTCAGATTTTTTACCAGCCTACGTAAGGCTCCGTAAGAAGTCCTATTAGAATTCTCAGGTTTTTCTTTGATTACTTGATGCATTCTTTGAATGTTCTCAGGTCATAGGTCCCAATGATTTTTTTTTTGATTGACGCATCAGTTTGGCACTACAGTTCTATAAGAACTTAGGCCGAGCTCTCTCACCATTTTGAGCTGTGCTCAAAGTGGTGCTCAAAGTGGTGGGACCTACAGTTTATTGCCGAATCCGAATGGCGGGTGAGAGCTTTTCATAGGCAATGTTTTTACTCTCGGAGGTTTGCCATTTACTGCCGAGAGGTAGCGCGGTATAGAAAAATGTTTCTATGAAAAGATGTTGTTAGCCCCAGTCCAGGCTTGAACCGGGGACCTTTCGGCTCGCAGTCCAACGCACTAACCACTGAGCTACCGCGGCTACAAAGTATACAAAGTATTATTTTCTGTTTTTTGAGACAATCCTAATCATATTTCTAGAGCTTAAAAATAAGCATTGAAATTAAAATAAGGAACAAATTTTGATTTTTATATAAAGATGTCCTAGTTATTGTCACGTACGTAACCAAAAAGATACATTTATTATCATATTAAACTAACACATTTTTTTAAAGTGTTAAATACTCTGTTTCCTTGGCATTTTCAAAAATATAAAATCGATTTTCTAGTAATTCTACAAAATTTTATATTGCTAATTGAAATCTGTCCCGTACGGAACTTTGAGTACCAAAACATTAAAAAAAAGGATTAAAAAATAAAAACCTTCTAGAAATTTGTAATTTTTATTTAGTAATAATAATTATTAATATTGTAAGACATAAAATTATTTTTAGCAGAAAATCGTAGTGCAAAATTTCATACCGAACGTTCGGAATTATTCTGTGATTTATTACGAAATAACTATAAACTTTATGAAAAAAGTGTACATATACAAAAATTAAGTAAATTATCTCAGCTATCTTTCTAAATTATTAAAAAAAAATTGTACGCAAAAAGTACTTTTAGAAAAAGAAAGAAATTTTTGTCTCGTCCGGAATATCCCGTCCGTAATTTTTCTGTGATTTATTATGTAAAAAAAATAAACTTTGGAAACAATCTGTAAATATACAAATAAAGCACATGATTTCAGTTATTTTTTAAAATAATTCAAAAAAATAATTTGTACGCAAAATTCGCTGATTTTTTGGAATATCCATATGAACCACAAAATGCACTTCCGTTTAATTTATATCTTTTGATCTACTGTATAGAGTTCTCCAATTTTATGCAGATGTATAATGCTATTTTAGCCGCGGTAGCTCAGTGGTTAGTGTGTTGGACTGCGAGCCGAAAGGTCCCCGGTTCAAGCCTGGACTGGGGCTAACAACATCTTTTCATAGAAACATTTTTCTATGCCGCGCTACCTCTCGGCAGTAAATGGCAAACCTCCGAGAGTAAAAAAATTGCCTATGAAAAGCTCTCACCCGCCGTTCGGATTCGGCAATAAACTGTAGGTCCCACCACTTTGAGTACAAATATAACACGCACAGCTCAAAATGGTGAGAGAGCTCGGCCTAAGTTCTTATAGAACTGTAGGGCCAAACTAATAAAAAAATAGTGCTATTTAAATACTACTTGCACAACAAATCAAATCAAGTAAATAAATTAATTTTCCTTCGAGATATTAAAGTTTTGAGCGTACGAATGTCCCGTCCGGAACCCCAGGAAATGCTCATCAATAACAAATTTCCTAATGTAGTCGATTCACCTTGTCGTCAATGAGGCCATTTCCTGCTGGGATGATTGGGGGTTAAGGTTGTAGGCAATCATATAATATGTCTAATATGATCTTCAGTGACAATAGTACGATTTTCTGCAACAATACTATGGACCTCAGTGACCGTATTGCGATTTCATACTACCATACTATTGTTCTACGTAACCAATACTTTGATTGTGACAAGAGTAAAGAGCATAGCATGGTTGTCGCGATCATGTCGCAACCATATAATTTCTCTGCGTGCAAAAATAAACTATTTGAAGTTTAGCCCAGTCTGTCATTGAAGTCCAATCTCGAAGCGATATCGAATTGCATAGCAGACTGGATTCCGACAGAACGCATTTATATCTACCTACCATGTACACCCAGAAAAAAATACTATATAAATAATAGTTTTTTACTATTAAAAATAGTCAATAGGATAAACTATTATTTTTATCGGAAAATACCATTAAATACTAGAAAATACCATGACATTGCCATTGAGTTTATATGAAAAGATTTTTTTTTTGTATACTATTAAATCAATAATTGTCCTATTGACCAATTTTAATGGGATTTGAGGGAATTTTTTTCTGGGTGTAGGATAAATTTGACGCTCGATATCGTTACGAGAACGAGTTCGATGTAGTGTGATTTCTTCGATTACTCGCATAGATCTCGTAACGATATCGAAATGAATTTCATACTGGGAAACTAAAAATACACCAAATTTATGAGAACTTCACAATTTCCCAACTCTGAGCCCTAATCAAAACTTGAAATAAAAAGATTTGTAATAGTTTTTTTTTTTGTAAAAATCAGTTTCAGTTTTATTTTCGTTTTTAAATATTTTTTTTTGTTTTTTTTTTCTGTGGTTATTTATATCTGGTAATTTTTGATTTTTTTAAGCAAATAAATAATGTAAATTTTTTTTGATAAAAATAATTTTTGTTGGTCAAACATTCATATAATACAATAGTAAAAAAAAATACATAAAATCATTTTGATTTGTATTTCACAATTACATAAATATAATAGATATAACTAAAAAAAAACACATTCGTTTTTTTTGTATTTTGTTAATATATAAAATTATACAATTTCAATAAGCGTCGAACTCAAATAATAATAATAAAAATAAAACTAAAAAATACATTTGTTTTTTGAATTTTAATTTTTATATAGTTAAAACTATATATTGTAAAAATGTCAACTACAAGTGTTTGTTACATATGGTTTTTGTAATATTCGCAAGTATATAATTCAATATATAACTGTAAAATACAAAATTAGACAAACTTAAAAAGCTTTTCTTCAACTTTTATGATTGGCTTTGGATATGCTTGCTTTCGAGCTTTTCGCACACAAAAGCAGGCACAGAAAGCGGCGCTGTTAAATGACTGTTAACTTGCTGTTATCAACATCAATCAGTTTAATGCTTTAAATTTAGAATATATTAAAAAAAAAAGAAAATACAAATTTTACAAATGAAAATATCAATTAAAATTATGCATTAAACATTAATTTAGTTAAAAATAACAAAATAAATTATAAACTATAACTTAAATGAAAAATTTCTACATAAGCGATATCATATTTTTTACAGTGTAATGTATGTATTTCTTATAAAACTAATGTTAATACAAGTAAAACTAGTGATAAATATGAATGTGTGGTGGGTTGTGTATTGTTTGGTGGGTGGGTGTATTGGGTTGGGTGCAGAGTGTCTTGGATGTATTGAATGTGCGGTAAGTATGTTGTGTGGTGAGTATGTTGTGTGATGAATATGCTTGACTTAAACATTTAAATAGCTGCGTGTATATGTATTTTATTTCTTGCTAGTTTTAGTTTATTTAATTTTTCATAAAAATTAAATATTATGCCTCAACAACATGCTCAACATCTTCATCATCATCTTTTCTGTCGCTTCGACGTCCGTCTCCAACCTCAACAACTAACCGCGTGCCGCGCAATGTTGCCAACCAACTGCTGGCGCAATCTATTGCGGCAGTGTTGCCAACTTTTGCAGTGTTGCGCGTTGCATCGACTGCCGCCCAAATGTACATACATGGTATACGCGTTTTTTAATTTTTATGTTTTGTTTTTTTTTTTTTTGATTTTCACAAAAATATAAAATTAAAAATAGTCATAAATTTATGTAAACGAGCGTAATATAATATTAGATATTAATCATTAATAACTATAAAATACATAACAATATAATTAATTATGCGTAAAAGTTAAGAGTTCTTTGAAAACTTATACTATTTTTGCCATTCAGTCAATCAGTCGAAACTTTTGGGATGTGTTTCTGTTTTAAAATCATCATCATCATCTTCATAATTATCGTCGTAGCATCAGCAACATTATTAACAGCATCTTCACTATTGTCGTCTGTGTTGTGATCAACATGTTGTTGCGTGCGTAAACAGCAACTTGTGTGCAAGTTGATTGTTTTTTCTATTTTGTTGTACAGCAATTGTGCTCCATGCGCCAAAAGTGAGCCTCCATTTACATTCTATGCTACATTGACTGCAAAAATGTTGCTGTCGTTTTCTCTCTCTCTTTCTCTCTTTTTGGCTGCGCACTACGCTGCATTGGTTTTGTGTGTGTTTTTGTTAAATTTTATTTCGCTGTCTCTCTTGTCACTTTTGCTATTGGCTGCTAACTAACGCTCCATCTCGCTTTTTTGCGGTTATTATTGTTTGTTTGCTGCTGCTCTCTCGCTGTCTCTCTCTGTCTCGCACACTAGCGCTCGATTCAGCTGCGATTTGTCGCCTGTTGCTGTTGCAGCTGCTGTTGTCTCTCCTGGTGGGCGCGCTTATTGTGCCGCCGCGAACGCTTGCATTGTGTCGCACAGCACTCGTCCACGGGCTCTGGCTTTTCAAAAACTTTGCGCGCTGGTGAACGTCCGCGAGCTTGCTGGCACGTAGAGCGTGAGCAACGCTTGCGATCGCAATTTACTTTGGAATCCTTGCAGCGGCACTTGATGCACTTCTGCTCGCCATGCGACGCCAACACTGGATGCCACTCTTGACCGTTCTCGTAGATCTTGCTGAGCACCTTGCAGCCACCCTGGCTGAGCAATTCATCACCACTGTTCACATTCGATCGATGCGAGGCTTGATCCTGCAATACGTTGGGATTGGCCGGTCCACTGGTGGCTGGTTTGTCGCCGGGAGTGCGCAATTTACCCTCAGGGCAAACCTTGCAGCAGGCCTTTTTGTCCGGACGATAGGCGAGCTTCTCAGAGCACGCGAGCGGTGGGCACATCATGCGCGGGCAACGTATCTCCAACGTAAGCACATCACAGCTGCACGTAGTGCAAGTGTCGAATCCATTGGGTGGCAGATATGGATGCCAGCTGGCACCAGCCAAATGGAATTGATCGCCCAGACGACAACCGCGTTTCGTTTGTTCGCCGCTTAGAGTGGCTGCACTGCTGCCCTGTGCAATACATGTGGCACAGCACTCGCCTTCACGTTGTAGCAACTGCTCGTTGGCTTTGCAGTGCACAGCCGGGCATTTAATGGGATCGCAGGTGGCACGTCCATGTTGGCAGGCGCACATTTGACAGGTATCTTGCGTGCTGCGCCACTGCTCGGCCTCGTCGTAGAAGCGGCCCGAATGGAAGCACTTGGCGTTCTCAGCAATGAGATGATTGTCGTTGTGATCGCCGGGCAGCAGCACACTTGGCACATTGTTGTCCGTGTAGAGCGGGAAGCAATGCGAAGGCACCTTCGTCGACTTGAGTTTACCGCGCAGCAGAAGATCCTTGTTGTCACGCGAGTGCAGTTCCAGATAGCATACACTCGTCTCTAGCTTAACGAGTTCATTCGAGGGCATACCGAGTACAAAGCCCTCCATATAAGAGCCGCTGAACTCCTCGAGCAGTTTGCGTGTTACGGGCGCTCCAATGGCCTCAATCGGTTTCTCCTCGAGATAGATTTGGAAGTCCTGTGCCTGGAAGCCGTTCACCGTCACTTCATAATGCAAGTTGCACTCATTATCAATGGCCAACCAAGCCATGCCCATGGCGTGAGCAGGAGCCGAAATCAGACTCGCGTTGTCGGGACGTTTCAGAAGAATGGGCTCACCAGAGTCACGTGCATCAGCAACAAGACGAGATATCAGACGACCGCGCAACAGAGTCGGCTCATGATCGACAGCGATGTTGAGGCCCAGCTCGCCTGCGTACAACGATTCCAAAACGCGTGCGCCCAATTTGTCGATGCTGCCGAGAGCCTGATTGAAGTTGAAGCTTGCGCTTAAATTTTGCAATGACTTGCGTTTGCCACTGTCCTCGATGAGGCTGATCGCCGGATGCTCGCGAGCGTTCACATTGTCTGTTTCGATGTTGTACACTAGTGAACCGTCATTGTTGAGGAATACCCAGGCAAGTCCACTGCTGGGTGGCGTCGAATGTCTGACTTCGAGTGCGTGATGAGCGACAGGAGGTGCCAACAACGTCTGGAAGAGTTCACAGCTGGTACGCGTTACAATATGACCCTGTATGCGCAACAAAGGATTGCGTTTCGACTCAATGGTGAGCAACAGTTTACCGCGCGACATTAGACGTAGATTGGGCAGTGAAATGGGCGACGACAACTCGAGCACATTCACTTCTGATGATGGTTTTCGCACCTTCTGCACATCCTCCAACACGAGCTCTTTGCGTTCGGGCAGCTCAATGCGCACAATGACAGGCGCATCAGCGAATTCATCAGCGGCAAAGACACCATTGAACACTAGCGTCAGATGCATCGAAGAAGCGGCACCGCTGCTGGTCGAAACAATGGCGGTGCCACCAGCGCCAGCCAACAGATCAGTCTTGGCTCCGGGCGCAGGCTCAAGCAGTGAGCTAAAGAGTTCCGATTGCAGGGCGGTGTATTTGCCGATTTTGCCAGCGAGTGCCAACTCAGACGAGTACTTGTTTCCCCAGAGCAGTACAACGTGCAGACGCTCATCGCGCAGCAGGCGTTTGTAGTCACGTGGCACACGACGCCAGACACCGCAAACTTTGCCCGTGGCATTCTGATAGGCACTGAGCGGTGCAGCAATTGGAGTCTGCAGCTGATGTTCCTCCAGAATGGTGCCGGCATCATCGACAAATTGAATGGCGCGTGGGCGGTTGATCTTGGAGGAGGTGTAGAAAGAGTAGTAGAGGTTTTTCTTGTGAAACTGGAAGCGACCGGTGGCGACAATGTTATGGGGATTGTGGGTGCTGTACATGGCCTTCATCTCCTCGCCCTTGAGGAAGTACGAGGTGCGCCCGGTGAGTAGAGCAGCGAAATCTATGAGGAAAGAGAAAACAAAGAGCTGATTAGAAACAATAAACAAAAACGAAGGCGATGGTATGTGGAACACGCTGTGTATCTTTCGAAATACTTACGTTTCATGTTGCGCTCCTCTTCCTCCAAATTCTTGGGTGCTGGCTCATCATGGTGGGCATCTGTTTCTACAAGTGAACAAAAAAAAAAAGAACACAATGAGTATTAAGCGATAAGCAAAATTAGGAACATGACAGCATTTAAACGGAATTTAGATAAAGCCATAATAACCATGAGAAAAGGCGGCAGCACAACGTAAGATCGTGCTGATCGCATTCATCAAAAAATGAAACTATACAAAAAAAAATATATAAAACTGTCGCATTATGAATGAAACGCATAACAAATGAGCTCAGCACAACTTGGCTCTGCGCTCTGTTGGCCCGCGGTGACATTGTTAACGCTTTAATACCCCGAAAAATGCCGATCCTCAACACACAGATCACGTTCGTAACGCACGATCGTCAACACAATGCTGACACGGAGGACGTTGACTAGATTTGGCAGACTGACGCAGTGTGTGTTTGACTGTCTCGCAGTCTGTCTTTCCTTTTTCAAACTTGTTACACATGTATGTTGTTTTGTTCGTCCGTCCGTGCGTCGGTCGGCCTGTCATTTCTTAAATAGATTTAACACTGCTTGGTCAGCGTCCATTAAATTCCAGCGCGCAGTTCCAAGAAAACATTCACAAAATCCAAAAGGCCGAAAACGGCACCAAAAATAAAAATACCATCACCAACAACGTTGACAACAATCAACACCATAATAAACATCAAAAAAACCCAACGACATTTTTAATTTTTGTGGCTCTAATTGTTTTTTTTTTTGAAATATAAGTTTTAAAGGGCTCTAAACTTTAAGATGCATAGGAATTTATGTCGACCCGAATGCCGATCATACACTATTGATTATTTTGAAGCCTGTGAAGTTTTGCTATCGTGAGAGTAGATATAGAGCGTATGCTGGTCAAATGTCGATCGCGTACGTAACAAAGGCCAGGCAAAGATCAAATTATGATTGCAAACGCCATGACGAAAAAAAATACTTGAAGAAACGACAAAAGAAGGTACAGAAATTTATACGAACGAGTCTAATAAATGCGATCGCGCGCGCGATCATTGCTGAAATTCCAGGCGAACTTCAGTCAAGTCACATGATCATCATCAACCACTGTTGCAGGCAACTACCAAGAAACGAGCCAACCAAAAAGCCAACCGTGATCAAGTTTATATGTGCCTCAAAAAAAAAAGAGCTGCTGAAGATCGCCCTTTGCAACAAGATCGGACTTAAGGTCTGACTGTAGCTGTGTCCGGTCTGCCTGTTACCCGCCTGACTGCCTGGTTGGTTGGATGGTTGCATGCCTGTCGATTGATGCAAAGTTGGTTGGCTTTTACAATGTTGTTTGTTGCCGCTTATTTTTATGTTTTTGGCATTAAGCAGATTTGCCGATCGATCGTTTGGAACCGTCCAGCGGTTCGACACAGCGATCGCGCCATAATGAAGGGCGACAAATCTGACACCTTGTATAGCATTTTATTGAACGAGCCGAGCAGTAACCCATGGTGTTTTTGTGCATGGACCACAGGCTCGCAGCAACCTCTTTTCGGGCACGATCAACAGGAAAACGATAAAGAAGCAGCAGCCGAAGAAGAAGACGACACAGTTAAGGCTAAGAAGGTAGACAAAGGCCTACAGCAAATCTTATCGTTTCATCTTAATGCTGTTTTCTCATGAATTTTGATGGCGCTGTCTCTTTCTCGCCTGTTGACTGTGCTGACGAACTGATCGACATTGCGATCTTCATGCATTTTTATGGCTTTGAGAGAGGTACACAAAAAAAGTAAAACACAAAAAGACTGAATATTCCGAAAAAAATGCCTGATTTTTCGGAACTTTTGTGTTGGGCAGCGCTCTTCCGTTGCTTTTGTAGTTTTTCTTTGCATTATATAGATTTTTTTTATTTTTTTTGGTATTGCTGGAATTTTGTTAAGCCTGTGGTTTGAATGAATGAATTTTTGAGCCAAGATAAATGGGTTTTGTCGTTGTCGACGTCTTCGTTGTTGTCATTGATTCAACGGTTTGGAATGTGTTATTAATTTTCGGGCTCAAAAGGCGTTGGTCTGTCAGGCAGGCAGGTCGACCGTTCGACTGGAGGGAGGATCTCATTTACACCATGCGATCGTATCGGCGCTGTGTTGATGTTGATGAAAATGATGATGTTGATGAGAATGAGGTTGAGTTTGAGAATACTGAGGATACTAAAACTGAATTGATGCGTTTTTTTTTATTTTTTTTTGTTTTTTTTTTATAGCAACATCAAATGCGGTATCGTTTTATAAACGTTGACAATTTTTCAACCGACGAGTGACCCTTTTGTGACAGTTTTAATTTTTTTTTATTTTATTTTTTATAAATTGAGCGGCACTTATTTTTTTGATTTCTTTAACTGATAAGCATCAAATGCTTGATCTTGTTATTTATTTTATTTGATTTCCGGCGACTGTCATTAATTACAAAAGTGGTTTATTTTTTTTTAAGAGGAAAAAAAAAATTCTAAACGGCGTTTTAGTTTATTTTTGATGTTGCTCAAAAAGCGATTAAAGTTTTAAACTGTTTTTTTTTGTTAACTGATTTTAAGACTAGATTAAATTTTAAGATTTTGAAGGTTTTTTTTTGAATATTTTTTTTAAGACTACCCGCTGTGCTTTAACTGTGCTGCTGTTCAACTAAGTAGCTGTCCTGCTTTCTGTCCTGCTTTCCGTCCTACTTGCTGGCACCACTCTTTCAACTAAATGAGATAATTTAATAAGCGTTAAAATGCTCAAGTTATGTCATTATAAAAATAAAAAAAAGCAACAATAAAAAAAGTGGCATATATTAAAAATTGTCGTCGTTGACAATTTTGTCATTGTCGTCTTCTTTGGCAGCAACTTCAACATTATCAGTTGACATGCTTGCTGCCCAAAATGGCGCAGCAATTGCTGCCACCACAGCAACAGCAACAGCAAATTGTGCAAACTATGCAACTGCTTTGCTGCCACAGCTCCCAATCCTCACACTCTTCATCACTCCCTCTCTGTAATGCTTGCTTGTGCTCTTCACACTCTATTTAAAAATATAGTTGCTGCTGCACATCCTTTTGCAAACAACTTGTTTGCTGCTGTTGCTGCTGTCGTTTTAGAAAAGTGAAAATTTGACTTTTTGTTGCATAGTGTAAAGCGCAGCATGCTGCCCATAAATTTTAACTGACCAACTAGACTTTTAACTTGGCCAACGTTATTTGCAAAGTAGCAACAATAATAATGCTTAATATTGTTGCTGCCGTTGAAGAAATGTCCATATTGATTTGTCGTCGTTGTTGTTGTTATTGTTTTTTTTTATGCATTTTTTTTTTTTTATAAATTGTTGCCTTTCTGTTTTTGGCTATGGAATGAATGCCTTGTCTGCCAATAGCTGCAGCTGATGTTGCCAATGGCCAAAAAAGGATGCCACGCAATTGCTGGAAAGCACATTGCATTTGGATCAAATTAAATAAAAATAATGTTTTTATTTGTGCAAAATTGCAATAACAGCAGCAAAAAAAGTAAAAAAAAAAACAAAAAAAAGAAAAAAAAAAAAAAATTATGAAGAATTTATGCTGCATGAAAAGCGCATAAATTAGTGTGCAGTTTCGTGAGGAGCTCAATTTTATGGCAAGTTTTATTTTATGTATAGTTTTAGCACATAATCAATGGGCACTTTTTTTAGTTTTTGGTATTTCAATGAGAAGTTTACGCTTTATGTGTAGTTTTTACGGAAAAGTCAAACCTAAGTCATCATTTTAGTCATTAGATTGTGACTTTAGTGTGCACTTTACTTAAGAGGTTTGCCAACACACTTGGTTGTGATGCATTTATGAATATATTTTGTGTTTAAATAACACATTTAAGATATTATAATGTAGTATTTTTATTATAAAAGGGAAGTTTAAGTAGTTTTTATAGAAAAATCATACTTAAGTCATCATTTTAGTCATTAGTTTGTGACTTTAGTGTGCACTTTAGTGAAGAATATTGTGGAAATATTTATGCGTAATAGAAAAATAAATTTAGAGACAATTTAAGAACAAAAAAATGTGACATATTTAGTGAAAAATATTATAAGATATATGTTTAGTGATGAATTTTGTGATAAATTGTGAAAAATTGGATGAGAGATGATTTTGTGGAGAGATGATTTTGAATGACTGAAGTGCTGAATGCTGAATGCTATGTAAATTAAGTATATCATTTAAAAAGGAAACTCTAAGGAATACTTAGAGTACTTTATACTGAATGTTTCAAATTGTTTACTACAAGTTTGAATAATGAAATAAATGTTTCTGTCGTTTAAAAAAATATTTCAAATAGAATTATAAAAAAAAAATTATTCGACTGAGAATTTTTTGTAGCCAAATACAAGACGAGCACAGTAAGTAGTATTGACTTTAGTGCTGATTTTTGCATTGACTCAGAAGTGTTGACTTTAGTGCGACCGACCGGCCGGACGTCATTCACTACACAGACAGCGCCAAAGAGACCACTGGACGCGACTGCAACTGCGACTGACTGGACAAGACTTGTTTTGGCGGCAACGAGTTTGTGCGACAGGAAATTTTCAAACTGCCGCGGCGGCCAGCGCATTAGAATGTCGTGGCTAAAAGGGCTTGTTGGCCACTGTGGTAAAGCCTGTTGTTGCTATTGTTGTTGCAATTGTTGTCCAAAGTAGTTGTAGTAGTTGTTGGCAAGTTTTTGGGGTCGCAACGCGCTTTAGAGTGGTTTGATTAAAATCGCGCGCCTGCCTGCCTGCCGCATGTCGCATGCCGCAGACCAGTTCTGAAACGCGCGATTGCCAAAGAGATAAAAGATCGATTGCAAAGCAGCAGCAGCAGGAGCAACGATAAAATGTCAGAGTTGCCAGATCGAAAGCAAGAAATAACAACGACAACAAACCAAAAAAAAAAAAAAAAACAGCAAAAATCATGTTCGAACTGTCAAAGTGACAAATGAAAAATTGCACAATGAGCGCGCGCTACTTGACACGCCTTGCGTGGCAGTGTCGGTGATTGGTGATGATGATGGTGGTGGCGGCAGCAGCGGCGGCAACTACTGAAGCGTCAGGAGCGGCACCATTAATGGGGGGTCTTGCAGCTCAAAGTAAAAGTTGCAACAGTTGCTCGACAGTACAGTAAAAATTACTACAAAATTCCAACTAATGATGTGTTACATTTTGTGTGCGATGCCGCAAACAGTGCTGCCAACTGTGCGCCGCACAAAAATGCAGCAGTCAATGATCATAATGATGAAGAGGAGGAAAAAGCAGCACAACATGTTGCTGTTGCTGCTGATGTCGATGCAGTGATGATGATGATGTTGTTGAAGAAATACCGGCAACCAGTTTATTTATGGGGAAAAAGCAATTTTTATTATTAGAAACGCGCGCACGCCTTGGCCACACAAGGCGGCGCGACGCAGGAATTTAGCAGTTCATTAAGTTGGCAGCACTGTCACGCAGTCCGTCAGTCCGTTTGTCCGTCTGCTGTGCCTGAGTTTGTCTGTCTCTCTCGGTTTTACTGTCTAACTGTCAGTTGTTGCATTTGTCAGCATTTGACATTTGGCTAAAAACTGACAACAATTTTAATTGATTATGATGCACACGAATTGCACGCGAAAGCAAAAGCCGGAAATATTTTGGGCGACATTTTTTTTTTTTTTTGATTTTTTTGGGAACACGTCAAACGAAGATTAATGAGCTGCAAAAAATGCGCAAATGATTTAGAGAAAGTCTATACAATTTAAGCATTTTAATAGTTTCAATACACACAAAAAACCGACTGCGAATTATAATAAAAACAGTAGCAATGCAAATGTTGCTCATAGCATAACACTGAGTCATGCACAGCTTATGCAAAGGCAACCGAAATTTATGACTACTTTGCAAAATTTATTTGTTATTTATTTTAGTTTTTTTTAGTTTATTTATTTTTTTTTCTGTTTGATTTTTTATCTATTTTATTTTAATATCTTCACGTCCAATATTATTTATGTTTGAAATTTCATTTCAAGCAGAAAATTAGTTCAGCTGATTCATCCAAATTTTGCACATGATTTTGCTTTGAATTTTCTTTTTTTAATGTATAGAAAAAAATTAAAATCACTAAAAAACTGACGAAAAAAATGAGCTCATTTTTAATGCACGAAGAATATATATTTTTTTACAAATTTATAGCATAGACTTTTAGCAACACATAGCAGCTAAAATACAACATAAAAAAAAAATATTAACGTTGTTAGACAAAATAAATAAAAAATTCAACAAACGTCGGCGGCCAAATTGCGTATTAGCCTTGAGCAAATTTTTTTTGTTTGTTTTTTTTTTTAATATTTTTTATTTTTTGTAATTTGTTGCTCAATTTATACTAACATTTTGCAGTGTGTCTGCGTTGCCAAGATTTAGATTTTTGGTTATCAAAGCACATTTTTTTTTTGGAATTTTTGTAAATTTTTTATTTAATACCTTGTGACAGGTTTAATCATTTTATATGCTGATTTTTTTATAAATCAAATGAAAAACATATAATTTGTGTGTGTTTCTTGGAAAAATTGAGGCTGCGCGTGTTTTCTTTTTTTTTAAATTTAATTAGGAACATTTTTAAAATTAAACCAACAAATATGTGTTGCTATTTTAGGCGTTGTAAATATTAATAAAAATTTAAAAATAAACTAGTTTTTAACATGCTTGTGCAAGAATTTATGTTAAACAATCAATTGCAGCTGTTGATGCGATGTTATTAACATAAACTATCTGTTATTAATAGCAGCTGCATAACAGTTAGTGTTTCACATTGTAAAAATGTAAATTAAGTTGCTGTTATTAATATAAACTACGCAACAGCCAGTGTTAAACATTTCAAACATCACTGTCAAGTCACTGTTATTAACATAATTTGTGTAACATAAGTTATTAACCTAAACTTTAATAAACACTCTAGATTTACGTCTGTTATTAACAAGAAATTGCTTAAATGCCGCTGTTAATAACATAAACTGCCCAAGAGCTAGTGTTAAACAGTGCAAAAATAAGTGCTAAATCACCTGTTATTAACATAATTTGTGTAAAATATATTATTAATATAAACTTTACTACATACTGTAGATTTACGTCTATTAATAACAAAAAATTGCTTAAATGCCGCTGTTAATAATATAAACTGCCCAACAGTTGGTGTTAAACATTGCAATAATAACTGTTAAATTGCTGTTATTAACATAATTTGTGTAAAATATATTATTAACCTAAATTTTACTACATAATGTAGTTATATGTCTGTTAATAACAAAAAATTGCATAAATGCCGCAGTTAATAACATAAACTGCCCTACAGTAAGTGTTAAACAGTGCAAAAATAACTGTTAAATCGCTGTTATTAACATAACGAGTGGTAAAAATTTAACAGCTAATGTTAAACATTTAAAATATAACTGTAAAGGCGCTGTTATTAACATATATATATTGTGAAGAATGCTAAAATTTATATTTTTCAACAATTTAAATCTAAAAAATCCTATTCAACTTTATAGTGACAACAGTCTAACATAGCAGACTAATCACACAGCAAAAATGTTCAAAAAAATGTCAAAAATATGGTTCATGTTTCTTTTTTTTTTGTTGTGTGTCTTCTTCAAACAACAGCGTCAACAACATTGGCAATTAAATTTATTAATGTTTATTGTCTGCAACTCAGACATATATACGCTATAAATATTTATTAAAAAAAATAAAATATTTATATATTTCTTTTAAAATATATTTTAAACAAAGAAATAGTTAAAATTTTCAAAGTCTCAAAATACAAAAAATTCTCACGCAGACAATAAAATTTTATAATTTTGTTAAAAAAAATTAAGCACATTTTTTTAATAACGAAAAATGTTTGCTTTTATATTTTCGAATTTCGTATTTTTTATGGGGGTCTGTTTGTCTAATAAAATATTATGAAATATTCAAAATTTATGCATAAAGTCAGCAGGCTGACTACTCTGGCTGGGCTGGCAGGCGATCAGACAGTTTGCAGCTGGTGTTACGCCTGGGTATTTGAATGATTTACGCGTGGACCCGCTGTCAATGGACCGACGAGTGTCAAAATATTGACTTGAAATAAAATTTACACCCGCCGAAATGGCAGAAATACGCGGAGAGGGTTAAGGGGCTGAATGTGGAAAACGATTTTGCAGCTGTGAAGCAGGGGAGTAACAGATATATAAAGTGTTAATATTATGTTTAGTAGATGATTATGGTAAAGGTGTTTGTGATGATGGGGGTGATAGAGATGATTATGGGAAATGTGCTGTTGATGGGTAGCTGATTTTAAGTAGTTGCTGCTGATGGCAGCCTGTTGATAGCCACTTGATGATGGCACACATGATTATGGCATAATTATGGCAAGGTAATAATGCGTTAGAACAGCTGTTGAACGATATAATGATGTTGCTAAGTAGCTGTTGACGTTCTTAATAATGATGATAAAGTGTATGAAGAATAAGTGGCTGCTATTGATTCATAGAAATGCGTTGTTTTTATAGTATTTCGCAGGGTAAACAAAAAAAATATCAACACAAAAATATCATGTGATCTGCTGACTCAAAAATAGAGCATTGTTTTTTTCTCTGTGTGTTATTTTAGGCTTTTTCGCGTTAAATACTGTTATAAGTTATAGAAATAATAATTTTTGAGACACTTACCACTCTTATCGCCTGGACAGGTTTTGCAGCACTTGCCGGGCAGCAAAATCGGATCGTCGCACAGTGCGGGCGGGCACTCGTTTTTGATGTTGCGGCACTGGACGCGTGCGACAATGCGACGTTTTTTGGGGACCTAGATAGAAAAAAGAAAAAATGTCATATTTAAAAAAAAAGTTATAAAATAAAAATATTTTGAAAAAAAAACTCAATTTAATTTCATTTATAAAAAGTGTTGCAAAATGCTTTTAAATATGTGGTGCTGTTATATTTCAGCAGGACTTCAAGTGCGTTGTCTGCTAAATTGGGCGCGTCTCTTGAAAAATCGCACGGCGCCAAACGCACTAGACGCATTGATGCTATAAAGCTGCTATAAAGATGGCAGTTTTTGCAAAATATTGCTACAATAATGCATTATGTAGGTCTCGCATGCAAATTAACAAATAAAAATTAAATTAAAAAATGAAAAATTTAAATAAAAATTTAAAAATGAAAAATTTAAATAAAAATTAAAAAATGAAAAATATAAATAAAAATTAAATGAAAAATATAAATAAAAATTAAAAAATGAAAAATTTAAATAAAAAATATAAAAACCACATAAATTGCCTGCATAATAATTAATATGACTTTTATGGCAGCATTTGTCTGCTGTGCTATTTTTGCCGTAATTTAATTAAAAAATATGCAATTTTAACAGGTTTTTGCAAAATCTGGCCACCTTTTTTTATTCGGTTGCACAGCCGGCGGCGGCATTTTAAGCTCGCTTCCAATATGGCTGCCGTTTAAAAGGTGGCGCGTTCAAATAAATTTAGTTTTTATTGCAGTTTTATGGCAACTTGTGTGTTTTTTTCGAAAATAAAAAATGTATTTATATAAAACTTGAAATATTTTTATATATTTTTCACAAATATTTTGTTTTTTTATATATTTTTTATTATGTTTTTATTTTTTTTTTAATTTTATTTTATTGTTATGTATTTTTTTTTGCTCAAAAACTTCAAAAAACATTAATCATTTAAAACGCGACAGAGCGCACACGCAATTTCTTGTATATTTTATGTTTTATTTACGTAGAAGAATTGGTTATAATTTTTTTATTTTGGTTTTCGTTTTTTTAACGTCTGTATTTTTGGCACGCGATTTTTGTCGTCGCAATATTTGCAAGCTATACCATTTTTTTTTTTTGAGAATATTTAATATTTTTTTGAATTTTTTTTGTATGTAGTTTAAATGATTTTTAGTATATTTTTCTTTAAACAAATTCATTTACTTCAGCTTTGATTTTCAGACACGACGACCTTTAAAATCAATATCAATCATGCAGCTAAACGCTATAAATTTGGCGGCAAATTCAAATGTTTTTGCATGCATAACACGAGTAGAAACATAAAAATCATTTAAAATAAAAAAAAAAATAAAAAAAAAATTAAATGTGGCAACATCGTTGACTCAACATGGCTGACAGGACAGCGCTTTTGAATAATGTTGCCAATTAATTTTTGCAAAAAAAAAAAAAAAACAAATATTATTTTTCAGCTAACAATTTTCGTTATTTTTGTGTCAAAAAAAAATGAAATACTTACCGCAACGCATTCGCATTTGATGCAGTACATGATGCCGAACGGTGGTCCGAGATCGGCATACCACGTGGAGCCGAGCTCGCGTAGGGATTTGCCGAATTGACATTCGGAAACTGCAAAAAAAAGAGAAGGAAAAACAAAATTAGTTAAAATTTAAGTAAAAGAATTAAAATAATTAAACTAAAAAAAATAAAAAAATAAAAAAAAAATAAAAATTAAAAACTAAAAAAATTTAAAAAATGGCAATGAGAAAGAATTAAATGATTTAACTTTGAAATAAAATCTTAAAATAGATATTAATAATTAAAAATATAATAATAAAAACAATAAAAACAAAAAATAAAAAAAAAAACAGAAAAGAAAAATAAATTAGAAATACAAAAAAACGAAAAAGACGATAGAAAGAAAGAGAGATAATATTATAAAAAAAAGAAAATAAAAATAAAAAAAGAAAAAGAAAAAGCAAAGAATTCTAATTGATATTTTCAAACATAAACTAGAAACTATACAAACTATAAAAATGCTCAAAATAATACCTTGCTTCAAACACTTTTAATGCTTGATCTTTAATATCTTTGAGCATTAGCAAAAAATCTTCAAAAAAAATAAAATAAACTTAAAATTTCTACATTTTTGAAGCACTTTTTCAAAGTACTTTCATCTTCTGTACTGCCTTGATCTATATAAGTACTATGCGTTACGACTTCCTGCGCGCGTCTGCTAGATCGATCAACGATCAATCAACAGTAATTTGTGGCGCTCGATCAATTAGGGTTTTAATATATATTTTTTTTTCATTTTTTTTTTGTTGTATTGCCTACAGTTTATTTGCTATGCAATTATGGCAAATAATTTATAGCTTCCTTTGTGGACTTTGTGTTGGCAACACTTTTAAAAGACTTTGGCGCCAGTCAATCAGCAGAAATAAATAAAAAAAATTTCAATTTTCATTGAGCGATCTACAATAATAGCCAGCCAGTCGTACACAAAGAACGCAGGCCACTTGCGCTAAATAAAATTTTTAATTTGAAGATGAAAATAATTGAGATTTTTTTTTTTACATTTTTTTTTTTTAATTTTTCATTTATTATTTTTATTGCCTGCTGGGCGTCAAGCATTAACCCAATTCTTTGCCTTTGATTTGTATTGCATTGCAGCATTGCGTTGTGGGCAACAAGTAACGGAATTTTTGATGGCGTCGCCGCGTAAAAATATTTGAAACGCGCAAAATTGCAAAAATTAAATCATGCAGTTAAATAGCGCACTAATTACATGAAAAACACGGCGCTACTGTTTTCAGTTTCATTTGTAGACAATTTAGGATTTTGTGCGGCCATGAAAACTATTTTCGATAAATATTTCAAAAACAATGACTGTTCGTAAATATTTCAAAATAAATGTGGTACGTACAATGTGCGCGAAAAGTCTGTAGACGTTGTAAAAATAATAAAATGTTGTAAAAACTATGAAATAATGTAAAAATACGAAATGATTTGCAAAATACTAAATGATTTGCAAAATACTAAATGTTGTAAAACGTACTAAATGTTGTATCAAATACGAAATGTTGTAACAAATACAAAATGTTGTAAAAATACTAAATGGCGTAAAAATAACAAATGATGTAAAAATACTAAATGACGTAAATATAGCAAATGTTGTAAAAAATACCAAATGTTGTAAATTATGGATGATGAAGTAAAAATACCAAATGTCAAAATACCAAAATTTGTAAAAATACCAATAGTTGTAAAAATACGAAAAGTTTTAAAAATACCAACTGTTTTAAAAATACGAAATGTGGTAAAAAATACCAAATGAATAAAAAAAAATACTAAATAGAGTAAAAATAGTAAATTTTGTAAAAATAAGAAATGGCGTAAGAATTTTCAAAGTTCTAAATATAAAAAAAAAAAACAAAAACTACCAATAGATCAACGTCAATCGATCGATCGTGACAATGACTTTGAGAACCTTTGTACTTGGTGTATGTGTGACGCATAAACAAACTGACAAAATGATCGCACAATATATATAAAAAGTGGTATTTTTTGTTTTATATTTTTTTGTTTTTCAGTTAACACTAAACTGATTTATTGCCTGTTTGACGCATTAAGCCAAGCATGTCGACGTTGGCTTTGATTTGTTCGGTTTTTTTTTAGTAATTAATGGCAATCAGTCAAGTGTAGAGTATCTAATGTTAAAATTAACGATCAAAATTGAATTTCATAGAAATTATTTTTTTTTGTTATTTTTTTTTTTTTTTTTTTTTTGTTATAAAAGCCAAAACACCGCCTGTTACAACAAGAGCAACATTATTTAACGACAACAGCAACATGTTGCTGTCTGCCTGTAGCGACTGCCGCCGTATTATGACATATTAACGTCAAAATCAAGCTGTGCGTGGCAGCAACAGATCAATGTTTTTTTAGATTTTTCTTTTTTTTCACTATGTCTTTTTGTAATTGATTTCATTGTACTTCGGTGAGGGTGCAGTCTTTAGTACCATTGAAAAAGCAGGCGCACAGCAGGTTGTATGGCAATTAAAAGCGCTAATTGTCAGCAATTTATTGATGGCAACAAGCAATCAATTGCTGCTGCTAAGAAAAAGAGGGGGGGCAGCTAAAATAAGAAGCAACATAAAAAGTATTTTGCAAGCACATGTAAATTATTTATTAAAAAAATAGAATAAATTAAAAAAAAAAAAAAAAAAAATAAATAATAAATTAGAAAAAAAAATTAAATTAAAACAATGAAATATAATAAAAAATTAAAACAATAAAAAATAACAAATATTTATAAAAAGAACGTAAATAAAAAAGTATTGAACATGAAAAAAATTAAAACTAAAATAATAAAAAAATAGAAAAATAAAAACAAAATTATAAAAAAACAGCACAAAAACTTTTTTTTTTTTTTTTTAAAGACGCAGAAATTTGTACAAAGCTAAAATAAAAATAGTTTTATGACCGACGCGATCAGTGCCTTTCAATTGATTGGTATGTTGCAATAAATGCCTATAGAAAAAATTACTAAAAAGTAATATATAAAAAAAGAACCAGCTCATATAATACTATAAGCTATATGCATATAGAGCACAGCGTGCAGCGATCGTAAATGCGGCTGTAATAAATACTTTTTTGAAAAAAAAAATCCAAATACAAATAACAATAAAACGCATTTAATTGGAAAAATTAAGAAAAATGAGTAGACTTCAAAGACACGGCATGATATCGAGCAAATTGAACAAAAAAAAAACAGAAGAAAAAAATTTGAAATATAGAAACTGTGACTGCGATCGACAAGATCTCAGCTTTGGAGTGTTGTGCGCGGCGCACAGTTCAGATTAACACAGCACAGCTCAGATAGATTAACAGAGTGCGCGGCACGGCGCACAAGGTGTGAAAAACTAGGCGATAAATAATAATGAAGCAGTTAAAGCAGCCGGTGATGAAATCCCTGCCTGCCTGCCGATCGCGTCGAGTGTCAGAATTTGGTATTGCTATCGGTAACGTTGACGTTGTCGGTATCGGCATCGATATCGAACTCAGTGTCTCAGTCATAGGTTGATGTGGATAAATTAGGGTGAGCTGAATGGTTGATGATTAATGATGCTGCTGCTGTTAATGATGTTGCTGCTGCTGCATAGTTGCTGATCGTTGATCATAGAATCAAAAAAAAAGCAAACATGCTGCGTTCTTCAGCAATGTTGTGGGTTGTGGCAAATGAATTTTTGTAATAGAAAAGAAAAAAAAAAGAAAAAAAAATAAAGTGTTGAAAAATTTACGAACTGCCACAAAAAAAAAGACACTTGCAACATGTTGCGTTAAATTTGAGACAATTTGCAGTTTAAGTAGTTTTTATTTTTATTTTTTTTTATTTAATTTTTTTTTATTTAATTTTTTTTATTTTTAATTTTTTTTTATTTAATTTTTTTTGTTATTTCATTTTTTAACTTTTTTAAGTATTGCTGCTTAATATCTGTTGCTGCTGTCAGTGACTGCCAGTCAATGAAAACCGCGTAGGCTGCTGCTGGCGCCATTTTGTCTTCAGACATAGGCCAAAGTGCTGCAAAAAATTAAGACACGCAATGCATTTCCGGCAGGCGAGCACAAGTTGTAAAATAAAACAACGACGGCCAACGCAATTTGCTTAAGCTGGCAGCAAGAATTAAAAAAATAAAAATAAAAAAAATAAAAAAAAAATGAAAATTAAAATCAAAAATAAAAAAAATCATAAAATGCAATTTTTTAAAGCTGGCAGCAAGAATTAAAAAAATATATAAATAAAAAATAAAATAAAAATTGAAAAATTAAAAAAAAACTTCTTAAAAGACACGCAGTAAATTTGTTGTAACTAAAAACCACACAATGTTGTCTTGCGCCTGCTCAAATTTCTGCAAAGCTCGACACAAAAATAAAACTAAAACATTTTAGCACTCAACAACGCAAAAAGTATCTGCAACAAAAGTATCTACAGTGCGCCACAGCTATATAACTCAAGCTTATATCTTGAAAAAGATAAAAAAAAAATGACAAACCGCAATTATTAGACTTGAAAAAGAATATATAGCATACAAATTTAAAAAAAAAACCTAACATTGCCTGCTATTTATAGCAAATGTATCCATGCGATACATTTAAAAATAAATCACGTGCTGCGCATAATCAAGCAGCATAAATTCAGTTCGAAATCAACTCGACAATCAGCAGTTATCAGTTATAAACTGATTTCGAGCGATAAAGCTAAATGTTGTTCTAGTGCTTTTTGTTGTTGCTGCTTGCAACTGTATCTACTGTATCTATGAGATAGATTTTTGCAGTCAAATGCTTTGATTTAGTTTTTACTGACTTTTGAGTGTGCAGCTAGCTTTATACTTTATATGCTGCCGGTTAATTGTCCGTTTTTTTTTATTTCGAGTTATACATCAAGTATCTGCGTATCTCTAATATAAATATCTGCGTATCTCAAATGTAAGTATCTGCGTATCTGCGTGTATAAAGTATGTTTGTAGCTATGTGTTGATTAAGTTTCAACAGCAAAAACAAAACAAAAAAAAATAATAAAAATAAAAAAATGTAAAAAGAAAAACAACAAAAACTATTCGCGCACAAAATGATTATCATCGCCTGGCGCCAGTTTTATTTGCGTGCGAAAATTTATTATTTTATTTTGTTAAGGCAAACCTCGAATGAACTATAATAAAATTGTTGTTGCTGTTGTATACAAAATACTTAGTATGTTTGTTGGAATGTATGGCAGGCTGTCTGTTTGTATTGGCGTATGTATGTTATCGCTGATACTAACATAATTGCTGTCATTTAATGTCATTCGCATGCATGCGTACGCAGCGAAATTGAAGACAGAAAAAAAAAATAAAAAAAAATAATAATAAAAAAAAAAAAATAAAAAAAAAAATAAAAAAAAATATAAAAAATAAAACTAAAAGAATATTAAGCAATAAATTGAATTTTAAAAGTTACTTTGAATGTTATTATTGATGAGCTAGCGCGCGACAATTGACAGGCGCTAGCACAATCACTCGAACGCGTCAAGTGCGAAAAACCTTCGTCGCAGCAATTGTTGCTGCTATTGCTGCTGTCAATTTGTTGCCAATTTGTAAATTTATTTTCTGTGCTGTTGTTGTGGTTGTTGTTATGTGCTATGCGCCATGTTTGCTCATAAGCATCAAATACTTGTCAAATGCTAACGAACTTGTCAGCAAAAAAAAAAATAAAATAAAAAAAAACTAAAAAATGCAAAAAATAAACTACAGATCGCATTGCATTTAATTTGCGTTGTTTTTATTTTTTGTCGACATTTTTATTGCTTTGTGTGTGTTTTAATTGAAATGCACACTTAATTAAATAATGAATGCATTTGCTTATTTTAATTCTAGCTATCTGGCAACGCAGTTTTATGCAAATTGTGGCAACACAAACAACTACGAGTGACTTGTTGCTCAGTTTTTCTATTATTTTTTTTTATATTTTAAATTTTTTATTGCCAGCAGCAACAACTAACTATTGACAAAATCAATAAACTATTTTTAATTAATTGTTGTATTTGTTTTTGTTTTTTTTGTTGTTGTAAATGTTGTTGGCGTATTTTTATTTCGCAATGTGTGTATATTGCATGTTTGTTGTTCTTGTTGTTGTTGCTACTGTTGCTTTAGAGGTTGTTTGAGGCGGCACTGGCGCCAAACAACATGTTGCTACCGATTGCTAAATGTTTTTGCTTTAGTTTTTTAAATTTTTATATTTTATTTTTTTAATTATTTTTTTTTTTTTTACTTTTGATATTTGCTGTTGACTTTGTTACTGTTTATATTGGTTTTGTTTGTTGTTCTTTTAAAGCCAGGCAGCACAGCAGCGCCAGTCAGCATTTTAAAACAAATGCATTTAGACATTTTTGTGTGTGTTTAAATGTGGTGTATTTGTGCGGCGCACAGTTTTGAATTTCAATGTGATTTTTATTATTTATAGTTTTTTTTTTTGCTTTGGCGTTTTTTTTTTGTGGTCACACATTTTAAGCAGTTCATTCATGCATTCAGCACAGTAATATGAGTTTAAAAAAATACGTTTTATTAATGTGGTTGAAATAAAGCGCGAACAGTAAAAAAGTAGTAAAAGTAAGAATAACAAAATAGTTCAAATAACAGCAAACTACATGTACTATGCGTATTATTAAGCAAAAGATAGTGGTAAAATAAAAGTAAAAAGTAGTGAAAATAGTAGAAAATATAATATGTGAAAAACTAAATTTTAGAAAAGGTAGTAGAAAAAGTAGTTAAAAGAGTAGTAGAAAAAGTAGTAGAAACGATAGCAGAAAAGTAGTAGAAAGGTAATAGAAAAGATAGCAGAAAAAGTAGTAAAAAAGTAGTAAAAAAGTAGTAGAAAAGTAGTAGAAAAGAAATTAGAAAAAGTAGTAGAAAGGTAGTTGAAAAATTAGTAGAAAATGTAGTAGAAATACTAGTAAAAAAAGTAACAGAAAAAGTAGTAGAAAAAGTCATAAATAAATATAGTAGTTAAAATAGTTAAATACTAGAAATGCAGTAAAACTACTTGATAAAAAACCTCACAACTCAACACCCTAATTACATGCCTTCTACGCCTTAAAAAACAAGCAAAAAAAACTGAAAAAAATGTTAATCAAGCCCCTGTCACTCATTTGTTTGCCACCCACTCAGCATTGTGGCGCGTCATCATTTATTATGATGATTGCCTGCTTTTCACACACGTGCAGACAGACAAACGCACGAACGGACGAACAGACCCCAACCCAAAAAGACAACCTCAAGAACAGACACTCAAAACTCATTACAATTTTAACAAGCTGCATTCAAATCCCTGGACCACGCACTCAATGTCGTTGTCGACGATTTCGACAGAACCCAGCCTGCCTCAAACACCTTCGTAAACCAACACAGCCCAAGACTTTAGGCGCATCCTCCACCAACTCAGTCAGTTGCGCATCCTCATTTGCAACTACTACCATCACCACCACCACCACAACAACATGCGAAACCTACAACATCCTTTAAAAGCTACATACAACATATAAGTTTTCAGCACCGCCAGACCCTCTCTCAAGCACACAAATCAGTTTTAAGCCGCGCTTAGGTGTCATTTTCGAGTGCCTGGTGTTTGCTGGCTGGCAACCATCGAATGCAGCAGACAGACAGACGGTTGTAAAAAGGTGCAAAAAGGTACGAAAAAAAGTATGCAAAATATAAAAGAAACAGCAAAAATTCACATACATGACTTTCGTCTTTATGGGCGGCTCAAACTTGTTATGTTATTAAACGCCAGGCTCCAAATGCAGCGGCTCGCAATAATAATGCTGCCAAGAACGACAGAAAAAAAGAAGTATTTTTGGAATTTTTGCTTCGCACTCTGGCTCAACGCAATATAAACGCGTTAATTATCAAAAGAAAAACACCTTCGCGCATCAGCATCAAGATAAATAACTGGTGCGGCGTTGTTTCTACGATATTTCATTTATTTTTTTTCGTTGGTTTGTTTCAAAGGTTTTTAGTAGACGGGGAAGATATTAAAGGAAGCAATTGAGGATGAGGTTGGTAGTTGTAGGTTGTTGCATTTTCTAATGTGGACAAGGGAACTTATGAAATGTGCGGATTTTAGCACTTTTTGTGATGCTTTTAAGCAGAAAAAGTTGTTTAAAAAGTAGTCAAAATGGTAGAAAAGTAGCAGAAAAAGTGGTAGAAAAAGTAGTTGGAAAAGAAGTAAAAAAATGGTAGAAACGAAGTACAGCAAATAGTAGAAAAATTGGTAGAAACTTAGTACAACAAGTAGTAGAAAATCTGGTAGACAAATAGTGAAAGTAGAAGCATCATAGACAGTAGAAACTTGGTAGAAAGTGGTAGAAAATTTTCTAAAAATAGTTGAAAAAAATATTTGCAGTGTACAAAATTTATAGAAAAACAAGAAAAACATTATATTTAAAAACTTAATCTTTAATGTTCAGAGAAACGATAAATTATGTCGCCCTTTTTTCGCGCCACCTATTTTTTGCAACTTCCCATTTTTTTTTTTGAGCACTGCAATTTATATTTTTATTTTTATCACATAAGCTGGACAACGATCGAACGAACGAGAGTAGATTCCACAATGTGGCAACATCATAAATATATGAGCTGATTATTGTAGGGAGAACGCAAAACATGGCACCACGACAGACAGACAGACACCACCAACTTAACAACCATCATCACAAGGTGTAACTCTCGGAGAGACCTCCGACAAGATCAGAAACGACAGGCGGCGTGAAATGTTAAGATTGCTGCTGCCTACAACTAGTAAATTTTGCGCTTTAATCCCGCTCATATAAGCTGACATTTTCAATTAATAGTCAATAAATTTAGCGCACTTTGCGCAGAACACAGAAGGCAGGGAGCAAAACAGGCTAGAAACGAGCAAAAATGTGTACGCAAAAAGAGAGGGCAAAAACGTACCAAACCAAACCGAACAGACGGACGGACAGACAGACGCATTAATTAATAAGTATATGCACGCTGGACCCAATTAGCTGTTGGCCCCCCATATTTAAAAATACCGACAGCACCAACAGGGGGAGGCCAGACCAGGCCGACTGACTGACTATACGTGCCGACGTCGTCTAGACCATTTTACTTAGGCACATAAATTATAGAACTATAAAAAAAGCGCAAAATATAAAAATTGTACGCAATTTTATTTTTTGCGCTAATTTATCAGCT
Source organism: Dryomyza anilis (assembly GCA_951804985.1). Taxonomy (NCBI): domain Eukaryota; kingdom Metazoa; phylum Arthropoda; class Insecta; order Diptera; family Dryomyzidae; genus Dryomyza; species Dryomyza anilis. Next base: position 96,082,449 of record OX638130.1, on the reverse strand, counting down.
GAATTTTTAAGTGTTTTCTCTAAATAATTTAATTGAAATAAATATTTGTGCGCACATTTTTCGTTATGCATTTTTGAGAAATATTTAAATGTGCTGCCGCCAAAAATGCAGCACATTGCCAACTAAATGTACAAAGGCGTGGCGAGGTATTTTAAATAAATCACCACAGCAATAAAAATGTGACGACATGTTGATAAAATTATGAATTGCATTTAAATTAATAAAATAATTTATTCGAATAGTTGCTATTTTTGCGCATTTCACACAAAATTATTGAAAAAATTAAAAAAAAAATTAAAATAAACTTCTTGAAATCAAGAAATGTTCTATTGATATTTAATATATAAACTTAGTAAATTATCTCAAAATTATAAATATTATTTGCGCAGTGCATAGACTAATACCACATTTAAATATGCGTTTAGGGTGCGTTCGCAAACTAGTTTATTGTCCACAAAATTTCACGCCAAAGAAAGCGCGCGCAAAAAGTGCTACAAAACAAGAAAAAAAACTTCTAAAAAAAGTCAAGAGACTACAAGTCGTACGGCTTGTGTGCGTTTGTGTGGCGTGTGCGCCCTAATGACAGCGCATAATGTTGACAATTGCAGGGCATTATTTTTGTGACTTTTCTTCAACTCTTTTGCTACTTTTTTTTCTGGTTTTCTGACTTCTTTTTTTGTTTTTGCTGATGTTGTTTGAATGCGCGCACAATTTGTCTGCGCCTTCTGGCGCATGTCTATATGTCTGTCTGTCTTTTTGTACGTTTGTCCGTCTGACTGCCTACAATTTTATAGCTATTTATATAATTGCATAGGCAACACTTTGCTGTTGCCCCCTGCCCCCCATTCGCCACATTACTTTACAGCTTACCGTGGCGTAAATTGGCTGCAGTTACAAGGAAAATCGATTTAAATTTGCACATTTCATGGATACGTTGTTGGAGTTGTATTTGTTGTGCTGAATGTTGTTGCTCTTGCAGCAGCAGCAGCTTCACATAAAATAGCCACATAATTTGTGCATAAAAATGCCGTCAAAATGCAGTAGACAGACATACAGCGGCGTCTAGTAGTGGGGTTTAACCTAATGCAGGTTTTATTTTCAACTTGAAAAATTGCTTTAGTTTTGAGCAAATAATTAAAACTTTTTAATGCTATATCGAAGCACAATATATATAGCATATATAACAGTTAATGTTTTTTCAATAACTGTTTTAGTTATTTTAGCAAAAATCTGCAAGCATTGCGCACTGCAATATTTGCGTGTTTTTTTTATACAAATTGAAATTTCGACTATGTCAAAGTATAAAACACAATTTTTGTTAATGCTTGACTTTGCTTTATAGATTAAAATTTCTTTTAGCACTAAAATCATGTGTCTGCGTTGCGTGTTTATTTTTATAAAATTCAGCAAAGACACATGCTTTTTGCAAACAGCTAATCTAAAAAAAAAAATAAAAGCAAGACAACTGAATGAATTAAAAAGTCTACGCAAATTAATTTGTTAAAAATAGGCAACGTTTTGCTGTTTTTTTTGTTGTTGCAAAATTTACTGCCCGCTGCTGTCAACCTGAAATAGACCAGCGTCCCTAGGCATAGGCAGGCGCCAAATAGGTTTGTCTGTCTGCTGCCTGTCTCTGACTCATTTTCAATGTAGTAGTCGCTTTGAATTCGTGCAAAAATATTGGCAAATTTGGCTGAGGTCAGACTTTGCGTAATTAATTGCATGAAATAATTGCCGCAAAGTTGAAAGTGGCAACATTTTTAAAATAAACAAACAACGCAGACGTTGGCAACACCATCACGATCATGCGACTGTGAGTGATAGCAATTTTTTTTTTTTTTAATTTTGTGTTCTAAAAAAAAACCAAAACATTTAATAAATAACTTTACAATAACGCCCACTAAATGAGCAAATGTTTATCGAAAAATTAAAAATATTTTTAGTTATATTTTTCCAAAGTTTTTTTTTTTATTTATAGATCACGCGAAAAAGAACTTTAAAAAATTTTAAAAATTGATTTTTGAATTTGAATTTCAAATTTGAGCAGAAAATTAAATTTTTATAACAAAGTGCTATAAAATTGAAAAACCATAAATTGTAACCTAAATAAATTTTGAAAAAAAAATGTTGCTGCTAAGTCAAACATTACAAAATATTAGAAGAGCGCAATAAGAGCGTGATCACCGAGAGAAGAACGTGAACGTGTTAAAACAAACAATGGGAAATACAAATTATATTGAGTGCTTATCAGACACCGATCACAGCGAGCGAGCGAACGAACGAGCGCACGCATTGCTTTGTGATAAAAATTTGACAGCTGCGAGTGGTTGAACTGTCAAAATGTTGTGAAAACTAAATAAAGTTTTTTATTGTGTACTTGAGGCATAGGTATAAATTAGAGGGGTGGGGGATCTATAAATCAACGAGAGCCGGTAAAATGTGTTTGATCTTTAAATCAATAATATTTTCGATGACGCGTCATATAACAACCGATCGCAGAGTCGTGATCAAAACGCACAAACCATTTATTGCTGTTTGTTCAATCGAATGTCAATATTTTATTAAATACTGTTTTAATCAATTATTTTTTTTTAATTTCTGGCGCTACTTGCAAGTGATCTACAACATGTTTGTCGAATGTCAGCGATATGTCAAACATGTTGGGATGACAAGAGGCGCGTTTGTCAAATGCCAAATGTGGCACGATCGGCAAATAAAGCGAAAGGGCGCATAATATGAATATTTGAAGTACCAGACTATTGAGATTATTGAGCGTAGATATTGAAATACTGTTTTAGAATTATAGTTATTAAACCATAGAATCGATGTTTTTATGCGAGATCAATTTTAGCATTCCAACTGAGGATCAGTGTTCAATTATTAAATGTAGCAAATAATCAAACATGAATGAGATGATCATTGTGCGTTTATTGCAGTATTGATTGCACGATCATGGCACAATTATAGCACGATCAGTGCAGAATCAGAGTAGCCTCAAAAAACAATTAAAATACGCACGATAAATACTTTTACGTTCAATGAGCAATTAAAAATATGAAATAAAACTGGAATAAAAAAAGAAAATACTCTTTAATTTCTAAATATTTATATCGAAAACTATACCAACAAATGGTAAAGTCAATGCACTGCCGATCGTGCGCAGTATAATTTGCACTATAACATTAATGTAAATTTTAAAAGCATTTGAAAAATATTAAAAGTTAATGGAAAAACATTTCAATAACACATACAAATTTTAATTAATTTTTTTTTTGTTGCTCAACTTTCAAATTTTCGCTCTAATTGCATTCGTTTGCCAAAAAATCAGTAATATTTATAATAATTGTATTGAGTGACTTTTCCGTTGACGTGTATAGCGTCACACCTGCACCAAGTACACATTTTATAGTAAAAAAAAAAAGATGCTTGCGACAAACACAAAATATAAAATTGCTTTGAATGATCACATGTTGCTGATCGCTGTGCAATGATCGATCACTGCAACATTGGGGGCCTGTTGCAGGTATGAACTAAATTTAATTTTCCGGAAGTTTCTTTTTATACAGTTTTATGACGTTGACTATCATTTTTTTTTTCTTTTTATTACTGTTGCCGAGTTCATTGTTGGCAGCGCAAAACTTAAAATACGTTGCCAAAAATAATAGCAAACGAAAAAAAAGAGAAAAGAAAAACGTGACAAATTGCATTTGTTGCTGAAAATATGAAGCAACACAAAACATGACATTTTCACTTGTCTGCTTGTCAGACAGGAAATCTTTTTCGAAAAATTGTCCAACAAAATTTACAAAAAAAAAAAAAAACAAAATTAGCAAATTGTCAAATATTATTAGAGCCTTATGCTTGAAACTAATACAAACTGATTTAAACCTCTGCAAACTGACTTAGACTGCAATGATTCGCATTGTTGCTAATGATTTTCGTGTTGCTAGATTAAACGACAAATTACAAAAAAAAAATATAGAAATCATCACGAGACTTTAAAGTTTTGTTGCAGATATTGCTAAAAATAACTATATAAAAAAATTACTATATATTGTTGAAATTAACTGATCGTGATGATGAACTTACTTGAGGATCACTTGTTGCGATCAACACTATTTGACAATTTGCATATTTCAAATGGCGATCGGAGAATGTGCCGATTCTAGAAATGGAGACAGTTGCCAGGTGATGCGCCAAAGAGGGCGTAACAAGTAAACAAGGGGGGCAACTGCACGATCACAAATAAATTACAAACCAAAAGTAGATGAATTTGTGTACGAGACAATAACAAATACACGCCCACATTTATAAATAGACAAGCAGGACAGACGTTCAAACACCCGCCTCCCCCTACTAAACTAAAGCAACTGATCTTCGTCACGATCGCAAAAATCACATGCTGTAATATTGCAAAACTTAGTCATAGACATTGTGGCTATTATGGTGTTGATTTAAAGAGAAAAAAAAAATAAAAAGGCTTTTAAAGATCACTGATCGTGTCGCAAATTATTAGCTATTTTACAATAATTTCCTTAAATTACTAATGTACTAAATGAGTGCAATTAAAAATTTATTTTTTAGCACGATCGTACAACTGATCGTTCAACTGATCATACAACTGATCATTCCACTGATCGTTCAACTAATTGTGCAAACTTCATTTAAAATAACATAAAACGAACGCATTTTTATGCGTATTTAATGAAAACAATTAAGCTTGGCATGCAGAATAATTAAGTGTGCGATCGTGCCAACAAGATCGTTTTACTGACGCACAACATGAGTGACTGAGTGAGTGAGTGACAACTTTGCCAAGAATTGAAGCGCAACTTTTAATTTATTTAATTTTGTAGAATTTGTTATATCTATAAACGACACCTAAAGTATTTTTTTTTTTTGGTTAGTTCCTTTTTTTTGAGTGCATTATTTCATTTCGACTGAATGTATATTTTTTGTATTTGTTTTTGTTAAATGTGCCGTTCTGTCTGTAGATCACATATCTGTTGAAAGATTTTTTTTTGTTTTGATGAAACAACCAACGGCTGCCACTGTTTGTGGCAAATAATTTCGAAGATTGTTGCACTTTGATAATTAATGCAGAACAAGAATGTGGCATGCGATGGCAGCGACAGCAATCGGCAATATGCGGCAAGCAACAGCAGCAGACAAAACTAATAAAAAAAATAAAAAATTGCTAAAAAACTATGCAATTTGTAGCTTCAATTAATATTATATTAATAGGGATTTTTTATTTAACTAAAATATATTGTCAAAACTACAAACAATACTAGTTAATTGTATGACAATTTGTGGTTTTAACTAATAATATTGCCAAATGAAAAAATGATTTCTTTTAACTAAAAAATTTGTAAAAACTACAAACAATACTAGTTAATTTAATTGTAATGCAATTTGTAGCTTCAAGTATTAATTATGTCAAATGAAAAAACCGAAAAAGAATTTTAAGAAAAATATTGTCAAAACTACAAACAATACTAGTCAATTGTATTGCAATTTGTAGCTTCAACTAAAAATATTGTCAAAAATTGTTGTTTTACTAAAAATATGTTAAAAACTATGAAAAGTTCTTGTAACATTGCAAAACTTCTGTTCATTCAAACAACTAGAAGTACAACAAAAGCAATGACAAGCCATTGACCCTCTCTCTTTCTGGTAGCAAACATCAGCTTCAATGCGTTCTGCACACTTCCAACAGAGGGCGTCTTTGCTGTAAACTACAAACTAGCTGCTATTTTTACCATTTATAGTTCTATTTTTTGCTTTGCTTTTCTTTTTATATTTATTATTTTTATAGACATACTGATGATGTGTGTTGTTATTTTTCAATGTTTTTTTCTTTAAATTTGTTGTAAAATAATTTCTAAAACGTTTTGATTTAAAAAAATGATGATCGCGTTTATGTGTGGAGTTTGAAATGGAAATTATGAAGCATGCTTGAGTTGTTGTTAATGCATGTTGATCAGCAACAGCACGCGGACATGCTTGAAAGTATTACTAATGGCAACGTGTTTGAAGATGTTACAAAAAAAAAAAGATAAAGACACATGAGTTTCAAAGTAGCTAAATCTATTTAGATTGATTTACGAATGATTTCAAAGGCTTTGAAGCGCTTTCAACCACTTTCAATCGGTTTCAACTTTACTCAAAATTGCTAGAAAATGACTTAAATCTTGCTAATTTGCTTTTTTAATACTTTCCACCACTTTTAATCACTTTCAACCGCTTTCAACCACTTTCAATCGCTTTCAACTTTACTCAATATTGCTAGAAAATGACTTAAATCTTGCTAATTTGCAATATACTGCCTTTTTAACACTTTCAACCACTTTCAACCAATTTCAACCACTTTCAACCAATTTCAACCATTTTCAACCGCTTTCAACTTTACTCAAAATTGCTAGAAAATGTCTCAAATATTGCTAATTCCTAATATACTGCATTTTTAATACTTTCAACCACCTTCAACCACTTTCAATCACTTTCAATCACTTTCAACCGCTTTCAACTATAATGCAATTTTATGCCACTTTGCTTAATGCACCTTTTCCAACTTACGTAGGCACAGATTAAAGCCTAAATAACAAAAAAGACAAAAAAAACAACAAAAATAAGCAAACAAAGACACAAAATAAATTCATTTAAAATGCAACGTTAAAATGACGCCGACGACATCTCTAAAAGCAAGCAACGTATTTATGTTTGTTTATTTATTTATTTGCTGTTGCTGCTATTGTTGTTGTTATTGTTGTTGCAATTTGACACCTTGTGGGCATTTAGTGCTTCCTCTGCCCACATCGAATGTGGGCAACAACAAAATTACTAAAACAACAACAACAACATACGACAAATACAACATGCGCCCCGCAATCAGTTAAAGATACAAAATGTATCTCTTAGTTACAGCGATAAAGCGACGTTAACGTCTCAGTCTGCGTTGCTCTTAAGATAGTCGTTGTTGTCGTCGTCGTCGTCTTTGCGACGCCTAATGCCAAAAATGGCTAAAAACGTTATACCAAAAACAGCAACAAAAACAACACAATACGCCAAACAGCAATAACAACATTATTTACAACAACATTGCATTGGCGTCCGCCTGTCAGACGCTCAACGCGGCGCGACGGTTGGTTTCATTAAGAAAAATCAAAAATACAAACGAGGCGAAAAACAAAAAAAAAAATCAAAAAAAAAATAACACAAAAATCGCGTCAACCATTGCATTCGGCAATAGTAGCAGCAACAGTCGCAGCAGCAGCAAAATCAGTTAACAACATTTTAACACCTTTGCGACCGGTTGTTGCTGTTGCGGAGGAAGCGCCTCAAGAAAAGTGCGTAGTTTTTTTTAATGTTGTTGCTAGTTTTGGCCATCATTTCATTCATTCATTAAAAATGCCTAAAACGACAAATCTGCGTTGTTGTTGCTGCTGTTCTAGGCTATTGTTGTTGCCTGTCTCTCTGTCTGTCAGTCAGTCATACGCGGCAACAGCATCGATCATTTTTGTTATTTATGTCGTCAGTTAGACAGTCATTCAGTCACTCATTCATTCATTAAATTCAACAACTTTGCGTGTGTGTTTGGGCCAAAATAAAAACCAACAACACCAACAGTATTAATGTTGCCAACATATGTTGCTGCTAATGCTGGCTTAGATCACTTTTTAATTAGGCAACAGCATTACAGCAACAACAACAGCAACATAAGTCGCTTGAATTAAAATCGGCTTTAGGCCAACTGTCTGTCTGGCTGACTGGCGGACGCTTGACTACTGGTGGGTTGTTTTAGGCCATGTTGTCTGTTGTCTGTTGCTGTGTTTTTTAAAAGTTTTTTTCAACAACCTCCTCATTTTTATTTAGGATTTATATAAATTACATATAAAATTCTGTTCATTCTGGCTTTTTGTCGTTGACTTTTACGCTTTTCTCGCTTTGAATTCTTTTTTTTTGTTTTTCAATTTATCGCCTTAACGTTTTAATATTTATTAAATCTTTTACTATAACATTTTATACTTCTACTTATTTTATTAAATTTGTATATAAAATAAACGTAAAATCGTTTATTATACTTTTAATGAATTTCTCGCATTGAATTTCGCGTTTATAATCGCCTTAACGTTTATGACATTTTTATAATTTTAGCTTATTTTCATTTAATTATATTTATTACGCTGCTGTTCTCTAAGTAAATAGTTTACGTATACATTTCACATATCTCGATTTAAAATCTCGCTTTTATAAAAGTTTTTCTCGTCTATATCGCTTTCGAAATATTAAGTATTGTCTTTATTGCAGTAGCACTTTTTTAATTACAATTTCATTCACACAGAACTATGTAATTAACGCATTAATTTTGCGTTTTTTGTATAAAATTTTCGGGTGCGTAAATGTTTTTCTCGCCTATCTCGCGTATTATGAAACGTAACATTTTCAGCATTTTAACAATTTAAGTAAATATTTCAATAGTACATTGTAATTTGCTATATTTCAAACATAACTAAATAGTTTACGCTTCTCTGTAATTTTCTATCGCCTATAGTTTCTATCACCTATAGTTTCTCTCGCCTATAGTTTCTATCGTCTATAGCGCAACTTTATTGCACTGCTTTATAAATTAAACTATTTATCGTTGTTTATTTTTAAAAATTTTAGCATTTTGTACTAAAATTTTAATAAAATTTTAATAAAATAACTCGCCTAACTTCTCGCCTTGTCGCTTTGTATAGTTTTTGATTTTTTAATAATTATTGAAAGCACTATTTTGCATTATAACTAAAATAAGCTATTATTTGTATAATATTTTAGCGTCTACTACTTTTTAATATGCACACATTATTTCTCGGTTTTCTCGCTTTACATCTCGCTTTATGGACATTTTTGAAAATCACAAATTAGACTGCCACCTACGACATATATGGACCGCCAGTTTGTTGCCCTTTTGCGCCAACTTTTTGTTGGTATATTTGCCTAGCTAACTGTATGTCTGACTGTCTATCCAAGCGTCCGTCTGTCTATTCAACATTGTTTTTCGTATATACGAGCACTTTTTGTTGTACGCAGCATCGTCATGTCAACTAGAAACCTGTCCAAAGTTCTCGAGTTAATGTTTTGTTTGTTACTTTTTGTTTTTTTTTTGGTTGAAATTTTATAAATTTTTTGTTGTTTTATAATATTTTTTTTTGTATCTATGCGTCTGGCGCAACATCGTTGTCGCTGTCTATGTTTAGATACTAAAACTGACTGTGCGTCGGAAACAAATTATAGGTGGTTCGTAGAGCTAGCGGCCACAAAGAAAAAAAGCTAATAATAATTGCGTTTACTGTGATGATCATAATGATTGTGCTGATGATGATGATAATAATAATAATAATGATGTGGCTGTTGCTGATCGTGGCGACCAAAGCGACTTTGCGGCGATCGCGACAGACACAAAAGTATTTTATTTTATGGCATAGCCACCAGGTGGAGCCCTAGAAATTGGGGGCGGCAAGGCAGGCAGGCATTCAGTCAGCAAACAAACTGCGAAGCTGCAGTGAGCTCGTAGGTGGTGGCAGCTGATCATGCAGCAACTGTTGCTGCTGCTGCTGCCGAGACGTTTGAATGCGCCGTGAAGACGAGAAAACAAGTGCGAAGATGCGTGTGTGAGATTTTTTTTTGGTTTTATTTTTAGGTGGGCGGCTTTTTTTATTTGATTTGGTGGGGTCGGCAAACAGGTAATGCTACTTATAGACGGTTAAAAGTTTTTTGTCTTAACACAAAATAAAAATTGATTTAAAACTTACTAATTACAAAAAGGCTTTAAAATATTTAATAAAAAAAAAAGAGATTTAAAACTAAATCTACCAACAAAAAAAAGGTAGCAAAAACATGTAGCAATTAATTAGAAAACTATGCTAAGCTGTCAAACAAAAGGTTGTTTCGTTCAAAGAAACCAGCGGCAGCTGACAGGACTGCTCTAAAAAGAATAGACCAAAAAAACAAAAAAAAAAAGAGATAAAGCAACCTTATTAAAAGTGCTAAATAGCAAATAAAAGATTAAGCGCAGCATAGCACAAAAAAAGAGAATTACAAAAAGAAAATACAGCACAGCGGAAGCCAAAAATACTTATGTATCTCAAAGATGCATATCCGAAAGTAAGCGCTCGATTTGTTGCAGATAACACAAAAAAAAAATGGAAAAAGAAAAATTAGGGCCTAAAAAGCGGCTTAGTTATTGTATAGAAAATTGAGATTTTAAAATGGAATTAAAAGAAAAATTCCAGATCTAATGCCAAAAAAAAATGAGGCATATTGCAGTAAAGTTAGACTTAGTGGCAACCAGCTCTTTGTTTTGTTAATATTTTGTGCAAATAGTTTGTTGAAAAAATTATGTTGTTGTCATCATCATCATCATAAAAAGTTGACAATTTGTCAAAACGACAGATGAAAGCGACAGCGTGATAGTAGAAAATTGTTGGGAATTCCCCGGGGTCAGGTCAGCCGTGCTGCGTGGATGTGCACAATAGCGCAGCGTGACACGAGCACATGTTGCTAGTGCTATTGCTATTTGCTGCCAGGATTAAGGGTGCGAGCAATAGAGCAGGTATCACATGTGCCACGTAAAACTGGGAATTTCCCAGTTTTTGATATGAAATTTTTATGATGCAAACATAAATTAATAAAAACACACACTGCACATTTTATTGATGTGGGAATTTCCACAATTCCGGGTGGTTCGTACGTATTGTAGCGAAGGGTTGTTGTGATAGTTAAATTTTTAATTGAAATGAAATTTTGATGGACATAAAGCGAAAAATATGAATTCAAGATTAAAGCAAAATTAATTTTAAATAAAATATTTTACAATAAAAATACATTCCACAGCAATATAAATTTGAAATATGAATTTAGGAAATATAAAATTTTGTTAGAGCAAAAATTCAAATCGATTGCATTAAAATTACCCTTCGACTTCGAATGAATGCAAGAACATGCATTGAATTTTAATAAAATATCCTATTTTATATTATTTTAAATTTTGGGCTGATTTTGAATAAAATGTATGCGTTTTACAGCAATTTAAATATGAAATATGCTTTAAAAAAATATAAAATGTTCGTAAAGCAAAAAAATCAAATAGATTGCATTAAAATTGCCCTTCGACTTCGAATGAATGCAAGAACATGCATTGAATTTTAATAAAATATCCTATTTTGTATTTATTTCTTTTTTTTTAATTTCTAACTTAAATTAGTTTTAATAAAAAGTAAATTTTTTTCTTCACTTACCAGCTGGTCTATTGTTTCTTCTGCTACCCTCCGGTTCCTCCACGATCAGCGGTGAGTGCCGCCGTGCGCTAGCCGCCGTCGCCAGACAGATCAATGCAAATACTATAAATTTATAGGAAAAGCTTGCCATGGCCGCGGATGATGCTGCTGCTGATGATGATGAAGATGATCGTGTATTTGTAGATGATGAGAACATTTTTATTTTAATTATTTCGACACTTTTTTTGTAATTTTTTTCGTTTTCAAAGAATATGTTGCACTTTTTCTATGACTTTTGCACTATGTTGAATTTTTCGCTATTTTAAATTTTTTCAAATTTTTTTAATTGGCTCGTTTAACCCAGTTACACTCTTTGCAATGTGATTTTAATTTATTTTGTTTTAATTTTCCCACTTTTTTTTGTATTATACTCAATGATTAGATAACACTTGGCGTATTTATTATTTGAATTCGCTGTTCGTCGTCGCTGTTTATTTATTTTTTATCAATGAAATTTGATTGCTCTGTATTTTGGCTTTATTTTTGCATGCGGCTGCTGAATTGTATCTGCTGGATATTTCTTTTAGTGCAATTTTTACGCGCACTCACTTTTTACACAATTTATTTATATAAAAACAAAAATTGGTATTCAAAAATAAAATTTTGCCGTACGGCGACAGTACGCAATTTTTAGAACGAGACGCTGACGCGGCGACTGACTGCAAAGTATCTAGATACTTTTTTGTTTTTTTTTTGTTGTTTTGGTTGTTGTTCTTCCGTTGTGCGTTACGCTTTTATTTTTGTTTAAATTTAGCACAGCGTATTTATTTTTGAAATGAATTATAAGAAAAACTACAACGCGTTGAAAAGTTGTTATTTTTTTTTTCTGTTTGGTTTAGTCGTTTATCTATCTGTGAGATACACTTGGTAGGTCGGTCGGTCGGTTGGTTAGTTCGTGCAAAATGCACTTGCAGTTGATTGGTTTTGTTTGCGCGTGGTGCTACTTGGAGTACGTTTCGGAAAATAATGTCCACACACGGGTTCGTTCGTTGAATAAATAAACTAACGAGCGCGCACTCCGCCGCGACAGATACTATACTAGCCGCGCTAGATACTTAGATACAGATACACAGTTTGCGATTTTTCTGCCTCTGTCTCTGCTGCTTCTTCTTCTTCTACGTAATATTCGTTCGTTGTTCGTTCGCTCTGGCTCTTAATGAAAACCAAATAAAATAATAATACAAAATGTAAAAACAAAAAAAAAATAATTCAAATTCACATGCGATCGCGTAGATACACTCGCTCGCTTGTTGGTTCGGCACGTTCTGTGAGATACTTTTTGCTATGCGAAGAGTATCTTTTAGTTTGTCAGTTATTTGGTTTGGTTCAGAGTTTTGTTGGTTCGGTTTGAGTTGACTTGAGTCTGTTAGTCGTTGAGTGTTGAGTGCTCGCGTAGCCGTGTTCGATGTGTTGCGGCTTATTGCCGATGTCGCTATGTCGCAATCAGTTGCTCAAAAAGTCTCACGAAGCCTCGGAAAATGAGTCGACTGCATCGGCTGATGTAGACGTTGACGTCGCTGCCTGCTCGCATTGCCGACATGTTGCCGAGCGCCGCACACGATCGCAGCAGGTAGTTGCAATGCAGCCCGAGCGCCGTTGCCATTGCCGTCGCCGATCCAACACGACAACATTGTTGCAGCAACATATTTTGGGTGCAACAATATTTTGTGTGTGCGTGTGCCGCTGATTTCTTCAATGGCTCGTGTGCATGCAGCAACAACATCATAACGTTAGCAACATGTTGCAACGCAGTGTGTGCGCGTTCTCTTTCCTTGTCTGCCTGTCTCTCTCTCTTTCGTGCTCACCCTCCCTCTCTCCCTATCACCCTCATGACTGCACACTCTCCCTATATCCCACTCTCTCGCGCATTTCTTGCTGCATCGTGACTGCTAAGTGTTGTTGGCCATCGTTGTGACAACGTGTGACCGAACGGCCGGCCGACCGATCGACCGGAAGGAAGTACGGCACTAATCCGCTTCGACATGCCTCCGCAGAGGTGTCGGCCTCGGCATGGCTTGACATTTTTGTCACCGGCTCTGCCTCGGCTCGGCTCGTTTAGGTAAGCTGCGCGTATCTGTGAGATAAACGTTCGTATCTAGGGATCTAGGTGTGAAAATCGTTGGGATCGTGAATTTCGGATTGTGCGTCTTTAGACTGCAGCTTGTTTTAATATTTGTTTTGGGCTAACATAGGGGCGGCTTTTCATTGTTTTCCTTGTTATTGCTATTCGGTTTATATGACATACATATTTTGCAGGGTACTGTGTTTTATTTTTTTGTTTGTTTAATAAACTCTGAATTTTTGAAATTAAACTATATAAGAAGTTATGCTTTATGCAGTATTCGTTTCGATATCGTTACGAGACATACGTGGCACGTAGAATCGATGTGTTCCCAGTCTGCCATGTCTCGGAGGCCTTCGATGCCTCTTAGCTGTCTCGAACTAAGTTCGATATCAAAGTTCGAACTAAAGCTAAATCGCTTCTAATTTTCAAAATTTCCCGTACATTCAAATTTAAGGACAAAATACCATATTTACACATTTATCACAACGATATGGCAATATTTTTCGAAGCAATCTCGAACTTTGATTATTTTTTCTTCGATATCGTTCCGATTTCGAACAATTTCTCGTATCGAGAAAACTACGATAGAACGCATCGATATCCACCTACTATGTAGGTCCAATTTGAGGCATAATATCGTTGCGAGAACGGTTCCGATATCATGTGATATCTCCATCTACTCGCATTGATCTCGTAACGATATCGAAACGAATGGCATACTGGGTTCTGTTAGAGTTTTCGTGGTATGAGACATTTTACGAAATCGAATCGATATCGAAAAGAAAAAAACAATCAAAATTCGAGATTGCTTCGAAAAATGAGTGCGAATCGATGTGATAAATGTTTAAATATCGCATGTTGTCAAGAAAAAGTATAAAAAATGCATTTGTGGAAATTAGACTTCGCGATAATAGACACCCAAAAGTAAAAGACTCACAAATATTACCCAATCTGCCATTTCGCACTTAGATTATCGAAATTTTCTCGAACTAACTGCGATAAAAGTTTGATCTCGTTGCTTTATCACTACTAATTTTTTAAATTTTTCGTACAATAAAATTGAAGGAGAAGATACGATATTTCAATATTTATCACATCGATTTCGCAATGTTTCTCAAATCAATCTCGTTAGCTCAAGGTTATTGCGTTGGACTGCGAGTCGAAAGGTTATAGGTTCAAGCCTGAACTGGGGCTAACAACATCTGAATGTTCGATCCGATATCATTCCAGAATCGTTTTTTTGTCGTTTCGAATAAACTTCATTATCTCGTTACGATATCTGCGTATATCTTAGAACGAGTTGTTGTATAATATAGACACAAAATCGTAATCGAGATCAAATCGTAATCAAATTCTTCGACATCTCGAAGCGATATTTAATCGAATGGCAGACTGGGATGTCTCGGAGCTCTTCGATGATCTAAGTTTTCTCGTTGGACTGCGAGTCGAAAGGTTATAGGTTCAAACCTGAACAGGGGCTAACAACATCTGAATGTTCGATCCGATATCATTCCAGAATCGTTTTTTTTCTCTTTTCGAATAAACTTCATTATCTCGTTACGATATATGCGTATATCTTAGAACGAGTTGTTGTATAATATAGACACAAAATCGTAATCGAGATCAAATCGTAATCAAATTCCTCGACATCTCGAAACAGACTCGAAGCGATATCAAATCGAATGACAGACAGGAATATCTCGGAGCTCTTCGATGATCTAAGTTTTCTCCAACTAACTTCGATAAAAAACAGTTTGATCTCATTGCTTTATCACTACTGATTTTTAAAATTTTTCGTATAATAAAATTTTAAGAAAAGATACGATATTTAAATATTTATCACTCGATTTCGCAATATTTTTCGAATCAATCTCGATATTCGTGCGATATCAGTCCAAAATCGTAATCGGGATCGAATGAATTCCTGCACGTCTTGAAATAGTCTCGAAGCGATATTGAATGACAGACTGCGATGTTTCACAGTGAGCAAATAATAGATCTCGTCGAACGGACACATTTTAAGTTCCAGAGACCATTGGTTTTCAGGCTATTTTCGTTTCCCTCTTATGTAGCGTCGATAGCTCGTCTGATTAGTGCGTTGGACTACGAGCGAAAAGTCGCTGGTGCGTTCGACTACGAGCCGAAAGGTACGCGGTTCGTTCCCCAGCGACTGCCGATATCTTTTTCATAGAAAACATTTTTCATAGCGACGTTACCTCTCGGCAATAAATGGCAAACCTACGAGAGTAAAACATTGCCTATGAAAAGCTCTTATCCGCCGTTCGGATTCGGCAAAAAACTGTAGGTCCCACCAATTTGAGTACAAATATAACGCACACAGCTCAAATGGTGAGAGAGTTCGGCCAAAGTTCTATACAGGACTGTAGCGCCAAACTATTATTATTTATTAGTATCTTGATTTCAATAGAAAGACTGACATCGCAAATTCAGTTGGTGATGATTAAGTATTACGAAAATATATACATTACCATTTCGGCTACATTATCATTTCCATAACTTGGAATTTCATGAATCGTACACTTTTCGTATTGGCTTTGAGTTAAAAAAAACTCGAAATAATTTATCTGATATATCGAATCTTATTTTTAAGAATTCTCGTATTTAGTATGCTTGTTTTCGTAAAACATTTCAGAGCAGTGAGCCGAACAAGACTTAATTCGGTTCTACGACATTGTCCGAATCGACCACAATCTGAGCGCAACTCTGATTTAATATACAAATTACATTAGTTTTCGAATACGATGGGCGATTTGTTTTTGACAAGTAAAATAAACTTCAAAACCAGTACTGTGCAAACAGCTAGTTAAATTAAAATGGTATAACTTGAGTATGTTCAAAGTAATCGACACTACAATACGCTGAACTAAACACAAATGTTCGGTTCTGAATTAAAAAATAAAAACATTTGACAATTCCTGCGCATTTCAGAACTAAGAAAAAAAGGAAACACTCAAAATGTTTAAAGTACTTATTTCGGGTAAAACTAACCAATTTTGATCTTTACTCGTGTTGAGTACTGTTAGGCTACGCATGATTGAAATAAAGATAAACTAACTCATCTCATATATATAAAAGAACAAGTCCTGATTGACTGACTGAACTCTTAGCCCAAACGGTTAGAACTAGGAACATGAATTTTGGACAGGGTACGTCTCCCGTCGTAAACGTGCACGCGTTTTTTGAAATTATCCCCCTAAGGTTCAAAAACGGGCATGGCAGTCCTGAAATTTTAATTGCACATATTTGTGTACTTAAGATAGCCAGTCATTAAATTTTGCAAGTGATGTATATAGTGATTGTTTATCGTTTTTCCAAATGGAGACGGGATTGGACAACTGGCGTGGCACCTCTCATATAACCAAAATTTAAAAATAGCTATAACTCCTGAAATTCTAATAGTAGAGTTATAAAAATCGAATCAAATGTTCATATTTAAAACTCACTTAGAATGTGGGCGCGATTGGGGCTTGGCACCTCCCATGTAACCAAAACATAAAATTGGTCTAACTCCTGTGCTATTAAAGCAGAGTTATACAAATCGAAACAAAGGGTCATATTAAACATTGTAATCGTCACTCAGAACGTGAGCAGGATTGGACCAAGGGCGTGGAACGTAGGCGGGAAATGGCGACGTAGACATGCACTAAAAAGGAAAAAAAAGTCACGCCCCTTTTTTTCCTTTTAAATGCATCCTCACTTAAAAATATATACTTTTGGATTTACAAAAACTTAGCACAGGCGAAGCTGTGCACGGTTTCAGCTAGTTTATACATGCTATTTAAAAGGTCATAATAATTCTCCGCCGATAGAGAAAACAGCCTGACAAACCCAGTTGCTGACGACGGCGTTGACATATCGCCATCTGACCGTGATAAGCTCTGGTTCAAAACAACGGAGCCGCAGTCGCGGATGTACTGCCTGCTGAGTTTTTAAGACAAGCTCATTCGCAGAATCTGTTCAGAAGAAAGCATACCCAGCGTATTGAATCTCAGTGAACTATGCCAAATCCTTAAAAAGTAGAATGCCACAACATGCGCCAACTACCTCATATGTATATCGCGTAAGAGGTTCTATCGAGCGTATTATGTAAAAGACTGAAGCCTCAATCGTCAACATACTGATTGGAACTTATTAGAGTGCGGCTTCAGAAATCGCAAATCCATCATAGATTAGATTTTCACATTATGCTAAATTTTGTAAAAGACCAAACAGATGCAGATTGTGCAACATTCTCCAATTTACATTCTCCAATCTCGTCGATTGGGTCTGACATTGAACGAGTACAAGACGAAATATCTGGTGAGTGACTGCGTCTTGGACAGTACGACACTATTGACACCCACAATTTCGAAGTCATGAAGGACTTTGTCTACTTAGGTACAGGAATAACAGTGTCAGTCTTGAGACTAAACGGAGAATAACTATTGTTGACAGGTGTTACTTTGGGCTCAGTAGGCAAATAGACCGCCACTCGATGGACAAAAATCACGCTTTACATATTAGTCACTCAGCATGACAGTCCTCCTCTATGACGCTGAGGCATGGACGCTTGCCAACACCGATGAGCGAGCTTTAGGAGAGGAAGATTCTTCGGAAAATCTGTGGTTAAAATCAGTACAGAATTAGATGGAATTGTGAGCTGCGTGAGTTCTACAGCGCCTACGTTAGCTAGGATATGTCGAGCGTTTGGATGAAAAGGCTCTAGAAAGAATAGGTGTTTAGCTCTGCATTCAACGTAGTAGAGGGTGTCCAAATCTTCGATGGATAGACCAAATGCAAAACAACCTGACGATGCTGGGGGTGCAAAACTGTCGCAACACAGAAGCGATATTTTTCGTTTTATTTTGCCATCTGCAGACTACGGCTATTTGGCACAATGTATGAAATTTTAATCATGAACTATGAATAATAAATCAAAAAAATGGTTGCAGTAACTATTTAAATTACTCATGACTTATGTATATATTATACACAAAACATGAGTAAAAATACACATGATTTTATTCAGTTAATCATAATAATTGAATATTACTATAATCATATAAGTAATATGTATAAATACGATAGCTACCGTAGCCGCGGTAGCTTAGTGGTTAGTGCGTTGGACTGCGAGCCGAAAGGTCCCCGGTTCAAGCCTGGACGGGGGCTAACAACATCTTTTCATAGAAACATTTTTCTATACCGCGCTACCTCTCGTCAGTAAATGGCAAACCTACGAGAGTAAAACCATATCCTATGAAAAGCTCTCACCCGCCGTTCGGATTCGGCAATAAACTGTAGGTCCCACCACTTTGAGTACAAATATAACACGCACATCTCAAAATGGTGAGTGAGCTCGGCCGAAGTTCTATACAGGACTGTAGCGCCAAACTATTATATTACCAAATCATTATGATTACTTATTCATTGCTGAATACTATGACTAATATTTGCAAAATTTATGCGTAAAAAACATGATTTATTAGAACATTTCACTCCGTGAGTATGTCTGTTATAATTTAACGAAATTTTAACGATTTGATTAGTTAAAACTCAGTTTAAACTCAGAATCGCCATTTAAGTTTCGGGTTTTCAAACCAAGTTTAAACTTCTATTGACAAACCGAATGTGGAAAAATTGAAACTAGGTTTAAACTTGCTTTGAAAACCTGAAACTTAAATGGCGATTCTGAGTTTAAACTAAGTTTAAACTACAAATAAAGTAAAACTACCACATAAAAACTGGCACTTATAGTTCTTGATAAATTGAATGCTATAAAATAAAACTCGAAAATAATAAAATATAAAAAGATATTGGGTAAACAGTTACTTTTGATCATAATCTCTGATATGCTGACAAAGTATTGTGGTAATGCTTAGCACTTATGTCAGACACATTCGTTTTTGCAATCTTTCGATCGAATAAAGATTTCCAACAATTACTATTTCTATTGAATAGTTTCTAAATTTCTATTGAAAGAAACAAAAAGAAGAAAAAAAATAATATTCATATGTGTTAATGTAGATAATAGAGATATGAGAAATACTATGATCTACAACAACAAGAAAAACCACACGAGCTGTGGTTGCTATACGTAAACTGTCAGATCTCAATTTACATTCTTCGTGGTTTACAAATAATTATTGAAAGACTTGTTGAATGCAATTACATGGGACCCTATATAGGGTTTTTTTTTGTTGGTTTTTTGTCGTGCTCTTGGTTGCTGCAGCAGCTTCTTCTTCATCGGCATTATCCACTTTTTTTTTTGGCTAGTGATCACTTGATAAAATTGTCAATCATCACATTACCACAGCAACAGCATCATCATCAGCGGCAGCAGAACCACCAACACCAATATCACTACAACAAAAACAACAACAACAACAGCATGAAGAAGAAATAAAGTGAAACTTAATATGTTGCGATCCAGTGATGCATGGATGTAACGCCGGTTGTTGCTGCGCTCTGGGATGCGGTGAACCGCACGATTGTTGCATGTAAGTGAAACGATCACCAGCACCACACAAAAGGAGCGCGAGTGCCGAGCGCCGATCTTGCCAATGCATATGAGCGAGACAGCAGTGCAAGCAGTAGGTAAAGCACCGCATTCTGTGGTTGGTGCGATCACTCGCACGGACAAATGGAGGGACGGACGGAAGGATAGACTGTCAGTCGGTCGATCGATCGCTCGGTCGGTTGGGAGAACGGTTACTGTGATCGATGCACACTTGAGAATTATTAACAATTGTATGGATCGGTGCAATGATCTGCCACTCATTATGGTCGTGATGGAGTGCGCGAGTTTTTCTAAAATTGTGATTTTTAAATAATTTATAGATCGTTGATTGATATCTATTTGAAGAAGAAGACGATTACGATGATGATGACTATTTTTGAAAATGTTGAGATAAATGCATATAAAACGATCGCATTAAAACTCAAAACAATTCTCAATATTATTTTAAATTTACTAGAGATGGGCGCGTGCCTGTTTTTGATGGCACGGGCACGCCGATACGTTACACGCATGAGGAATAGCCCGACAACTAAACTTACAGGCACGCACGATAAAGCATGGGATTTAAAAAGACACGAAAAAACACGGTAAAATACAAAAAAACACGACAAAACACGAATAAAACACGGAAAACATGAAAAAGCATACGAAACGTGAAAATAATACCGGAACCGTTTAGATTTTTGGAACCGGAATCGTTATTAAAAATGTTTGGAACCGGAACTGGAATTGGAACTAAAGATGGGCACTACGACTAAATTTAAAGGCACGCACGAGAAGCACGACATATAAAAACGGGATATAAAAAGACACGAAAAGTACGACAAAACATGAAAAAGCACGGAATCACATCAAAAACTAGGCAAAACGTGAACAATAATATTACATATATAATAATAATAATAATAGTTTGGCACTACAGTTCTATAAGAACTTAGGCCGAGCTCTCTCACCATTTTGAGCTGTGCGTGTTATATTTGTACTCATAGTGGTGGAACCTACAGTTTATTGCAGAATCCGAACGGCGGGTGAGAGCTTTTCATAGGCAATGTTTTACTCTCGTAGGTTTGCCATTTACTGCCGAGAGGTAGCTCGGTATAGAAAAATGTTTCTATGAAAAGATGTTGTTAGCCCCAGTCCAGGCTTGAACCGGGGGCCTTTCGGCTTGCAGTCCAACGCACTAACCACTGAGCTACCGCGGCTACCCTAATAGAAATTGTAACAGGGTTATGATCGGGTACTAATAAATCTATCATAGCCCATCTAGTTATATGAGAAACTTGTTTAAAGCCATTCTCATGTCCAAATTGGGTTAATTTCAATTAGGGCACTATACCAAATTTAATATAATTCGCGGATGCTGATTTTGATAGTCAGCACAATTTTTTTCCGTTTCGAAAAAAAAAATTGCAATCGAATTTTTATAGACCATTGAAAATCTTGTCTGCCAAAAGGGCGAATCTTTTCGTTTTCTTGCTATAACTCTTTATTGATGAAAGATAAAATAGTGATGTAAAGGCATTAATTGTTTAATTTAAAGCACCAATCGAAAATTTTTCTTGCAAATGATAAAAATTCAAACATATAAAAATTCCAACAAATATAAAATAATGATGATGATCGATAGGTGCTTTAAAAACAAATATTGCCTTTACATCACTATTTTATCTTTTACCAATAAAAAGTTATGGACAAAAAACGTTAATATTCGCCCTTTTGGCATGACAACATTTTCAAATTTTTTGAATTCGCCCTTTTGGTTTTATCTTTTGTAGCTAGAAATATCCAACAAAACCGCACACTATTTTGGCACAGTATACTTGAGAAAAAACTACGTTAAACGAGTTGGGAAAGTTAGGTCACATGGGTAAGTTTGGTCACATATGGCGGATTTTTATAGTCGGTCGGGCCCGACTATGTAGGGTATTCCATAGTCGGGCCCGACCGTTGGTGGGGATATTAATGTGGGATATTTAATTGCATATCTTAATTTTAAAGTTTTTAATTATGCTGAACCTCCCCACCCTCAGAATATTATTCACATATCAGAAATTTACGTCTTATATCCCCATAAATTGAAAAATTGATATAAAAGTATAAAAAACTAAAAAAAAAATTAGAAAAATATAATTGGGCGGACCACGCCTATATTTAAAATTTTGTAAGGCTAATATTTCATAGATTTGATTTTAATAATTAACGGATCAAATTTCCACTATGAAAATCCGGGAAATAATGAAAAAAAATGTGGGCGGATCACGCCCATTTTTGGACCACAAATTTTTAGGTGAATTATAACAATATGTTTTAAATATTATAACTATATCTTGAATACTTTTCGAGTTATTAGTTCCTAAAGAGTTATATAAAAGTGACTTGTATGGGAGGTGGGCGTGTCCGGTAACCGATTTGGCTCATTTTCAAACTCAGTTCCTACTTTTGGCTAAAATATATTGAGACGAAATTTCATCGCATTCTGATCAGTATTTCTCAAGTTATTCTGTATTCGGACAGCAAGACAGACAGACGGACATGACTAAACGGACTCGGGTTGTGATGCTGATCAAGAATATATATACTTTTCCATACCGGACACGCCTCTTAAGGGGTGTTACAATATATGCACAAAGTTAATATACCCTCTACCTCATAGGTGTAGGGTATAAAAATGTAAAAAAAACGCAAATGTCAAATATTACACACTTGCCCCTTTGGCACGAGAGTAACGATATGTGTTATTACTTCGATCTAAATATCTTGACAATTAATTGGAGAATGTATATTCAGAAAATTAAGGGTACCTTTTGTATTTAAAGTTACTATGAAAATAACCTTCAATATCATATTGTAAAAAAGGACCTAAAAAGGTTCTGCAACAAAATCATAGCTGATTAATCAGCCCAAAGCAGCCACCCTCGAATTATACAATATACAAATAATGCATGCGAAAATTGTGTCGGTTAGTGTATTTATCTTCAAGTTTTCTATCTGCACAAATAATTTCTAAAAAAAAAAAATACCACTGACTGCTAGTATTTTATTTCTCTCAACGATCAATGAAATTGTAAGTGATCGTGCCGCGAATAATATTTAAATTTACAACACTGCACTGATTTATTGCCGTTTGTCACATGTTTGTCGTGTTTTTTCTTTTTTTTTATTATTATTTTATATAACTAAGTGTCCAGATCATAGACGACATGTTACCACTGCCACCTTTTTCAAAAATAACAATGACTTCATTCACCGTTTTTATTTTAACTTAAAAGCCGTTTAAATTTATTATTTAAATCGCTGAAATCATTAAACGTTGCAGATATTTGTTATTAATTGCATGACATGTTTAATTACAATATACGCGATCGTACTACTTACTACTTTATTCATTCAAATACCCTACATACGATATGCTGTAGGGCGAATTGGGTGTCACTGCTGCGAGCGATCGTGATACTGTCAAACCGTCAATACCAACCAACTCTCTCGATTGTCAGTGATGTTATCACCTACTGAAATAACCAATGATATCATTTGCAACGTTTGTTTTAATTATATGTAGATCATTAATGCTTAGGTATAAATTCAACACATGACAACTATAATTATGGCCGATGGATGTGACCACTGGTACCAACTCAGTGTTAAGTTGCCCTACAATACGGTTATAAATTTGTAAAATTCTCTTTTCTCGATAATTGTAATTTAATGTTTTGTGAAGCGCACGTAAAATTGGATATACTACTTGTTCCGAATTCGTAAATGCTCACACTTGGACTAATCCTTTTTTAGTTATCGTGCAAAAAGCCTAAAGGTCAAAGAGGTGAACAGTGCGACATCGCTTTAGAAAGTGATATATCCTAGGGTGTGCGATATAAAAATAAGCTCAACCTTGCTTTTGACTTTTAAAATTTATTTTTAGACATCTGTTCAAATGCATTTGAAACCGACTTCAAGACATTCATTTTATTTCAAGACATTTACTGTCGCCGACTCTGTGCTTGAATATCAAATAAATGTGTTGCTTACAACAGCAAAGCACAAGTAGTGTCAAAACAAAACACAAACAAGACGTAGTTGTAGTGAAGAGGTCTATAACGATGTGTAATAAAAATTCAAATACTGAAATGCACGACTTATGACACTGAGTACTCAGTGCATTTTACATTTTTTATCATTCTTACTCTAACTCATCTCAACTTTAAACATTGTTTAAGTCTAAACAGTGTTTAAACAATGATTAAATTTGTATATCAATGTTGAGATGAGAAAAAAAAGATTCACAAACTGCAAAACTGTAACCTTTCTGCACCAAATTTAAAAAATTATTTGGTATTTTATGACTATTTCAAATATTTTATTATTATTTCAATATAAGAATAATTTACGCTTTTTTAAAAATAGTACAGGTGAAATTCTTTAATAGATCATTACAAATTAACACAAAACACCACACAAAAAGAGAACTTAACACGGAGTTGAAATTCATTTTAAGGAAGGCCGCAATTCACCAAAAAAATGTCCAGTTATGTTTCGGAAATCTGTGCAAATACTGCGTTGTTGAATGCGAATGATGCAATTTTTTTAATGATCTTTAAAATTGCAGTTTGTTTGAAAAACACCACACAAAACGCGAACTGAGGACGTACTTTCTAATAAAAAGAACACAGAGCGCGACTTATTTACGAACGGACACTTTTAAACCGCAATATGCCTTTTTGTGTATTGGCAAACATAATGTTTGTTTTTGTTTATTATTGTATTTTTTATATTTCCTTTAATTTTGTGACATTAATTTCGCATTGGAAACATTTTTGAAGTTCTACACTTGTTTAAGTAAACGGCCGATAAAATTTAGATAAGTTATGATCAAAATTTTAAACATGAATAGAATATAAGCAGAGGTTAGTAAATCATCGTTTAAGAAAGTTTAACTTTTGACATAAGATAAGGGGCCTAAGAAATTTTCATTATTATGGAAATATAGAAAAAATTGAAAAGGTAGAAAAAAAATCATATAATATGCTATATTAAGTTTATTATTTATCGAGGATAGACACATTCATTATTTATTTTTTTCAAAAAAAAAAAAATTGTCGGATATATTGCTTTTTGACCAATGCCAGATTTTTGTCGTACAAAATTTTATTTACCTTTTTTTTTAAATTGAAAAAAAATAAATGTTTTTATAAATTGTTGATAAATACATAAATACCGTCGAACGCCGAGCGGCAGATTTGTTGTATTCGTCTCAATGTTCGTCTTGTCAACCGTTACTCGTTGCGCTCACTCACTGCACTCACTGTACTTGTTGAATTTTCAGCGAGTGTCATTTGGTTTTGTTTTTTTAACATTAATGACTTGAAAAAAAAATATGTCTAAACATTAATTGACCTAAAAATATGTCTTCACACTCTTTGACACCAATGAAACAAATACTGCAGTTCAGTGAAGTCGTTGGAGAGACTTCACTATAATACTGTAGACTGCCATTGCAAACTGTAAAGTAGAGTAGTGCATATTTTGCAGAGAGTACTTCGAATATACATATTTGTGCAAATGTCTATTATTTAAGTTATCGTGTAAAAATTCAGACGACAAATTCCAAAATAGACAGACATATGAGACAATAACGACTCTGGAAGTGATATATCCAAGCATACAGGGCAAAAATATATTTTTAAAATAAATTTTTGATTCACATTAATACTCTGTAAATATGCAAATACCTTTTCTAAATATCATATTCACTAAAATATTTTTCAATTTCTTCAAAGAAAAAAATTAAAATATGAATTTGCAGAATATTTTGGATTGATTTTGTTGGAATTTATCTGATTATAATTTTCGTTTATACATAATTTTTTTTGGAAAAAATACAAGCTTTCATTTCAAATTACAAAAATAATAATAAAAACTGGCTATTTTTCAGAAACTGCAAAAACGTTTTTAAAATTCAATAATTTAGATTAAAAAAAAAAATGCTTTTCCAAAATAAATATTTTAATTAAACGCTCAAAAAAAAAATTCTAAAACTGTCAAAGATGTTTACAATTTAGTCTCTCTTATAGAAGTTATAAATAAACATTATAACTGTCATGGTCAAATTTGCACTAATAATACTAAAAGTTTTGCGCTACAGTCCTATCAGAATAATAATAATAGTTTTGCGCTACAGTCCTATATAGAACTTCGGCCGAGCTTTCTCACCATTTTGAGCTGTGCGTGTTATATTTGTACTCAAAGTGGTGGGACCTACAGTTTTGCCGAATCCGAACGGCGGGTGAGAGCTTTTTCATAGGCAATGGTTTTACTTTCGTAGGTTTGCCATTTAGTGACGAGAGGTAGCGCGGTATAGATAAATGTTTCTATGAAAAGATGTTGTCAGCCCCAGTCCAGACTTGAACCGGGGATCTTTCGGCTCGCAGTCCAACGCACTAACCACTGAGCTACCGCTGCTAAAACACAGTCCTATAAGAACCATTTTATATTTGTACTCAAAGTTTAAAAAGGTCCACTTATATAACAAGTACACAAAATTTCATTCAAATCGGTAGCAAAACATTTTTGAAGTGAGTAGGATTGACACATTTTGAACCATATATTTTAAAATATGTTTCGTTGAGTTGAACGTATTTTTACAAGTCGTCCTGGCATATGTTTACACATAAATTGACATATTCGTGATCCTTGGAAACTAATTTGTAAGTTTGTAAGTTTCATCTCAAAATTTGAAAAATAAATCAGGAGTATTCGGGTTAAAGCGGTTAAAAACTTATCTTCGGTAGCAGCCACCACCAACCACCCTATTTAGATATCGCTAATACGCCACTGGGTATGAAAGGGCAGATCAAACGTATAGCTTAATTTATAACAATTTTTAGATAACAATTTTTCATTTATACCGTCATTCAATACTTTATGTGAAATATAAGTTGATATTATTTCATTGTAGAAAATATTCTAAGGACATGATCGGGAACAAATAGCATGATAGGGATAACGGTTTTTTTTCGAAAGACAATGGTTAACATTGTATAAAATGCTGTTTAATGTATTCGCAAAATATATCTTGCATCAATAGAGAGTTATAGCAAAAAAACGAAGACCTTGAAAAATTGAAGATCTTGTCATGCCAAAAGGGCGAATCTTTTCGTTTTTTTGCTATAACTCTTTATTGGTGCAAGATAAAATAGTGATGTAAAGGCATTTATTGTTTGTTTTCAAAGCGCCTATCAATTGGCATCGTTATAATAATTTGCCAAACATTTTTCTTGCAATTGATAAAAATTCAAAAAAATATTTTACAATAATAATGATGATCGATAGTTACTTTAAAAAGAAACAATAAATGACTTTACACCATTATTTTACCGTATACCAATAAAAAGTTATGGCAAAAAAACAAAAAGATTCACCCTTTTGGTTTTGTCTTTTGTGTCTAGAAATACCCAACAAAACCACAAACGATTTTGGCACAGTATACTTGAGGAAAAAATACATTTAAAAATGTAAAAAAGACGCAAATGTCAAAAATAACACATTAGCCTCTTTGGCATGATATGATAGTGACGATATGTCGCAGTGAATTATATCAACATTTTGGCAGACTTGATATGTATTCGAATTTGAACTTAGAAACTTAACGTAATCGGTGGGCACAAAAATGAAAAAAAATATATATATTAAAGCATTTGTTATCTTTGTTAATGCATTAAACAACAATTTGTTTTAAATAGCAATTAATTGGCGCCTACGCTAAAATTCAAACCATATTGAAATATCACAAAGTGTCACGCCGACTGACTACTACATCTGTAACTGCATAGCGTATCTGAGAGATTGTGATAAAAAATATGTCGCTCATTTAAATAGCTGTTACTATTGTTGATAATAAATCGAATTAACATCAGCAACTAATTACAATAACAGCACAGCGCGCTAAACCATTTACGACTAATAAATATTAATGCGCATAATGGACGGAAGCCGGAGCACGGAGGCGAGCAGAAAGAGACAGTCGAAGCGCCAGTACAGTGACGGACATAGAGAAACAGACAGTCAGACAGTCATGAACCTAATCTAGGGAATCCAATGACTACGTATTAAGTCAATTAAAAACCAGAACCAGAAACGTGCGAACCTTGAAATTCCAAAAACAAAAAAAATATGTATTTTTATTTCAACAGCTACCAAATTTTTTTCTTTTAACGCCTCTCTGTCAAAACGGACAGACAGACAGAAACAAATAGATACATTAACCCATAGATGTTTGGCTGTAATGTCAGAGATGGACATATGGTGAATGTATCTACGGTTAGACGAACGGGCGGTCGGAGGAAAGGACGGCGCCCAGAAACCAAAGTGGGCGTGTGCGATCATTTGTTAGCGCTGTCACCCCCAACGTGTCGTTAACCAATGTTTTATTATAGTTTTACGATTGTTTTGTCACATTTAAGTGAAAATACAACATATTAAAAGTAGTATCTGGCAGTTACGCACGCATAGATACAAATGTATCTGCTGTGCGTCACATTGTATCTGTGCGTGTATCTGTGTGTGTGTGTGTGTGTGCGACTAATTTAAACACTCATAATTGTGCTTTTAAAATAGCGTATTTTTTATAGACAGAACGCTTTGATATTTTATAGAAAAATTTCTTTGATTTATTAAGTCAACCGTACGGACGCGTCGCGTCGCGTCGTTGACTCTGACACTGTCGTGCATACTACGTATAGATACAAATGTATCTGAGATACGTTGTCGAGGTTCTTGTTGTCGAGGTTGTTGTTGTTGCTGCCAGTGCTACTCTGTTGTTATTGAGAAATTCTCTTAGCCGTGAATTTTGTGATTTCGTTCGTACATTCGTTGGTTGGTTGGTTCGGGCGGCCGTATCTAGATGTTGTTCCTCTACTTGTTATAGATTGGTTTTTTTCTCCGTAATTTGATTTTATTTTATTTTTACATTTTGCCGCAGACTCATGCTCTGCCGCACGATCATCACCAACGTCATCAGCGCAGTCAGTTCACAGCAGCATCAGTCGCAGCAGCGCTAGCATCAACGGCAACAGCAACTTGTGTTGTTCGCGCCACAGCGGCGGAAAATCGGCTGCGTTCAATTGGTAACGATTTGCAACGCGACATAAATGTTGAAAGCTACAGCAGAACATCAACAACAACAAACAAAAGTAACAGCGGCAGCAGCAACATCATGCGCAGCAACAACATCTCTGACAACAACAGCAGAAACAACACTAAATGTTGCTACATGCGGCGGCACACGAATTCATCATCAAACAGGAATTGAACATGTTGCACAGTGGGCAAAATTGTTTATTTCTAAAACAAAATTCAAATAATTGTTGAAATAGTTTTTAGATATTGTTAAAAACTAAAAAAGTATTGTATGATATATTTGAAATTTATTACATTTGTATTACTGATACCGAAAATGGCCTCTGTTTTGTCAAATTGATTCTAGTTTTTGAGATATGAGGTTATAGGTTTATTTGTTTTTAACAAAAACCATTTTTTTTTACTTTTTAAATTAAGTTTTCGAAAATTTTACAATCAGAAAATTTGACAAATAGATAAATGGAGTCGAACATTTCTTCTCCAAGTCAATTCTTCCAGGACAATTCATTCTCAGATAATTTTCCCTTAGGCAACTCTACCCAGAACATTTTTTTCGCTGAGATAATTCATCCCCGTTTAATTGTTTCCCGGAAAATTCATCACCCTACAATTTTTTATGGCCAATATTTTTCCAGGAGAATTCTTCCCTTGTCTCGGTTTTCTAAAACGTTGTAAGACATACATACTTCACTTCTGCTGACTTGCGCACTGTCTACACCACTTATATACGGCCTAAGATGTAATACAATTCGCATATTTGGGAAGGGACTTCATAAAACTCTTTGGATTTCCTGGACTGAATACAACAACGTGCGATATATTTAATAGGGGATGAAAATATTTCATCCTCTATTGAATCTCTTGAGCACCGATGGACCGTTGGGTATACCTGTTTTATAGGTATTATTTTAAGTGTTCGAGGCAAATACATGTCCTTATTCCACCAGGTCGTGTGTTCTATCGTTCTACTCGGGCATCGAATCAAGCCCACCACTTCGTAGTTCACTCGACTCTCAACAGAACAACGAGACAATTCGTTCTTCGGTCGCACTATACGTTTGTGGAACAATCCGCCTGTGAGTGTTTTTCCCGACATTTTAGATATTGGCAAGTTCACAACAAACATCCACAGACACTACTCCATATTTCCTCTCTCTCTGGTTTTCTTTTTGATTCTGACGTTTACGGTTTTAGCATTTGGATTTCTCTACTTTTAATTTTTGTTTTATTTTTAAACACACAATTTAGCATTTTTTTTGATTCAGCAATATTACGCAATACGTGGTTTTAAACAATTTGCTATACTGTGCAACGGCACGCAGGGCACATCTGCTGCGTCGCGACAAATTAGTTCGTTGACAACATGTTGCATGTCCGACCGGCAGCACCAGCAACAGCAGCAGTGAGTGAGGTTGCTGGCTGGCAGCCTGGCGGTTGCATCCGTGGCTCATGCTGTTGTTGCTGCTGCTGCTTTCAATTTGTGTTTACATGCAAATTAATTGGTGGTGCAATTAAAAGTGTGTGCGCAACAGTGGCCGTCTCTTCGGTAGAGGGCTCGATGGTACAGGGGGGGGATAGATGTGATTGGGGGCTGGAAAGAAGCCGAGTTGTGGCAGTAATAAGATTAATCATTGGCATTGAGGAAATGTTGCGTCGGTGAAGACGTTATAAAAGATTATAGGAAAAGCGTAAAAGTAAAAGCTACAAAATTATGGTACCTATGCAAATAAATATTTATTTGCTATATCGTCGTAGTAGAACGAGAAGTCACCAAATACATTTTTATCAAAAACTTAAATTTCGAGTTTGTTGATTAATATTATAAAAAGTAATTTATGCATTTTTAAAGTTGAAATATTCATTGATAGATTTACATTTTTTTATCATGTGGTAAAAAAATTGAGATCATCAATTTAAAATTGACAGATATATAAAGATGTCTGTATATGAATATTTGGCATTTTGAAAATGTATTTGGTGACTTTTCGTTCTCTTTTCGTTTCTCATGATTATATACAATACAAAGTATATTTTTATATATTAAATGCACAGGAAAAACCGATTTATTGTGGCAACCAACTAAATTGACCTACCGAATTATTCGGTTCGACAAATTCGATTGTGTCCAACTTCTAGTCAGCAAGCATGATGTTGTGGCAACCTTCTAATCAGCAAGCATGAGGTTGCTGCAACCTCCTACTCAGCAATCATGCTGTTGTGGCAACCGCCTAGTCAGCAAACATGAGGTTGTGGCAACCTTCTGGACAGAAATCATGAGGTTGTTGCAACATTAAAGTAGTGAGCATGAAAACGGCGAAGCGTCTACTTGAAATATTATTTTAAGAAAATGGCAGTATAAAAAATGCAATCATTATGTTACGACAACCGAACGTAGACTAACATGTCGGTTATAGTAAAAAGAGATACGTTCATTGTAATGACATGAGGTTACAACAATATATATTTCGGTTGCATCAATCATTCCTATAACCTCATCCCAAAAAAAAAGGATTTTTCTGTGAAAGAAAGCAGTATATTTATAATATCTTCGGTGATACTGCAAACCGCCTAACTGCATGTGAAAATTACGCCTAATTTTGTGTTATAATCCGGTTTTAAATAATATGATCATCGCATAATTTAGATTAATGCCATTATAAGTTATGACATACTTAATTGTGTTTGGAGTAAGTGCAAAATTGAGACTCAAAATAATGTTTTTTTTTCTGTAAAATTTATTTTGTAAGAGGTATTCGAAAATGGAGATAGGCGGTTTTGCAGTATCACTGACGAAATACTTGTGGCAACTATCATTTTAAATGTTGTGTCTTGTAGCAAATATGGAAACATCTTATGTTCCATAAGTTGTTTTGAAAAGAAATATATAAGAAATCAAAACGGAAAGAGATGGTTTATTTGTGACTTGATCTATGTTACTCTAAATCAAGAACCTTGGCGAATTTTTTTTAATAGACCGTCGGTGTAATATCTTGCAATATTTTTACATATTTTAATAACTAAAATGTGGTAAAATAATAACTATTAAAGAATAGAAGTTTTTTTTTTGCCGGACTTTGATACATTCTTTGAACAGTATCCGGACCTCACTTAAAATTACTTGCCGATCCAAGCTCTAAACTCTTATGAAAAATCTGGAAATATTTATGTTTATATAAATGAAAGATTAATAAAACGAAAACTGTCAAAAAAAGAGCTTATACATATATTTTTTTCAAGGGCACGTGGCCTAGGCCTAATTATGGACTTTGAAAAATGTCCTATATGGTAACTGTGTTCCACGAACAAAGTCCGATTATCTGACATAGCAACATGATCTGTTCATGATCAAAGTCAATCCGATAGGTCTACTAGAGTATGTGAAAAAATATGGCACAGTTTCAGGAAAAGTGTTACTTTTCGAGTTCATCATACAGAAAAAATGTAGTTGAACCATTTTACCTTCTTTAAATAATCCAAACTGAAAAACACAATTTGATTATTATACCCTACACTAAGAGTGAAAGGGTATATTCAGTTTGGTACGCCGTTTGTAACACCCAGAAGAAAGCATCTCCGGTATGGAAAAGTATATATATTCTTGATCAACATGACCTCCTGAGTCGATTTAGCGATGTCCGTTTGTCCGTCTGTCTGTCTGTCTGTCTGTCTGTCTGTCTGTCTGTCTGTTGAAATCCCTAAGACTTTTAAAATTGAAGAGCTAGATAAATGAAACTTATAACTTAGATTACTAATATACCTACGCTGTATGTGCGAAAAAATTGGCGAGATCGGTCCATGGTGACCTATGATCCGACCACTTATGTTCAAATACCACATATAAAATGTACATATAAAGATCAATTTTTATGTATACGTGCTTAGGTAAACTTTGTTGGTCAAATATATATTGACATCATGCTCAAATACATGATAATAATGTTTTCCGGCGAAAAGACTTGTGGTTCACAAAAAAAAAATCGAAATTCGGTACACCTACCCATTTGTAAATATGGGTATCAAATGAATTGAAATTCTTCAGCGATTGAATGTTTGTAGTTATTTTCAGGATTCGTATACCCTGGTGACCTTTGAATGGTAACCACACATATGTGTAGGGTATTTATAGTCGGCTTAGACCGACTATAATTTTGATAATCCTAACTATCATAATTACACCTACTTTAAAATTTCCCATGTGATCTAACCTTCCCAACTGGTTTTTATTTCAATTCAATAAAAGTTACTTCGCGAGCATCTCCACGTTTAACAGCTTCTCCATGTAAACCGCATTTATATTTATATTTGCTACAAGTAATTGTAATGTTTGCTACAAGAAATCGTATTTTTTATATGCTAGAAAAACGTTTGTCATAAATATTACTCGTATTTATCGCATATTTGAAAGGTGTTTATTTGAAATACAATGGTAGTAATTTTCAAGTTTATTAGTGTTTAAGGCTGTCATAGTTGCTGCAAACATCTTGGTGTTTTCTTAGTGTAGTTTTAATAGCATTAATAGCATTTATCAATTTGTATATTATATTTGATGCCGGATTCTTTAGTCTAGACTCCTGTCATAATATGTGACTACCTCACGTTTCTACTGTGTAGCGATTTCACTGTAAACAGGAAGTTAATCAACAATTTATACGAATGCTACGACGCTTAGTAATTGATTTATTAATGTTTGTATGATTAGCAGGCAATTGAGCAGAAATAATAATAACATGACCAACATGGAGCCAACTCATTGGTATTAATATAAAAAAAGTAGAAAAATTTGGTTCGAGTACGAAGCAATACGGGAAATTTTGAACAGTTATGAAAATAGATGAGTGAGAAATTTTCGATAATTGATTAAAACTAATTTAGTATATAATTGTTACTATTTAATAATTCTATTAAACTATTTAGTTATTAAATTTAGTAACTCCAGAAAATTTGTCATAAGTGCGTCTTCAATTTTTATAACAGTTTTTTTGGAAATGTTTTTTTTTTTTATTCTTGTTGGGTTCAATTCTTGTTGGATTCAATTTTTGTTAGATTCAATTTTTGTTGGGTTCATTGGAAGCAGTGAAATAAGAACATATTGTAGAATAGATTTATTAGTATCCGATTCTGAAGTACTAAAACAAAAGGAAAACAATTCTTTGTTCCAAAAAGTATATTTTTTAAATCATCAAGAATATTTTCAGACTATATAGGAGAACCTGGGGTAAAGTGGGAAATAGCGGTAATGTGGGAAATTGCCATTTTTTGAAACGTTATTGCATTTTTAAACAAAAAAACTACTGTCATGTGTTTCTTAATATGACATTTTTTTCCTTGATTTTATCAAATGTGTACCTTCTTAGTGCTTTTCGAGAACAAGTGATGAAATGTATTGAAAAAGTGTTCTAGAGTGGTGGTGTTTGCTTTCGAAGAGTGTGCAATAAGGACGTTCTGAATTTGATAAGTATATTTTAAATGAACATATATTTAAAAATACAAAAGCGGAAATAATTTACCGTAAAGATATTGCAATATTGGTTGGGGTACTGTGGGAACATTTTTTTAGGAACGTTCAAATTGTTATTTAAACAATTCTCACCGAAAAAAAAGTAATTGCACAATTTTTTAAAATTTTAAAAATATTACTGATAGATATTTACGAATATTCACTATTTTTCCTTCACATTCATATTTTGTATTACCATAATTTTTTTTTGTTCATAACCTTAATAATTTTATACAGTGTTTGGTTTGGTTCATCGATGGAAATACTTCAGGGGGATATTCTATGACTCAAAAAAATAAGAAAATATTAAATAAAAAAATGTCTAATTTTGCCTCCGTTTTAAGATACAGGGTGTTAAAGAAGTGTATATTACTGACATAACCTAGTCAAGAAAATTGGTCATAAAGAAACCACGGGAAATGAACTAGTCTATCATTATAAATTAGGAAAAATAAGGTGATCGATAACGAAATTTTGATAAAATCTATGTCAAAGTAAAAATTAGTATTTTTATTTTTGTAAATTTCAACTTTACGTAGATTTTAAAAGAGAAGAAATTCATGGGGTTCGAAGTTGTGATACACCATTTAGAAAATAGATATTCATTTATCAACATGACCATTTATCAATATGACCAATTTTCTTGACTGGGTTATGTCAGTAATATGCACTTCTTAAACATCCTGTATCTTAAAACGGGTGCAAAATTAGGAACCAAACGCTCTGTATATTCTAAATGTACCCAACTAGACAAAGTATGTCTGAAAGATGTCTTTAAGTTATCTTTTAATTGTTATCGATGTCCCAAATTTGTCCGAAATGTTACGGAAAAGATGTCTTTTTGTAATACAAATGATTGATCGGAAGGTGCATTTTTGATTTGTCTGTATGATGTCCGTATGGTACACAAAAATATGTCTTAAAGTTATTGCCATAAAGCAGTTTTTTTAGTAAATAAAAGGCAACCGTATTAAGTCATCTTAAAGTATACAAAATAGATATGTCTAAAAGCTGACGTCTAGGCTTTGATTTTATTTTGGTTCAACATAAATTAAAACAAATTGAAATATTTCATAACATATTTTATTCATCTGCGCAAATCAGTACCCATCTTAGGAATGACCACGTAACCATCGTATGCCACACTACGAAACGGTGCTCACCTACGCATTCTTGGTCTGTTTTGTAGACAAGGGGCAGACAATCGGCTTCCTGGTGCATTATGTATACGTTATGAAGATTCGATGCCAATTTGAATTTTTGTTTTTTTATACCCTACACTAAGAGTGAAAGGGTATATTCAGTTTGGTGCGCCGTTTGTAACACCCAGAAGAAAGCATCTCCGGTATGGAAAAGTATATATATTCTTGATCAGCATGACCTCCTGAGTCGATTTAGCGATGTCCGTCTGTCCGTCTGTCTGTCCGTCTGTCTGTCTGTCTGTCTGTCTGTCTGTCTGTCTGTCTGTCTGTCTGTCTGTCTGTCTGTCTGTCTGTCTGTCCGTCTGTCTGTCCGTCTGTCTGTCTGTTGAAATCCCTAAGACTTTTAAAATTGAAGAGCTAGATAAATGAAACTTATAACTTAGATTACTAATATACCTACGCTGTATGTGCGAAAAAATTGGCGAGATCGGTCCATGGTGACCTATGATCCGACCACTTATGTTCAAATACCACATATAAAATGTACATATAAAGATCAATTTTTATGTATACGTGCTTAGGTAAACTTTGTTGGTCAAATATATATTGACATCATGCGCAAATACATGATAATAATGTTTTCCGGCGAAAAGACTTGTGGTTCACAAAAAAAAAATCGAAATTCGGTACACCTACCCATTTGTAAATATGGGTATCAAATGAATGGAAATTCTTCAGCGATTGAATGTTTGTAGTTATTTTCAGGATTCGTATACCCTGGTGACCTATATATCACTTTGAATGGTAACCACACATATGTGTAGGGTATTTATAGTCGGCTTAGACCGACTATAATTTTGATAATCCTAACTATCATAATTACACCTACTTTAAAATTTCGCATGTGATCTAACCTTCCCAACTGGTTTTATGTTGCGCATGAATGTTGCGTGATGGAAAGAAAATTTTCAAATAAATTAATTTTTGCTTTGTATTTGTCAGATTGAAAATTCTAATGTAAACAAACTTTTTTTGGCATCGTTACACTGACTACAAAAGGGACATATTAAACAGTCGTCTTTTTTTTTTTGAGTAGGCAAATAAGTTTACGGAATACTGGCATCGTTTTGCTGACTAAAAAACGATGCAAATGGTACTTGTTAGAAATTCACCTTTTGGATAGATTTTGGAGAATGCAAATCAGTTCACATTAGAAAGACGTCCTCTTAGGTTACATTTCATATAATGTTCTACTTGGGTCTTTATAATCTTTAAGTTGTAAATAAACATGAACTAATATAAAAATAACAAATTATTTACCTGTTTGTAAAATTTTTAATATATCCCTTTTTACCCTAGAATTTTTTTAAGAGGTCCGAAAATGCACAATTTTGAAGAATCTCCAAAAATCAATTAAAAGACATAAACATTTCATTCGGTTATTACAAAAATTTAGATCACAAAACACTCTATGTAATAGACTCTTCAAAAGAAATTTGAAAAATATTTAAATTTATATTTTCTTTTGAAGATAGATCATAACGTTTTCCAATTTGTAAAGTTTTTAACATGTCCCACTTTACTACAGGATTTTGCAAGAGATCCGAAAATGCGCTGGTTTAAAAATATCCAAAAATCAATTAAAAATCATATACATCGTATTCTGTTAATGCAAAAATTTAAATCACTAAGCACTCTATATAATAGACTCTTTAAAAATTTATAAAAAAATATTTAAATGTATTATTTTCTATTTTGAAAGCAGATCAAAACAGTTCTCAATTTACCATAGTCTCCCCTATTTAATAATTAAGAAATACACTTCTTAAAGTAAACAGTAATTTTTCTTAGTACCTTTTCATAATATTAAAAAAATAAATTCAAATAATTTTAGTTAAATACTAAATGAAATAAATCAAAAATAAACTAAAATAGTAAGTACAATATTAAATTTAGAATAGTCATAGAATAGAATTTAGAATAGTCATAGAATAGAATTTAGAATAGTCTTCCTAAAAAAAATAAAAATAATACTTAGTTCATGATAAAAAAGGTTCTCTTAAATAAGTATATTATTTCTCAAATCAAGAATATTACTTTCTTTATATAGATGCATATTTTTGTTTGTATACATTTAATAATTAAGAAATAAACTTTTTAGAATAAAGAGTAATTGCTCTCAATTACTGTTTTGATACCTAAGCCAACAATCATTTCATATCAGGCGTAATTGATTTTGCCCTACAAACCATTTGACGATAATTTTTTAATTCGATATAATAATGATAAATTTTCGATATAAAACTTAAAGTATTTGAAAATTTAATTGCGTGTACTTTATAATTTTTGACAAAAAATAAAATTTTCTGAACAATTAAATTTTGTTTATCGAAAATAAATTATTTATGATATCTCACGACAAAAACAACGATATCGAAAACTATCATTTTCGTATCATCTATATATATAAAACTCTTGGTCCGTCTGTCAGTCTGTCGGTCTGTCTGTCTGTTTGTTCCAGCATCACGACTAAACCGCTGAACCGATTTAACTGAAATTTTGCACCAGGATACTATAGAGTCCGGAGGGTGTCATAGGCTATATATGGGCGGGATTGGACAAAGGGGCGTGGCACCTCCCATACAACCTAAACTTTCAAAACGATATAACTCGGCACTTTCACCAGCTACGAACATGAAACAAAAAACTCAAATACAACAAAAAAAAAATGAAAAGCAAAACCACAAAGTCAAAAGCAAAAATCAAACCAAAAACAAAAGTAAAAGCACCAAACTTAAGCAATAACTCAAAAACAACAGAAAAATAAAAAAAAGGTTAGAAAACAAAAACCAAATCAACCACACTAAAATTCACCACACTAAAATTCACCGCACTAAAACTCATCACCTAAAATTCACCACACTCAAATTCACCACATTTAAACTCACCACACTAAAACTCACCACACTAAAACTCACCACACTAAAACTCACCACAATAAAACTCACCACACTAAAATTCACCACACTTTAATTCACCCACTTGAACTGACCACACTAAAATTCACCACACTTAAATTGAACACACTAAAACACTCAACAATAAATTTCACTACACTTAAACTCACTAAAATTCACCACTCTAAAACTCACCACACTAAAACTTACCTTACTAAAACTCACCACACTAAAACTTACCTTACTAAAACTAACCACAATAAAACTTCTACTGGGAAAAGCTCTACGGGGAAGAATTATACGGGAAAGAATTCTACTGGGAAGAATTCTACGGGGAAGCACAGTCTGAGAAAGAATTGTATATGAGAAAAGTTGTTTTAGCGGAGAATTAGTTTGGTGTTGATTACAACATTTATAGAACCAATAAAAAAACGTCCACAGCGAAGCACGGGTACCTGATATTAATAATAATAATGTTATTTATATTAATAAAATTGCTCCATAACATTGCATTCACAAAATCTTTGCACGAGTCGTGTACGGGTCCAGCTAGTTATGGATAATCAAAAACGACAATTTATGATATCTCGATATCTCTCACGACAAAAACGACGATATCGCTTCAGATAGATTCGTTTTTTATCGAAAACTATCATTTTCGTATCATTATAGATAATCAAAAACGACAATTTGAGCCTATAAATAATATCGTTTCGATATCGTAAAATTATTGTTTGACTTGCTGGGTGGTTAGTTTTTTTTTTTGATAACCAATTGGCTGTATAATATTTTCAAATCAAGAAGAGTACTTTCTTAAAATAGATGCATATTTCAGTTTAAATAAATTTGGTTATTTAAAAATAAACTTCTTGGAATAAAGAGTAATTGCTCTCAATTACTTTTTGATACTTATTGGTATCTTTGCATACCAAGATAAATTGATCTTGGTTTGATAACCAAGTGGCTGTGTTTCTTTAAATAAAAATTTTTACATTCAGCTTAATATCATTCCAATTTTATTTAATAACAATATTTAATTTCTTCACAGTTTGAAAACCACTGGTGTGAGCATAAAAATAAATTTTTTATACTATAATTTAACAGCTGCAAAATAAGTGTGGCAAAAGCATGTAGAATACCACTTTTTAAAGTTTTTATATGTTTGTGGCAAAACATCGTCACTTCCTACATATAAAACGTGCTTCGAAGACAAAATATACTCGCCGCAAACAAAAACAAGATGTAAAAATAATTCGAAATTTGTATAATGCAAGATGCGTATAAAATCCAATGCAATGAGTATACATTTTTAGTTGCTAATTGAATTTATTGATAATAAAATAAAATACGACGCAAAATGTGCCAACAATTTATTAAACGAATAGTGTTAATTGTAGCATTTTCGAGCGCATACAAATCCATGGCCGATAAAAACTATTCACACCTGTCTGTCGAAAACATACAGCATCGAAATATTAAATTATTAAAACACAAACTACAACTGGGTTGGCGGCAATTTTGTACGTCTCATGCATTGCCAAATTTTATTTTACTGATACTGTCTATATTTTGTTCCATAGGTGCCGCGTCCATAGATGAAAACGTTATGGCTATGTTCGGCGGCAGTAGTCCCTGTGATGCGACAATCAAAGTACTTACATTCA
This sequence comes from Dryomyza anilis, assembly GCA_951804985.1. Lineage (NCBI taxonomy): Eukaryota > Metazoa > Arthropoda > Insecta > Diptera > Dryomyzidae > Dryomyza > Dryomyza anilis. Next base: position 96,042,154 of record OX638130.1, on the reverse strand, counting down.
ACAACCAGAGCATTGAGCTACCCATACGGGCAATCTCCGAAATACGCGACTTTGACATAAACCCCCGGCGCAAGACATTGCTCTATATCAATGCCTACCACATCGAGGACACCTTCTATAGTGTGCAGGAACATCTCAAACTATTACAAACAACACGTAGAGATTATAATATTATTATAGTGGACTTTGCCAGTGACATTTTAAAACTGTACACCTCCGTGAAGCATCACGCAGCGAAGCAGGGTTATTTTGTGGCCAAAATTATCCAGGTTCTCGTCTCGAGTGGCGTGGCAGTGCGCGATATCAGCATTGTGGGACATTCGGTGGGTGCCAATATTGCTGCCTTGGGTGCAAATATCTATGCGGCGCAAGCAGCAAATGTAAACGAACGTCTACTGGGTCAATTGATCGCTATCGATCCGGCTGTGATGTGTCACGATGCCGACATTTATGTGCATCCTAATGTCAGTGAACGCGTGGTGATCATACATGGTGAAGGAGATCAATTTTCTGTACGCGCTATTAAAGGCACCATCGATATTTATCCAAATGGTATTGGCTACTTTTCACAGCGTACATTGCAGCCCGGTTGTACCACTAATCAATGCAGTCACCTTTACCCGTTCATGCTATTTATGGAGGCGCTCATCGAGGGTGTCATGATTCCGGCGGTCAAGTGTGATAGTTGGTTGCATTTTCGGCAGCATTCCTGTGACTACAACAACAAAGTGGTTATAGGTTTAAAATACCCAGAGAGTGCAGCGGGCGTATACTTTTGTATGACTCAAGCAAATTCGCCGTACACGTACATGGAGCACGGATTGAAGTATAGAAATGGTAGCGCCATGTGAAGATCGAAATTGGAAATATTTTAGCAGTTAATATATGGCTGAGGCCACATCAAATCAACTAGTTTTTAAATTTTTTTCTGTGATTTAAATAAAACTTTTTTTTGAAAATATAATAAAAAAAAATGTATAAGTGGATATTTTTTATATAGATAATTTCAAAGTGTGATTTCAAAATCAATAAAGTTGCAAACTAGATATCTGTGGCGTCTAGTATGTAAAGAATTGAACGTTTCTTGTTTAAATTATGTTTTTTATAATGTATAATTTTTCAATGCAAGTTTAAACTTTTCGACATTTTTAAAACGTATATAGGTCCTAATAAAAAATTGCAGAATATGTTTAAAAAAAAAACGGAGTAAGCAGTTTTACTAGATTTAAAAAGCACCACCTGCCCTGTGAATTTTAACCAAATCTATTTTTTTCAATTTTTCAAAAAAAAAATAAAAACGTGATGTAACCCCTTTCCTAAAAAAATGAATAAAAACAAAATTATTTCCTAAATTTTCAAATCTATCACAAATTGCTAGTACATTGCACTACAAATCAGTATAAATCAGAATTTTACTTTTCTATATTCAATTTATGAAATGAGAAACAAAATGGCCATATGAAAAAATCAAATTTCAAATCCATATTGTGGATGCCAACAATTTCTTAAAAATCATAATATACGAAAACTGAGTAAACTGTTTTACTAGATTTAAAAAGAACCATCTTCCCTGTGAATTTTAACCAAATCTATTTTTTTTCAATTTTTCAAAAATAAAAATAAAAAGTGATGTAACCCCTTTCCTAAAAAAATGAATAAAAACAAAATTATTTCCTAAATTTTCAAATCTATCACAAATTGCTAGTACATTGCACTACAAATCAGTATAAATCAGAATTTTACTTTTCTATATTCAATTTATGAAATGAGAAGCAAAATGGCCATATGAAAAAATCAAATTTCAAATCCATATTGTGGATGCCAACAATTTCTTAAAAATCATAATATACGAAAACTGAGTAAACTGTTTTACTAGATTTAAAAAGAACCATCTTCCCTGTGAATTTTAACCAAATCTATTTTTTTTCAATTTTTCAAAAATAATAATAAAAACGTGATGTAACCCCTTTCCTAAAAAAATGAATAAAAACAAAATTATTTCCTAAATTTTCAAATCTATCACAAATTGCTAGTACATTGCACTACAAATCAGTATAAATCAGAATTTTACTTTTCTATATTCAATTTATGAAATGAGAAACAAAATGGCCATATGAAAAAATCAAATTTCAAATCCATATTGTGGATGCCAACAATTTCTTAAAAATCATAATATACGAAAACTGAGTAAACTGTTTTACTAGATTTAAAAAGAACCATCTTCCCTGTGAATTTTAACCAAATCTATTTTTTTTCAATTTTTCAAAAATAAAAATAAAAAGTGATGTAACCCCTTTCCTAAAAAAATGAATAAAAACAAAATTATTTCCTAAATTTTCAAATCTATCACAAATTGCTAGTACATTGCACTACAAATCAGTATAAATCAGAATTTTACTTTTCTATATTCAATTTATGAAATGAGAAACAAAATGGCCATATGAAAAAATCAAATTTCAAATCCATATTGTGGATGCCAACAATTTCTTAAAAATCATAATATACGAAAACTGAGTAAACAGTTTTACTAGATTTAAAAAGAACCATCTTCCCTGTGAATTTTAACCAAATCTATTTTTTTTCAAAAATAGAAATAAAAACGTGATGTAACCCCTTTCCTAAAAAAATGAATAAAAACAAAATTATTTCCTAATTTTTCAAATCTATCACAAATTGCTAGTACATTGCACTACAAATCAGTATAAATCAGAATTTTACTTTTCTATATTCAATTTATGAAATGAGAAACAAAATGGCCATATGAAAAAATCAAATCTCAAATCCATGTTGTGGATGCCAACAATTTCTTAAAAATCATAATATACGAAAACTGAGTAAACAGTTTTACTAGATTTAAAAAGAACCATCTTCCCTGTGAATTTTAACCAAATCTATTTTTTTTCAATTTTTCAAAAATAATAATAAAAACGTGATGTAACCCCTTTCCTAAAAAAATGAATAAAAACAAAATTATTTCCTAAATTTTCAAATCTATCACAAATTGCTAGTACATTGCACTACAAATCAGTATAAATCAGAATTTTACTTTTCTATATTCAATTTATGAAATGAGAAGCAAAATGGCCATATGAAAAAATCAAATTTCAAATCCATATTGTGGATGCCAACAATTTCTTAAAAATCATAATATACGAAAACTGAGTAAACAGTTTTACTAGATTTAAAAAGAACCATCTTCCCTGTGAATTTTAACCAAATCTATTTTTTTTCAATTTTTCAAAAATAATAATAAAAACGTGATGTAACCCCTTTCCTAAAAAAATGAATAAAAACAAAATTATTTCCTAAATTTTCAAATCTATCACAAATTGCTAGTACATTGCACTACAAATCAGTATAAATCAGAATTTTACTTTTCTATATTCAATTTATGAAATGAGAAACAAAATGGCCATATGAAAAAATCAAATCTCAAATCCATGTTGTGGATGCCAACAATTTCTTAAAAATCATAATATACGAAAACTGAGTAAACAGTTTTACTAGATTTAAAAAGAACCATCTTCCCTGTGAATTTTAACCAAATCTATTTTTTTCAATTTTTCAAAAAAAAAATAAAAACGTGATGTAACCCCTTTCCTAAAAAAATGAATAAAAACAAAATTATTTCCTAAATTTTCAAATCTATCACAAATTGCTAGTACATTGCACTACAAATCAGTATAAATCAGAATTTTACTTTTCTATATTCAATTTATGAAATGAGAAACAAAATGGCCATATGAAAAAATCAAATCTCAAATCCATGTTGTGGATGCCAACAATTTCTTAAAAATCATAATATACGAAAACTGAGTAAACAGTTTTACTAGATATAAAAAGAACCATCTTCCCTGTGAATTTTAACCAAATCTATTTTTTTCAATTTTTCAAAAAAAAAATAAAAACGTGATGTAACCCCTTTCCTAAAAAAATGAATAAAAACAAAATTATTTCCTAAATTTTCAAATCTATCACAAATTGCTAGTACATTGCACTACAAATCAGTATAAATCAGAATTTTACTTTTCTATATTCAATTTATGAAATGAGAAGCAAAATGGCCATATGAAAAAATCAAATTTCAAATCCATATTGTGGATGCCAACAATTTCTTAAAAATCATAATATACGAAAACTGAGTAAACAGTTTTACTAGATTTAAAAAGAACCATCTTCCCTGTGAATTTTAACCAAATCTATTTTTTTTCAATTTTTCAAAAATAATAATAAAAACGTGATGTAACCCCTTTCCTAAAAAAATGAATAAAAACAAAATTATTTCCTAAATTTTCAAATCTATCACAAATTGCTAGTACATTGCACTACAAATCAGTATAAATCAGAATTTTACTTTTCTATATTCAATTTATGAAATGAGAAACAAAATGGCCATATGAAAAAATCAAATTTCAAATCCATATTGTGGATGCCAACAATTTCTTAAAAATCATAATATACGAAAACTGAGTAAACTGTTTTACTAGATTTAAAAAGAACCATCTTCCCTGTGAATTTTAACCAAATCTATTTTTTTTCAATTTTTCAAAAATAATAATAAAAACGTGACGTAACCCCTTTCCTAAAAAAATGAATAAAAACAAAATTATTTCCTAAATTTTCAAATCTATCACAAATTGCTAGTACATTGCACTACAAATCAGTATAAATCAGAATTTTACTTTTCTATATTCAATTTATGAAATGAGAAACAAAATGGCCATATGAAAAAATCAAATCTCAAATCCATGTTGTGGATGCCAACAATTTCTTAAAAATCATAATATACGAAAACTGAGTAAACAGTTTTACTAGATTTAAAAAGAACCATCTTCCCTGTGAATTTTAACCAAATCTATTTTTTTCAATTTTTCAAAAAAAAAATAAAAACGTGATGTAACCCCTTTCCTAAAAAAATGAATAAAAACAAAATTATTTCCTAAATTTTCAAATCTATCACAAATTGCTAGTACATTGCACTACAAATCAGTATAAATCAGAATTTTACTTTTCTATATTCAATTTATGAAATGAGAAGCAAAATGGCCATATGAAAAAATCAAATTTCAAATCCATATTGTGGATGCCAACAATTTCTTAAAAATCATAATATACGAAAACTGAGTAAACAGTTTTACTAGATTTAAAAAGAACCATCTTCCCTGTGAATTTTAACCAAATCTATTTTTTTTCAATTTTTCAAAAATAATAATAAAAACGTGATGTAACCCCTTTCCTAAAAAAATGAATAAAAACAAAATTATTTCCTAAATTTTCAAATCTATCACAAATTGCTAGTACATTGCACTACAAATCAGTATAAATCAGAATTTTACTTTTCTATATTCAATTTATGAAATGAGAAACAAAATGGCCATATGAAAAAATCAAATTTCAAATCCATATTGTGGATGCCAACAATTTCTTAAAAATCATAATATACGAAAACTGAGTAAACTGTTTTACTAGATTTAAAAAGAACCATCTTCCCTGTGAATTTTAACCAAATCTATTTTTTTTCAATTTTTCAAAAATAATAATAAAAACGTGACGTAACCCCTTTCCTAAAAAAATGAATAAAAACAAAATTATTTCCTAAATTTTCAAATCTATCACAAATTGCTAGTACATTGCACTACAAATCAGTATAAATCAGAATTTTACTTTTCTATATTCAATTTATGAAATGAGAAACAAAATGGCCATATGAAAAAATCAAATCCATGTTGTGGATGCCAACAATTTCTTAAAAATCATAATATACGAAAACTGAGTAAACAGTTTTACTAGATTTAAAAAGAACCATCTTCCCTGTGAATTTTAACCAAATCTATTTTTTTTTCAATTTTTCAAAAATAATAATAAAAACGTGACGTAACCCCTTTCCTAAAAAAATGAATAAAAACAAAATTATTTCCTAAATTTTCAAATCTATCACAAATTGCTAGTACATTGCACTACAAATCAGTATAAATCAGAATTTTACTTTTCTATATTCAATTTATGAAATGAGAAACAAAATGGCCCTATGAAAAAATCAAATTTCAAATCCATATTGTGGATGCCAACAATTTCTTAAAAATCATAATATACGAAAACTGAGTAAACAGTTTTACTAGATTTAAAAAGAACCATCTTCCCTGTGAATTTTAACCAAATCTATTTTTTTTCAATTTTTCAAAAATAAAAATAAAAACGTGATGTAACCCCTTTCCTAAAAAAATTAATAAAAACAAAATTAATGAAATGAGAAACAAAATGGCCCTATGAAAAAATCAAATTTCAAATCCATATTGTGGATGCCAACAATTTCTTAAAAATCATAATATACGAAAACTGAGTAAACAGTTTTACTAGATTTAAAAAGAACCATCTTCCCTGTGAATTTTAACCAAATCTATTTTTTTTCAATTTTTCAAAAATAAAAATAAAAACGTGATGTAACCCCTTTCCTAAAAAAATTAATAAAAACAAAATTATTTCCTAAATTTTCAAATCTATCACAAATTGCTAGTACATTGCACTACAAATCAGTATAAATCAGAATTTAACTTTTCTATATTCAATTTATGAAATGAGAAACAAAATGGCCATATGAAAAAATCAAATCCATATTGTGGATGCCAACAATTTCTTAAAAATCATAATATACGAAAACTGAGTAAACAGTTTTACTAGATTTAAAAAGAACCATCTTCCCTGTGAATTTTAACCAAATCTATTTTTTTTTCAATTTTTCAAAAATAAAAATAAAAACGTGATGTAACCCCTTTCCTAAAAAAATGAATAAAAACAAAATTATTTCCTAAATTTTCAAATCTATCACAAATTGCTAGTACATTGCACTACAAATCAGTATAAATCAGAATTTTACTTTTCTATATTCAATTTATGAAATGAGAAACAAAATGGCCATATGAAAAAATCAAATCTCAAATCCATATTGTGGATGCCAACAATTTCTTAAAAATCATAATATACGAAAACTGAGTAAACAGTTTTACTAGATTTAAAAAGAACCATCTTCCCTGTGAATTTTAACCAAATCTAATTTTTTTCAATTTTTCAAAAATAAAAACGTGAATAAAAAATGAATAAAAACAAAATTATTTCCTAAATTTTCAAATCTATCACAAATTGCTAGTACATTGCACTACAAATCAGTATAAATCAGAATTTTACTTTTCTATATTCAATTTATGAAATGAGAAACAAAATGGCCATATGAAAAAATCAAATCTCAAATCCATGTTGTGGATGCCAACAATTTCTTAAAAATCATAATATACGAAAACTGAGTAAACAGTTTTACTAGATTTAAAAAGAACCATCTTCCCTGTGAATTTTAACCAAATCTATTTTTTTTTTCAATTTTTCAAAAATAAAAATAAAAACGTGATGTAACCCCTTTCCTAAAAAAATGAATAAAAACAAAATTATTTCCTAAATTTTCAAATCTATCACAAATTGCTAGTACATTGCACTACAAATCAGTATAAATCAGAATTTTACTTTTCTATATTCAATTTATGAAATGAGAAACAAAATGGCCATATGAAAAAATCAAATTTCAAATCCATATTGTGGATGCCAACAATTTCTTAAAAATCATAATATACGAAAACTGAGTAAACTGTTTTACTAGATTTAAAAAGAACCATCTTCCCTGTGAATTTTAACCAAATCTATTTTTTTCAATTTTTCAAAAAAAAAATAAAAACGTGATGTAACCCCTTTCCTAAAAAAATGAATAAAAACAAAATTATTTCCTAAATTTTCAAATCTATCACAAATTGCTAGCACATTGCACTACAAATCAGTATAAATCAGAATTTTACCTTTCTATATTCAATTTATAAAATGAGAAACAAAATGGCCATATGAAAAAATAAAATTTCAAATCCATATTGTGGATGCCAACAATTTCTTAAAAATCATTATATACGAAAACTGAGTAAACAGTTTTACTAGATTTAAAAAGAACCATCTTCCCTGTGAATTTTAACCAAATCTAATTTTTTTCAATTTTTCAAAAATAAAAACGTGAATAAAAAATGAATAAAAACAAAATTATTTCCTAAATTTTCAAATCTATCACAAATTGCTAGTACATTGCACTACAAATCAGTATAAATCAGAATTTTACTTTTCTATATTCAATTTATGAAATGAGAAACAAAATGGCCATATGAAAAAATCAAATTTCAAATCCATATTGTGGATGCCAACAATTTCTTAAAAATCATAATATACGAAAACTGAGTAAACAGTTTTACTAGATTTAAAAAGAACCATCTTCCCTGTGAATTTTAACCAAATCTATTTTTTTTCAATTATTCAAAAATAAAAATAAAAAGTGATGTAACCCCTTTCCTAAAAAAATGAATAAAAACAAAATTATTTCCTAAATTTTCAAATCTATCACAAATTGCTAGTACATTGCACTACAAATCAGTATAAATCAGAATTTTACTTTTCTATATTCAATTTATGAAATGAGAAACAAAATGGCCATATGAAAAAATCAAATCTCAAATCCATGTTGTGGATGCCAACAATTTCTTAAAAATCATAATATACGAAAACTGAGTAAACAGTTTTACTAGATTTAAAAAGAACCATCTTCCCTGTGAATTTTAACCAAATCTATTTTTTTTCAATTTTTCAAAAATAATAATAAAAACGTGATGTAACCCCTTTCCTAAAAAAATGAATAAAAACAAAATTATTTCCTAAATTTTCAAATCTATCACAAATTGCTAGTACATTGCACTACAAATCAGTATAAATCAGAATTTTACTTTTCTATATTCAATTTATGAAATGAGAAGCAAAATGGCCATATGAAAAAATCAAATTTCAAATCCATATTGTGGATGCCAACAATTTCTTAAAAATCATAATATACGAAAACTGAGTAAACAGTTTTACTAGATTTAAAAAGAACCATCTTCCCTGTGAATTTTAACCAAATCTATTTTTTTTTCAATTTTTCAAAAATAATAATAAAAACGTGATGTAACCCCTTTCCTAATAAAATGAATAAAAACAAAATTATTTCCTAAATTTTCAAATCTATCACAAATTGCTAGTACATTGCACTACAAATCAGTATAAATCAGAATTTTACTTTTCTATATTCAATTTATGAAATGAGAAACAAAATGGCCATATGAAAAAATCAAATCTCAAATCCATGTTGTGGATGCCAACAATTTCTTAAAAATCATAATATACGAAAACTGAGTAAACAGTTTTACTAGATATAAAAAGAACCATCTTCCCTGTGAATTTTAACCAAATCTATTTTTTTCAATTTTTCAAAAAAAAAATAAAAACGTGATGTAACCCCTTTCCTAAAAAAATGAATAAAAACAAAATTATTTCCTAAATTTTCAAATCTATCACAAATTGCTAGTACATTGCACTACAAATCAGTATAAATCAGAATTTTACTTTTCTATATTCAATTTATGAAATGAGAAGCAAAATGGCCATATGAAAAAATCAAATTTCAAATCCATATTGTGGATGCCAACAATTTCTTAAAAATCATAATATACGAAAACTGAGTAAACAGTTTTACTAGATTTAAAAAGAACCATCTTCCCTGTGAATTTTAACCAAATCTATTTTTTTTCAATTTTTCAAAAATAATAATAAAAACGTGATGTAACCCCTTTCCTAAAAAAATGAATAAAAACAAAATTATTTCCTAAATTTTCAAATCTATCACAAATTGCTAGTACATTGCACTACAAATCAGTATAAATCAGAATTTTACTTTTCTATATTCAATTTATGAAATGAGAAACAAAATGGCCATATGAAAAAATCAAATCTCAAATCCATGTTGTGGATGCCAACAATTTCTTAAAAATCATAATATACGAAAACTGAGTAAACAGTTTTACTAGATATAAAAAGAACCATCTTCCCTGTGAATTTTAACCAAATCTATTTTTTTCAATTTTTCAAAAAAAAAATAAAAACGTGATGTAACCCCTTTCCTAAAAAAATGAATAAAAACAAAATTATTTCCTAAATTTTCAAATCTATCACAAATTGCTAGTACATTGCACTACAAATCAGTATAAATCAGAATTTTACTTTTCTATATTCAATTTATGAAATGAGAAGCAAAATGGCCATATGAAAAAATCAAATTTCAAATCCATATTGTGGATGCCAACAATTTCTTAAAAATCATAATATACGAAAACTGAGTAAACAGTTTTACTAGATTTAAAAAGAACCATCTTCCCTGTGAATTTTAACCAAATCTATTTTTTTTCAATTTTTCAAAAATAATAATAAAAACGTGATGTAACCCCTTTCCTAAAAAAATGAATAAAAACAAAATTATTTCCTAAATTTTCAAATCTATCACAAATTGCTAGTACATTGCACTACAAATCAGTATAAATCAGAATTTTACTTTTCTATATTCAATTTATGAAATGAGAAACAAAATGGCCATATGAAAAAATCAAATCTCAAATCCATGTTGTGGATGCCAACAATTTCTTAAAAATCATAATATACGAAAACTGAGTAAACAGTTTTACTAGATTTAAAAAGAACCATCTTCCCTGTGAATTTTAACCAAATCTATTTTTTTTTTCAATTTTTCAAAAATAAAAATAAAAACGTGATGTAACCCCTTTCCTAAAAAAATGAATAAAAACAAAATTATTTCCTAAATTTTCAAATCTATCACAAATTGCTAGTACATTGCACTACAAATCAGTATAAATCAGAATTTTACTTTTCTATATTCAATTTATGAAATGAGAAACAAAATGGCCATATGAAAAAATCAAATTTCAAATCCATATTGTGGATGCCAACAATTTCTTAAAAATCATAATATACGAAAACTGAGTAAACTGTTTTACTAGATTTAAAAAGAACCATCTTCCCTGTGAATTTTAACCAAATCTATTTTTTTTCAATTTTTCAAAAATAATAATAAAAACGTGACGTAACCCCTTTCCTAAAAAAATGAATAAAAACAAAATTATTTCCTAAATTTTCAAATCTATCACAAATTGCTAGTACATTGCACTACAAATCAGTATAAATCAGAATTTTACTTTTCTATATTCAATTTATGAAATGAGAAACAAAATGGCCATATGAAAAAATCAAATCCATGTTGTGGATGCCAACAATTTCTTAAAAATCATAATATACGAAAACTGAGTAAACAGTTTTACTAGATTTAAAAAGAACCATCTTCCCTGTGAATTTTAACCAAATCTATTTTTTTTCAATTTTTCAAAAATAATAATAAAAACGTGACGTAACCCCTTTCCTAAAAAAATGAATAAAAACAAAATTATTTCCTAATTTTTCAAATCTATCACAAATTGCTAGTACATTGCACTACAAATCAGTATAAATCAGAATTTTACTTTTCTATATTCAATTTATGAAATGAGAAACAAAATGGCCCTATGAAAAAATCAAATTTCAAATCCATATTGTGGATGCCAACAATTTCTTAAAAATCATAATATACGAAAACTGAGTAAACAGTTTTACTAGATTTAAAAAGAACCATCTTCCCTGTGAATTTTAACCAAATCTATTTTTTTTCAATTTTTCAAAAATAAAAATAAAAACGTGATGTAACCCCTTTCCTAAAAAAATTAATAAAAACAAAATTATTTCCTAAATTTTCAAATCTATCACAAATTGCTAGTACATTGCACTACAAATCAGTATAAATCAGAATTTAACTTTTCTATATTCAATTTATGAAATGAGAAACAAAATGGCCATATGAAAAAATCAAATCCATATTGTGGATGCCAACAATTTCTTAAAAATCATAATATACGAAAACTGAGTAAACAGTTTTACTAGATTTAAAAAGAACCATCTTCCCTGTGAATTTTAACCAAATCTATTTTTTTTTCAATTTTTCAAAAATAAAAATAAAAACGTGATGTAACCCCTTTCCTAAAAAAATGAATAAAAACAAAATTATTTCCTAAATTTTCAAATCTATCACAAATTGCTAGTACATTGCACTACAAATCAGTATAAATCAGAATTTTACTTTTCTATTTTCAATTTATGAAATGAGATACAAAATGGCCATATGAAAAAATCAAATCTCAAATCCATATTGTGGATGCCAACAATTTCTTAAAAATCATAATATACGAAAACTGAGTAAACAGTTTTACTAGATTTAAAAAGAACCATCTTCCCTGTGAATCTTAACCAAATCTATTTTTTTTTCAATTTTTCAAAAATAAAAATAAAAACGTGATGTAACCCCTTTCCTAAAAAAATGAATAAAAACAAAATTATTTCCTAAATTTTCAAATCTATCACAAATTGCTAGTACATTGCACTACAAATCAGTATAAATCAGAATTTTACTTTTCTATATTCAATTTATGAAATGAGAAACAAAATGGCCATATGAAAAAATCAAATTTCAAATCCATATTGTGGATGCCAACAATTTCTTAAAAATCATAATATACGAAAACTGAGTAAACTGTTTTACTAGATTTAAAAAGAACCATCTTCCCTGTGAATTTTAACCAAATCTATTTTTTTTCAATTTTTCAAAAATAAAAATAAAAAGTGATGTAACCCCTTTCCTAAAAAAATGAATAAAAACAAAATTATTTCCTAAATTTTCAAATCTATCACAAATTGCTAGTACATTGCACTACAAATCAGTATAAATCAGAATTTTACTTTTCTATATTCAATTTATGAAATGAGAAACAAAATGGCCATATGAAAAAATCAAATTTCAAATCCATATTGTGGATGCCAACAATTTCTTAAAAATCATAATATACGAAAACTGAGTAAACAGTTTTACTAGATATAAAAAGAACCATCTTCCCTGTGAATTTTAACCAAATCTATTTTTTTTTTCAATTTTTCAAAAATAAAAATAAAAACGTGATGTAACCCCTTTCCTAAAAAAATGAATAAAAACAAAATTATTTCCTAAATTTTCAAATCTATCACAAATTGCTAGTACATTGCACTACAAATCAGTATAAATCAGAATTTTACTTTTCTATATTCAATTTATGAAATGAGAAACAAAATGGCCATATGAAAAAATCAAATTTCAAATCCATATTGTGGATGCCAACAATTTCTTAAAAATCATAATATACGAAAACTGAGTAAACAGTTTTACTAGATATAAAAAGAACCATCTTCCCTGTGAATTTTAACCAAATCTATTTTTTTTTTCAATTTTTCAAAAATAAAAATAAAAACGTGATGTAACCCCTTTCCTATAAAAATGAATAAAAACAAAATTATTTCCTAAATTTTCAAATCTATCACAAATTGCTAGTACATTGCACTACAAATCAGTATAAATCAGAATTTTACTTTTCTATATTCAATTTATGAAATGAGAAACAAAATGGCCATATGAAAAAATCAAATTTCAAATCCATATTGTGGATGCCAACAATTTCTTAAAAATCATAATATACGAAAACTGAGTAAACAGTTTTACTAGATATAAAAAGAACCATCTTCCCTGTGAATTTTAACCAAATCTATTTTTTTTCAATTTTTCAAAAATAATAATAAAAACGTGACGTAACCCCTTTCCTAAAAAAATGAATAAAAACAAAATTATTTCCTAATTTTTCAAATCTATCACAAATTGCTAGTACATTGCACTACAAATCAGTATAAATCAGAATTTTACTTTTCTATATTCAATTTATGAAATGAGAAACAAAATGGCCCTATGAAAAAATCAAATTTCAAATCCATATTGTGGATGCCAACAATTTCTTAAAAATCATAATATACGAAAACTGAGTAAACAGTTTTACTAGATTTAAAAAGAACCATCTTCCCTGTGAATTTTAACCAAATCTATTTTTTTTCAATTTTTCAAAAATAAAAATAAAAACGTGATGTAACCCCTTTCCTAAAAAAATGAATAAAAACAAAATTATTTCCTAAATTTTCAAATCTATCACAAATTGCTAGTACATTGCACTACAAATCAGTATAAATCAGAATTTTACTTTTCTATATTCAATTTATGAAATGAGAAACAAAATGGCCATATGAAAAAATCAAATCTCAAATCCATATTGTGGATGCCAACAATTTCTTAAAAATCATAATAAACGAAAACTGAGTAAACAGTTTTACTAGATTTAAAAAGAACCATCTTCCCTGTGAATCTTAACCAAATCTATTTTTTTTCAATTTTTCAAAAATAAAAATAAAAACGTGATGTAACCCCTTTCCTAAAAAAATGAATAAAAACAAAATTATTTCCTAAATTTTCAAATCTATCACAAATTGCTAGTACATTGCACTACAAATCAGTATAAATCAGAATTTTACTTTTCTATATTCAATTTATGAAATGAGAAACAAAATGGCCATATGAAAAAATCAAATTTCAAATCCATATTGTGGATGCCAACAATTTCTTAAAAATCATAATATACGAAAACTGAGTAAACTGTTTTACTAGATTTAAAAAGAACCATCTTCCCTGTGAATTTTAACCAAATCTATTTTTTTTCAAAAATAGAAATAAAAACGTGATGTAACCCCTTTCCTAAAAAAATGAATAAAAACAAAATTATTTCCTAATTTTTCAAATCTATCACAAATTGCTAGTACATTGCACTACAAATCAGTATAAATCAGAATTTTACTTTTCTATATTCAATTTATGAAATGAGAAACAAAATGGCCATATGAAAAAATCAAATTTCAAATCCATATTGTGGATGCCAACAATTTCTTAAAAATCATAATATACGAAAACTGAGTAAACAGTTTTACTAGATTTAAAAAGAACCATCTTCCCTGTGAATTTTAACCAAATCTATTTTTTTTCAAAAATAGAAATAAAAACGTGATGTAACCCCTTTCCTAAAAAAATGAATAAAAACAAAATTATTTCCTAATTTTTCAAATCTATCACAAATTGCTAGTACATTGCACTACAAATCAGTATAAATCAGAATTTTACTTTTCTATATTCAATTTATGAAATGAGAAACAAAATGGCCATATGAAAAAATCAAATTTCAAATCCATATTGTGGATGCCAACAATTTCTTAAAAATCATAATATACGAAAACTGAGTAAACAGTTTTACTAGATTTAAAAAGAACCATCTTCCCTGTGAATTTTAACCAAATCTATTTTTTTTCAATTTTTCAAAAATAAAAATAAAAAGTGATGTAACCCCTTTCCTAAAAAAATGAATAAAAACAAAATTATTTCCTAAATTTTCAAAATCTATCACAAATTGCTAGTACATTGCACTACAAATCAGTATAAATCAGAATTTTACTTTTCTATATTCAATTTATGAAATGAGAAACAAAATGGCCATATGAAAAAATCAAATTTCAAATCCATATTGTGGATGCCAACAATTTCTTAAAAATCATAATATACGAAAACTGAGTAAACTGTTTTACTAGATTTAAAAAGAACCATCTTCCCTGTGAATTTTAACCAAATCTATTTTTTTTTCAAAAATAGAAATAAAAACCCCTTTCCTAAAAAAATGAATAAAAACAAAATTATTTCCTAAATTTTCAAATCTATCACAAATGGCTAGTACATTGCACTACAAATCAGTATAAATCAGAATTTTACTTTTCTATATTCAATTTATGAAATGAGAAACAAAATGGCCATATGAAAAAATCAAATCCATGTTGTGGATGCCAACAATTTCTTAAAAATCATAATATACGAAAACTGAGTAAACAGTTTTACTAGATTTAAAAAGAACCATCTTCCCTGTGAATTTTAACCAAATCTATTTTTTTTCAATTTTTCAAAAATAAAAATAAAAACGTGATGTAACCCCTTTCCTAAAAAAATGAATAAAAACAAAATTATTTCCTAAATTTTCAAATCTATCACAAATTGCTAGTACATTGCACTACAAATCAGTATAAATCAGAATTTTACTTTTCTATATTCAATTTATGAAATGAGAAACAAAATGGCCATATGAAAAAATCAAATTTCAAATCCATATTGTGGATGCCAACAATTTCTTAAAAATCATAATATACGAAAACTGAGTAAACTGTTTTACTAGATTTAAAAAGAACCATCTTCCCTGTGAATTTTAACCAAATCTATTTTTTTTCAATTTTTCAAAAATAAAAATAAAAACGTGATGTAACAACCCCTTTCCTAAAAAAATGAATAAAAACAAAATTATTTCCTAAATTTTCAAATCTATCACAAATTGCTAGTACATTGCACTACAAATCAGTATAAATCAGAATTTTACTTTTCTATATTCAATTTATGAAATAAGAAACAAAATGGCCATATGAAAAAATCAAATTTCAAATCCATATTGTGGATGCCAACAATTTCTTAAAAATCATAATATACGAAAACTGAGTAAACAGTTTTACTAGATTTAAAAAGAACCATCTTCCCTGTGAATTTTAACCAAATCTATTTTTTTTCAATTTTTCAAAAATAATAATACTCAGTTTTCGTATATTATGATTTTTAAGAAATTGTTGGCATCCACAATATGGATTTGAAATTTGATTTTTTCATATGGCCATTTTGTTTCTCATTTCATAAATTGAATATAGAAAAGTAAAATTCTGATTTATACTGATTTGTAGTGCAATGTACTAGCAATTTGTGATAGATTTGAAAATTTAGGAAATAATTTTGTTTTTATTCATTTTTTTAGGAAAGGGGTTACATCACGTTTTTATTTTTATTTTTGAAAAATTGAAAAAAAATAGATTTGGTTAAAATTCACAGGGAAGATGGTTCTTTTTAAATCTAGTAAAACTGTTTACTCAGTTTTCGTATATTATGATTTTTAAGAAATTGTTGGCATCCACAATATGGATTTGAAATTTGATTTTTTCATATGGCCATTTTGTTTCTCATTTCATAAATTGAATATAGAAAAGTAAAATTCTGATTTATACTGATTTGTAGTGCAATGTACTAGCAATTTGTGATAGATTTGAAAATTTAGGAAATAATTTTGTTTTTATTCATTTTTTTAGGAAAGGGGTTACATCACGTTTTTATTTTTATTTTTGAAAAATTTAAAAAAATAGATTTGTTTAAAATTCACAGGGAAGATGGTTCTTTTTAAATCTAGTAAAACTGTTTACTCAGTTTTCGTATATTATGATTTTTAAAAAATGGTTGGCATCCACAAAATGGATTTGAAATTTGATTTTTTCATATGGCCATTTTGTTTCTCATTTCATAAATTGAATATAGAAAAGTAAAATTCTGATTTATACTGATTTGTAGTGCAATGTACTAGCAATTTGTGATAGATTTGAAAATTTAGGAAATAATTTTGTTTTTATTCATTTTTTTAGGAAAGGGGTTACATCACGTTTTTATTTTTATTTTTGAAAAATTGAAAAAAAAATAGATTTGGTTAAAATTCACAGGGAAGATTGTTCTTTTTAAATCTAGTAAAACTGTTTACTCAGTTTTCGTATATTATGATTTTTAAGAAATTGTTGGCATCCACAATATGGATTTGAAATTTGATTTTTTCATATGGCCATTTTGTTTCTCATTTCATAAATTGAATATAGAAAAGTAAAATTCTGATTTATACTGATTTCTAGTGCAATGTACTAGCAATTTGTGATAGATTTGAAAATTTAGGAAATAATTTTGTTTTTATTCATTTTTTTAGGAAAGGGGTTAGTTACATCACGTTTTTATTTTTATTTTTGAAAAATTGAAAAAAAATAGATTTGGTTAAAATTCACAGGGAAGATGGTTCTTTTTAAATCTAGTAAAACTGTTTACTCAGTTTTCGTATATTATGATTTTTAAGAAATTGTTGGCATCCACAATATGGATTTGAAATTTGATTTTTTCATATGGCCATTTTGTTTCTCATTTTATAAATTGAATATAGAAAGGTAAAATTCTGATTTATACTGATTTCTAGTGTAATGTACTAGCAATTTGTGATAGATTTGAAAATTTAGGAAATAATTTTGTTTTTATTCATTTTTTTAGGAAAGGGGTTACATCACGTTTTTATTTTTATTTTTGAAAAATTGAAAAAAAATAGATTTGGTTAAAATTCACAGGGAAGATGGTTCTTTTTAAATCTAGTAAAACTGTTTACTCAGTTTTCGTATATTATGATTTTTAAGAAATTGTTGGCATCCACAATATGGATTTGAAATTTGATTTTTTCATATGGCCATTTTGTTTCTCATTTCATAAATTGAATATAGAAAAGTAAAATTCTGATTTATACTGATTTGTAGTGCAATGTACTAGCAATTTGTGATAGATTTGAAAATTTAGGAAATAATTTTGTTTTTATTCATTTTTTTAGGAAAGGGGTTACATCACGTGTTTATTTTTATTTTTGAAAAATTGAAAAAAAATAGATTTGGTTAAAATTCACAGGGCAGATGGGTCTTTTTAAATCTAGTAAAACTGTTTACTCAGTTTCGTATATTATGATTATTAAGAAATTGTTGGCATCCACAATATGGATTTAAAATTTGATTTTTTCATATGGCCATTTTGTTTCTCATTTCATAAATTGAATATAGAAAAGTAAAATTCTGATTTATACTGATTTGTAGTGCAATGTACTAGCTATTTGTGATAGATTTGAACATTTTCGTTCCGATATCGAAACGAATTGTATTTTCTGGACATACCCAAAATATACAACGTTATTCAAGTTCTCATTTTATTTTTGTGTTTGCCGGAAATATTTCAGTATTTTCCACAATTCAAGATATTTTGTCTCGGTTAGGTTCTACCGATATATTAAGGTGAGTCTATCGATTTTCAGAACAAGCTCCTTAGTAAAAATGAATCTAGGTCATGATTGGCACATATTGGCTTGATATTTTTTAAGAATTATTTGAAAAAGGAAGCTGCAGAATATTATTTGAATTTTTTAATCTATTATTATTCCAAAGTGTTAAATTGTATCATACCTTTCCGTTGAATTGCCATATGCAAGTTATTGCATATATTAAACAAAGAAAAAGTCATAGATTTTTCGTAAAATTTATCAATAAAATCAATCAAAATTAATTTGCGCCAAACATAAAAATGTGATAAAATAACAAATGACTTCTTTAAATTTTTATAATATACATAGACTCCATTAAGATTTTTCAGATAGATATTACAAATTAAAATATTCTATATACCTCAATCTGTAGAAGGTATCTGCAATGTAAACAATTGTGAGACACATTGTAGGTCATGTTAGGATTACTTTTTTTCTGTATTTAAACCCGCTATAATTTATGATATGTTCTCTCTGATCACAACACGAACAAGAAAATTGATCGATAATATGTTGTAATTTCTACAACTCAATTAAACTGATTTATGGCATAAACTACGCTATGATTTCCATAGATCTATTTACGTGTATCGTTTTTATTCACTTAATAGCATAAATATTTATATGCAAATTAGTAGTTTTTACGATTTCAATCTATCCGCAATTACAATTTTCTAACATGTGACACCAATTGATCATACACTTTATATGCAACGCAATAAAATGCGACCGACAACAAATCTACAACCAGAGCGCTCCATTAGGAATTAATCCGCATTTAAATTATTTCAATTGCAACTGTCACATTAGTGGTTAACAGCAAAAGATAAAATTAATTGATCTATGGTAGGCCAAACAACGTGTATTGTGTGGCAACTGGATTTTATTCTAATTTTCACTCATACTTTTTCATTAGCTCATTTTAGAGGCTACATTGAAAACGATATCCACTTTAAAAATTTCAAAACCATAACCGAAGATATTATACAAAAATCATAAATAAAACAAAATCCAAAACAGTTGTAAATGGGTCCTGGGTTTTAAATGGCTCTAATATTGTATGAAATAAACACAAAAAATTTATTTTATATTAAACTAGTATTTTGTACTCGGGCTGCGCAACGTTTTTTTTTTATTTTTTTTGTTTTGTTTTTTAAACAAAGCGGTTTTTATACTAAAGAAAATAAATATTTATAACAAAAATGTTCTTAATGGATATGAGGTTAGGCTTTATTTTAAATTTGCTTAAATTTTATTTTCAGTGTTTCTTATCTTTTATTTTATTTTACTTATATATTTTTTTTTTAGTGTTTTTGCTTTTTTATGGGGGTGTATTTTAACTTTTGTTTTTATTTGTCTTGGTTTATCGTTGATTTCCCGTTTTTCTTAAGCTTTTTGCGTTTTTTTCTTTTGAACTCTGCTTGATTTTGATTTTGTTTTTGAGATTGACTTTGTATTTGTGTTTATGTTTTATCTTTTGTTATTTTTTTTTTTGAAGCTTATGTTTTTTTTTCATTTTAGTTTTTTACTTTTTTTTGCTTTTGTTTATTTTCGAGTTTTCGCGTTTTTGTGATTTTTTGTGTTTTTGCTTTTTTTTTCCTTTTGTTTTTGTGTTTTTTACATTAGGTTTTGTTTACTTTTGTTCTTGTATTTTTGCATTTGTTTTTGCTTTTTGTTTTTTGCTTTTATTATGCATTTATTTTGTGTTTTTTGCTTTTATATGTTTCGGTTTTATTTTTGTGTGTTTGATTTTGTTCTTGTGTTTTTTATTTTTACTTTTGTGTTTATGTTTTTGAGTTTTTGATAATGTTTCCCCCCCTTTTTTTTCATTTTCTGGTGTTTTTCCTTTTTTATTTTGTTGTGTATATTTTATTTTTATTTGAGTTATTTATTATTTGTTTTTTTTTTGCTTTTGTGTTTTTTTTTCATTTTTGTTTTTACTTTGCTTTTATATCTTTCGTTTTTATTTTTGTTTGTCTGATTTTGTTCTTGTGTTTTTTATTTTTTTTTTTGTTTTTTATTTTTGCTGTTGTGTTTATGTTTTTGAGTTTTTGATATTGTTTCTGCTTTTTTTCATTTTCTTGTGTTTTTCCTTTATTATTTTGTTTGTTTTTTTTTTGTTTTTGGTTTTGTTTTTGTATTTTTGTTTTGTATATTTTATTTTTATTTGAGTTATTTATTATATGTTTTTTTGTTGCTTATGTTTTTTTCATTTTTGTTTTTGACTTTGTTTTTGTATTTTTGTATTCATGCGTTTATTTTCGAGTTTTCGTGTTTTCGCTTTTGTGTTTTTTACCTTTGTTTTTGTGTTTGCTCTTGTTCTTGTATTTTTGCTTTTTGGTTTTTTCTTTTTTTATGCATTGTTTTGTGTTTTTTTGGTTTAATATGTTTCGGTTTTATTTTCGTGTTTGATTTTGTTCTTGTGTTTTTTATTTTTGCTTTTGTTTTTGGTTTTGGTTTTGTTTTTATGGTTTTGAGTTTTTGCTTTTGTTCATTTTCTGGTGTTTTTGTGTTTCTAGTTTTGTGATTATTCTTCGGTTTTTGTATTTTTTTCTTCTTGATTTTGTTGTTGTTTTTGTGTTTTAATTTTGTTATTGGTTTTGTTTTTTTTTGTATTTTTGCTTTCGTTTATTTTTTTTTTGTATTTGAGTTATTTATTATATGTTCATAACTGGTGTGCCGAGTTATATTGTTTTGAAAGTTTGTGTTGTATGGGAGGTGCCAAGCCCCTTTGTACTATCCCGCCTACATGTGGCCTATGTCACCCTCCGGACTCCATAGTATCCTGGTGCAAAATTTCAGTCGAATCGATTCAACGGTTTAGACGTGATGCTGGATCAAACAGGCAGACTGAACAAGAGTTTTATATATATA
This sequence comes from Dryomyza anilis, assembly GCA_951804985.1. Taxonomy (NCBI): domain Eukaryota; kingdom Metazoa; phylum Arthropoda; class Insecta; order Diptera; family Dryomyzidae; genus Dryomyza; species Dryomyza anilis. Next base: position 96,020,438 of record OX638130.1, on the reverse strand, counting down.
CAAAGATAAATTTAAATTATTTAAATATTCAAAACTTTTTAATTAACATTATGTATTAAATGTTCAGATAATTGGTTACCAGTTCCATGTTTGAATAGAATAATTAGGCTTTTGGTTCAGTATTGAAAATATCGACAAAAACTGCTATGAATACAAAAACTCAATCGAAAACATAACTTGGAACCTGGTATTACCAAACCATTTCATTATAAAACCTTTACCGATGTCGAAACCATTATTTTGTTAACCTGCTACACAGAAAAGCATTCATAGAAATGATGAAATAATACATTAAAACACAACCAATTACCAAATTCATAATATTAATGAACAAATTCATAAATACTATAAATACGTGATAAATATTATGATTACATTTTCAAAATGTTACGAATTACTAATAAAATAAGAAAATAATAAAAATAAACTATATTATGAATCCTTTTTTTCTGTGTATTCAGAATCATTACAATATTTATAGAGTCAATGGGATTCTGTTGATTTTTATTGTTTTTATCAGTGGCTCCCTTGTTAAACATGGTGCCTTTAACTGATAAGCACACCAAAGACAACGAAGACTTGTTGGACTTGAGGTGGGAATAATAATAAAAAACAAACTATAAAAAATATAATACTGCAAAAAAAAACGAATTAAAAAAAGTGGTAATGACAGATATTAGGCGCCCATAATATGCTATGACTTTGTAGCTGTGACAAAAAAAAACAGCGACATATACGACAATCATTTTTTGATGGATCTGAAATACATTTCGAAAAAAAAGCAATATAAATATATTTCGTATGTCAATCAATATTCGATGATGGTATAATTACTAGATTAGACGATGGTATGTTTCTGTCGTTGGTACTGTCAGTGTTATTGCGTAAAGTTGATTGGTTTTGGGTTGGGCCGGCCTTATAATGGAACACATGCTAGAATGTTGGCTAAATATATTGAGAAAAATATGTTAGGAAATCGGAAATTTGCTGGGCGCATTTTATACTTTAATAGAATTATGTTTGATTTATGAATATTTGCAAACTAAAAAGTAATAAAAATTTAAACACTTTTATGGCATTTTTAATTCCAGAGATAACAATATTCTGATACATTTTTCATTTCCGGACAAATTTTCCCAACAGTAATTAGTAGATATTAAAATATATAAAAATGGAGAAATAGAAAGACTCGAGTGTGAAGATATTGAGATGCATGGTGACAGGATACCTTACAGGCAAAAGATCATAACTAATAAAAAGCAAATTTTATAGGTGGCGAAAAAACCTCTCAAAATCTAGTAGTTAAATATTTTATTGATTTTTTTCCTAAAGTATTCTTTAAACAAGCTGGCAGTAATAATAATAGTATGGCTTAATTTCCAAAACATCCATTACATGCAGAAATATTTGAAGAAAATTGTAGTTACGATTTTTTGCCAGTCCTTATTTATTTCGAAAGGTAAGAAGGTCTTATAAAAAAACGGGTTGGTATTCTGAATTTCGGTAAACGACAATAGGAAAATAGCACGTATGAGAATATTTTGGCACATGAAACTAGCCAGTGGTCAGTATTTTACTTTGATGAAAAAATGCATTGGAAGTACATTATAAATTTAAAATTTATATTTTTGCTTTAAACTTGGACATATTCTCTACAAATACTCATATTTTTTTATTTTCTACCATTTCCACAAAAGGAGTTAAAAATAAAAAAAGTAGTCACTAAAAGAAATTTTAAAATTATGTGACGATTCTGACACAAAATATTCCGTATGTCTCCATAAACATATTATGTGTCTTAATATTGATTTTATAGTTCGAATGCCATCGCATAACCTTATACAGCGCACTGAATTGGATTAAAAATTGTATCGTAACTACATTTTTGAAAAATGTGTAATTTGGACCACGAAATTCACAAAATATGACTTTGCAGGGACATTATACTCATAAAGAGGATTCCGAAACTGCAATAAAACAAAAATTCCCAAAATGTTGGTTACGATGTTCTGCCTGTCAGGTATCGATATGGGCATTTCCAGAAAAACGTCAACCATGACCGAAAAACTCAAAATGCTCAAATATTTCAAATAACAATGGATTTGGAATCTTAAATATGTGAATCTAAATATCTGAAAATAATATTCTATTCCGTGAACGGTAACGTATAAAAAAAATACTCAAAATTTATGTTATAACTTGTAAATATACCAATTCTTCATGTAATTTGAATAATCAAATTAAATAATTTGAAAGACATACAGATACAAAATATTATTTTCTCTTCTTTCAGATAATCTTAATTAATATTGCTATAGCTTAAAAAAAGGTAATTGCAATTAAAAAAGGGACAAATTTCGATTTTATATAATTGATGTTTATAATAATTGAAATCTGTCAAGTCCGGAACTTTAAATACCAAAAGTTTAAGGGCCATTGCACACCAAATCGACAAAAAAAAGTCAAATTTGAGATTTTACCTTTTCGATTTTAATGAAATTTTGGCAACTGATAAAGGGTATCGAGACATGCACTAACCATTTTTTTTTATTTTTTCCGAATTTTTTTTTAGTTGTGGTTTTTTTGATGAAATATTCGTGTCGACTTTTCACAATATTTTTAGAAAAACATTCATGAACAATTAAATTATATACTGCACTATTAAATGATATTATTTGTTACTATTTGTACTTTTTGTACCACAATTTGTATATATTTTTTGTTCTAAAAGCTTGTTCTATTAGCTTTAAAACGAGTAATTAACGGAGTTTCTAGCATTTCTAGTTCAAGAGATATTTAAATATGAACAACCATACAAAAGTGATTATTGGCTCTTTTTTCCAACATTGATCCACTGTATCTCTGGAAGTAGTGGTCAGAAAAAATAAAAAAAAATTGGTTAGTGCATGTCTCAATATCCTTTATCAATTCCCAAAATTTCATTGAAATAAATAGTTTTTATGGTTTTTAAAATAAACGTTTTTGAAATCATTTATCACAAATTTGACAATATTTTTTCATGTGAAAAATGTTCTGTGTTTGAGAGTGTGGGGAAAAGTTAAATACATACACGGATAGAAAAGATTTGTTTGAATATGTTTGAATGTAATTAAAAAAATAATACAAAATCACCACACGTGTATTACGAATGAAATGCAATTAAATTATTGTTCAGATGGTAATAACTTTTTCTATGTGCAAACATTTTATATATTCCTCAGCAGAATCTGTCAAACTTATCATAAATATGTTACAATACAAACATAAAATTTTAATTGCATTTGAATATACCATTTGCAGTTACTTGGTTATAACTATGTTTCAAAACAAACACAAAATGCTATTCAAATCTAATTATAACGTATGTTCGCAACGCTCGTCTTCATTCGATTAGTTATCGACAGACGAAGTTGGCAACGTTGCGCAGCATTTTCTACCTACGCCATCTTTTGCCATCGTTTGAACATATTTATGTTTAAAAACAAACAAAAAAGAAATTGGATTTAAATAAATGTATTCTTCCCACATTCTTCTTGTATACGAAGTTGGCACTCGTTGAGCAGAATTTTCTATCTACGCTTCTTTTGTCATCGTTTGCAGTATGTATTGGCCCTTTTAAACATACTGATGTTTGAAAAGAAACAAACAAAAATGAAATTAGATGTAAATATAAGTATTCTTGCAATATTCTTCCTGTATATGAAGTTTACACTCGGTTAATAAAAAAAACAATATTTTATTTTTATTTTATTTCAGGATTCTTTTCCAAAAATATTTAGATATGTTTTTATGCAAACAAACTACTTTTTGAACTGAAACAACTGATATATTTCTCTGGAAACATATTTATATTCAGGTCGTTCCAAATCATGTTATATTTTAAACATATTTATGTTTCGGTTCAAATATTTATTTTGATTGGATGTAATAATTATTATGTTTTTATTAGAACATACACCATTTTATGGGGCAACATCAAAATGTTTCCGTGATATCATAATGTAAATCAAAGCTCATTACAACACTGTACATGTCTCAAGACAACCCTGTTTACAAATGATTTGTCAGGCAATTATATATTATTTTTACATAAAATTCCAAACATACATGTTAATGCATGCCAAATTATGTTTGGGAGAGCCTTTTTTTTGCAGCGTGTATACAAAGAAAAAAATGATTAGTGATCTCAAGTCAATTTAACTTTTAAGGTTTTCGCCAAAATTTAGGTACTCGTTGCCCCACTGTGCGCCGTTAAAAAATTGTAGTTGTTACAATTTTTGTTATTGTTGCTGGTATTCTTGATATTGCTGTCTTTTTGTTGTTGTTGTTGCTGTCAAAATTGTTGTTGTAATTGTTGTTGTAATTGTTTTCGTCGATGTTCTTATTGTTGTTATGTCTTACTAAGTCTCATTGTGTTGCCAACATACCTAAAGATACAAATCGCATTGTTGTTGTATTTATTGTCGTTGTTTTTATTATAATGCTGTTGTTGTTGTTACGCATTATTGTTAACGCATTTATATGCAGGAATTTGCGTATCCATCGGATGTGCGCGCGCACTTTAAACAATTTGTTGACACTGCTGTCATTATTATTATTTTTATTGCAGTTGTTGTTGTTTATTGCATTCTATATTTTGCTGTTAATGCTGTCTGCGCCTTTGATCCGGCTGCCTCAATATTTTTATATTTTCTTTACTTTTATTATTTTGTATTATATGGGGCGCGTAATTTTAACACAAACAAAATGACATTCGTACGAAAATTTTGCGCTGAACAGAAGAACACAAAAAAAGTAGAATAAAATACAAAATAAAAATAATAACGAGAAAAATTGGTCAACACCGCTCTCACTCGGCCGCGCGCCGATGATGACAACACGTTGAGGGCGATTGCGATGACAACAGAGACACGGACGACGACAGCAATCCCAACGACGACGCGACGACGACGATGAAAAAGACGACAACAACAACAACGACGACGACACTGACACCGACGAGAACAAATTTTTTGCGACGGGGCGACGCACTAGCGTTGGTGAGCGCGATCGTGGACAAACTGAAGTTGAAAAAGCTGTGCCGACTCTTGCTTCAGCTGCTGCTGCCGCCGTGACAAAAATCGAGCGCGAGCGCAATTCATATGTTTTGCAGTGTCTGCCGATCACCTTTGTGCTAGGCAGCAATCCAGAACCTTCCCTGCCCACCTCAAACCAACTTTACTCCATACTTCAATTCACTCTGTTTACGACCGGACAATAATTGTTGCTGCCGCTGCTGGTGTTGCTCCCACTGCTCGTTCAGCCATGAAGTAGTTGGAAAAATGTTAAAAACCGCTAAAGTCCAAGTACAAAATATTGGTAAAGTTTGTGTTGCTTGAAAAGTTTTGCAAAATTTTCATCATTCTTACACACAGAGTAGAAATTTGTTGCGTCAACTAACTTTCTGCTCAATTCGGTGCTTCCAACTGTTAGTTCGTTTCTAATAACCAAATTTAAGAAGCATGTAGTTGACACAACACACAGTTTAGAACAATTTTATAACAATTTAGTGTATATATTTGAAATCATTTCAAGCCCCAACCGATTATAGCAGTTCTATGAACTAAATTGTATAAAACACTTTGTATTAACCGAATAAATAGTTGTAACAACTAACTTTTTTCATTATTTCAATCTCATGCCAAAAGTGAATTGCCGTGAATGTACTTGTAAAACATACAAAAAAAAATTAAAAATATTGTATTTAATTAACAAATTTTATAGTTAGAATAATATAAAATACTATTATAAATATTGGCTTTAAAGTATTTAATTTAGCAAATTCATTTGTTGGAAACATTTGTAAACTAAATAAATCATTTTCATATTTTGACAATTGACTAAAATATACTTAAAAGCATAAATTAGTAAACTATATAATTAAATAAATATTAATTATAAATATAAATTTTATAATTACGTTTTTACAAATTGTTTAGATTGTTTGTACAGATAAAAAATGTTGTTTTTATTAAACCCAGTATCCCTAGTAGAAATTTTGGTAGGGCCATGGTCATGAAGTGATCATGTCATTATTTGAGATGATCGGGATATGACGAGGCCCATAATGTCCTTGTAACGCAGTGTCCTGATCATGTATTGACCTCAGGCCATGATCATGTACTGATCGGGCAATTCCCCATTTTATTATTTACCCAACAATTGCCTTGTCTGAGCCCGAGCATAATAGGGTTTCTCATTAATCTCGATCATTGCCTGATGCTAATTTTGTTATGAGGAACAAATAATGTAGCTATGATCGGGAACATTGACTGTTTAGATAATGGAAACCCTGCTATGGTAAGCATGATAAGGGCATGCAAAGGCAATGATCATATTTTCTCCAAAAGGGCTTACCCAACGAAAACCCGATCATTTCCCGATGGCGCATCGGGCAAATTTCTACTAGGGTTGCCATTCGATTCGATATCGACTCGAGATGTCGGGAAATTCATTTGATTTCGGTTACGATTCTCGTATATATATCATAATACAATTCTATCTAAGGTTTACGCAGATATCGTAACGAGATAATGAATGTTTTTCGCTACGAGAATTATTTCTAAATCGAACCGATAGAAAACCTTATATCGTATGAAACGCCACAGAGCACTATTTCTGTGAGAGTCCAGCTTATTCTAGAATAAGGAGGCAGATTTTTGGCATAGACGTTATGAGAGAGGATGAGCTTCACTCTTTATCACCCACTTCACTTTTTATCTTAGATTTAATAATAAATCTAAGAAATTTCATTAAAAACCAAGGAATTAGGTATACAGTGTTGCCAAAGCAGTCATTTTATGGCTAGATTTAGCCATTTTTGGAATTTTTTAGCCATTAAATTCTGAAAATACTATAGCCGAAAATTTAGCCACTTTTTTATTTTAGCTATTTTTTTATTAGATTTTTATTTACATTTGGCGAATATTCAAAAATACACAATTCATACTTAGTTAAATACTTCATTAAAATATATGTAAAAAAATTGTAATATCGATTATTAACATAACAAATATTGAAAAAAAAAACAGGTTCGGAGTATGTAAAAGTACAAAGAGGTAAAAAATCGCTTTTAAAAGGTATTTTTAGTGAGTATTAAAATCGATTATTGAAAGAAATTCTGTTTCTGTAGTTTCTGTAGTTTTTTTTTTATTAAATCAAAATGTTTAGCCGCGGTAGCTCAGTGGTTAGTGCATTGGACTGCGAGCCGAAAGGTCCCCGGTTCAAGCCTGGACTGGGACTAACAACATCTTTTCATAGAAACATTTTTCTATACCGCGCTACCTCTCGTCAGTAAATGGCAAACCTAAGAGAGTAAAACCATTGCCTATGAAAAGCTCTCACCCGCCGTTCGAATTCGGCAATAAACTGTAGGTCCCACCACTTTGAGTACAAATATAACACGCACAGCTCAAAATGGTGAGAGAGCTCGGCCGAAGTACTAAACAGGACTGTAGCGCATAACTATTATTATTATTAAATGTTTTTACTGAAAGTGCAAAAAAAGATCAACATTTTTAGGTTTCGACATGGATCTCGAATAGATGACATTTGCATTAAAGTAGTTAATAAATGAATATTAAAGTACTTCCGGAAACTTAAACGGGATTATTTAACATCAGATTAAAAACTCTTCGATTAAGTGCCTCATTTTTAAACAATTTTGCGGATTGGGCACCTTAACCGAAGAGTTTTTAATCTGATGTTTTGTATTAAATAAAATAAAATTTAGCCAAGTTTATCCATTTTTTGAGAAATTTTAGCCATATTTGGTCATTGGATAATGGCAACACTGTGTATATAACCCTGCCTGTTTGCTGTGGCTCTATTTTTATCCCACGCAAAAAAAACTCCACGGAAAATATGAATCTATACAACGAGAATGGAACGAAAAAACGCGCTATATGGTTCAGAAAAATCCGAATATTTGAAGACAAAATTTCGTTTACGAAATATAGACATAGGAAATTTAAAACTTAACAAAAAAATTATTTAAAAATACCTTTAAAATACTACTTAACAAAATTCATTACAAATGTCAGCTCAGGTATCAATATTTTATTAAAAAAAATACTTTTTTTTTACTTGAAAATTTAAATTTTTAAAAAATTTTGCCTTTTTTAAGTATTCGAAATATCAATGAGATCTATTAGATTCTTGTGTTTTTTTTAATTAATAAAATTTTTAATAATGTGAAATGTCACAATTAATGATTAAATAATTTGAGTTTAACAAATTAAATTGTTAAAACAACTCAGTATTTAATAGTATTAAAAAAAAAAACAAATATTGTTTGAACTTGAATTAAAGGGTTTTTCAATAGGGACGCTACACAAGTAGTGCGACAGGGACAGTAAACGCCGCCATATTTCTTGCCGCTCTTTTGACATTTCTCTTCAGTAAGAATTGGCATTTCATGATGGAAAGATATATAATAGTTTGGCACTACAGTCCTATAAGAACTTAGGCCGAGCTCTCTCACCATTTTGAGCTGTGCGTGTTATATACTCAAAGTGGTGGGACCTACAGTTTATTGCCGAATCCGAACGGCGGCTGAGAGCTTTTCATAGACAATGTTTTACTGTCGTAGCGCGGTATAGAAAAATGTTTCTATGAAAAGATGTTGTTAGCCCCAGTCCAGGCTTGAACCGGGGACCTTTCGGCTCGCAGTCCAGCGCACTAACTATTGAGCTACCGCGGATACGCGGCTATACGAATTCGAAGTTCGGTAGTAAATTTTAATAATTTCGACTCGTTGTTGGCTGATATATCTTTCCATCATGAAATGGCAAACCTCAAAAAACTTTTGTAGCGCTCTTATTGAAAAACCCGTTTCAACTCTGCGGGAAAACTGTATCAAATGCTCTAAAATTACCTATTACGTGACTGGTGAAATGAGAACCTGTCACTGTTCTAGTCCAAAGGTATGCAGGGTGGAGACTGTTCGTAATCATTATACATGTTCTGTGAGCGGTACCATTGATACCGACTGAACACTGAATCTTGATGACCAGTTCTGTGATAGGTCTAAAGGTCTGCATGAGGTGTTAATTAAGCACTTCCTAGGACAACGCCGTGTTAAAGTTGTCGGTTGATTTCATATAAAAGTTAATTACATCCGGTTAATTATCTCCGGGAAACCAGTCTGGTTCCCAGTCTTATAACAGTTCGTTTCCCTGTAGGGCAGTGTGAATTACCCTTAAACAACTGGCCACAAGAGTGGTGAAAAGATATCGGTCACTGAACTGGTTGAAAGTACGGTGACTGAACCTCTAAGGACAGTACGTTGACTGGTCCCCTAAGGACAGTACGAAGACTGGTTCTATTGTATTTATGAGGTTTCAATTGATCACCTCCAATGACAAAACCATGTAAAAGTAACCGGTACGTTTCATACAATTGGGTCAGAACTAGAAGCAGTTACCATTTCGTCAGTCACATGATCAGTCACGTACCGGTTCATTTTCCCGTAGGGAATTTAAATTATTACAAAAACTAATAAAATATTTTGATTAAATGATGATAACGAAGAACACATTTACACCAATTATAAATTTAAGAATAAATTTAAATATTCGAAATTTACATGTTGCTATTTAACAAACAAAAAGTTGTTATTTTAAACAATTAAATATACATTTGTAAATTCTACGAAAAATTGCAAATCTATTTAAATAATGTTAGATATTTACAAAACTAAAATCTTTTACATATAATTTTTCTCTATAACACCTAAAATTTGTTAAATTAACCAACTACACTGCTAAATAAATAAAATATTACTGTTTGTAAAGTATTGTTTGCAAATGGGGTTAGTCTTCAATTTGTTATTACTAAATTGTTAATATTTTCAACAAAATTGTTAACAAATAATATTGTTGAACTAACAAATAATTCTATTAAACTAACAAATAATTCTGTTAAACTAACAAAATATTCTGTTAAACTAACAAATAATTCTGTTAAACTAACAAATAATTCTATTAAACTAACAAATAATTCTGTTAAACTAACAACATATTCTGTTAAACTAACAAATAATTCTGTTAAACTAACAAATAATTCTGTTAAACTAACAAAATATTCTGTTAAACTAACAAAATATTCTATTAAACTAACAATACATTAAAATTGCAATTATTTTAAATACATCTGTGGTATGTTTTAAATCTGTCATAATCAAAAAGTATTTGATATTTATTTTAATAGCTATAACAAATTTGTTTGAAATTTAACAAATAACACTGTAAGCATTCAAATTAGTAAAAATAAAACATCTTACTAACTTTTTGTTGTCAGCTACTGAAAGTTTGATAAATTTTTATTATTATATTTAATATTTTAGATATTGCTGTCATTGTTCGTGCCGCAGTTGGCGTTGTAGTTGTTTTTCCTGTTGCCACTGTCACTTCACAATCGCCTCAATTCTATTGTTGGCTATTTTATTTGTTGTTTTTGTTGCTGCTGCTACCGCTGCGGTTTTCGTCGTGTGACCAACACCACCTCAGTCACCTCGAAACACGAGACAGTGCCAGCGTTTCCAATAGAGCGAGCATCGAGCACGATCGTTTCTCAACGACAACTAGCGCCGTTCTTGCTCTGCGGCGCTCTATTCTGCTCGAGTAGAGTCGGCTCTGCCCACCCCCACCCAACACGATTGTCGCCAGCAACAACACTACAGCTGCTGCTACATTGCCATGCCCTGCCTTGAAGCCACTTTGAACGGTTGACGTTTCTTTGGAGTCAGACGATGGCCGCTGCTGGCCGGTCGGCCGATCGCCGGCAATCATACCATTCGCTCAGTCACTGACACGATCACACGCTTGATCGCCACTCATGCCTTGGCTCGTTGCTGCTACTGCTGCTGCTGCCGCTGTTATACAGCAACAACACAGTCACTGTTGCTGTATACGTAACTAACCTAGGCAATGACAACGCATCGCAGCGCAGCAACCGAACTGATGTCAATTAACTCCGAAGTGACGATCGGCTGAGAGGTGGTGGTGGGTGAAGTTGTTGATTGCCTAGTGGGAAACGAACGAAATTCAGTTGAAAAAGCTTTCAATTTGAAAAAGATTTACACAAAATTACAAATAATTTAGTAGAATTGATAAAAGCAAAAAAAGTACCTATTATATAAAGACAAAAAGCTATTTATTTTCTTACTAATTCGTTTATTGGTTAGGATGAATGAGTTTAACTGAAGCGTTAAATTATGATTGATATCGGAGGTTCACAAAGTGCGCACTGATCCAAACAGATTTGAAATCGTACTGTGAACTACGATCTTCTCTAGAGATTGTATTATATTATATAAAAAAATACTATATGAAAATAAAATTTTCAACATATTAATGTTTAACCCAGTATGACATTCCTTTCAATACCGTCACAAGATCAATGCGAAATGCAAGCGATTTCACACGATATCGGAAACTTTGCCATGGCGATATCCTACATAGTTGTTATATATCGACGCTTTCGTTATATTGGGATTTTTTCGTATCGATATCGCAATAATTTTCGAAGCAATCTCGAATTTTGATTACACAGCGCAACAAAAAAAACTATACGCTATCTTAGTATGAGTTTCCTTCCGATGGACTTCAAGATTCTAATCACGACCTCATATTCAGTTGCCTCAAGTTTTTGAGTTATTACGTAATACAAATATATAGCAATTTTCGTATTTTCTACATATTTTGGACTTTAACATTTTACAGATTTGAGTTATCGGTCAAATTTCTTTTATATTCCATTGAGAATACTTCTGTTAATATTCTGAAATAAAGTACATGACCTATATGACCACTCAAACACAAAAAATAATGGTTTTAATCTGACAACCGCGGTACCTCAGTGGTTAGTGCGTTGGACTGCTAGCCGTAAGGTCCCCGGTTCAAACCTGGACTGGGGCTAACCACATCTTTTCATAGAAACATTTGTCTATACCGCGCTACCTCTCGTCAGTAAATGGCAAACCTAAGAGAGTAAAACCATTGCCTATGAAAAGCTCTCACCCGCCGTTCGGATTCGGCAATAAACTGTAGGTCCCACCACTTTGAGTACAAATATAACACGCACAGCTCAAAATGGTGAGAGAGCTCGGCCGAAGTTTTATACAGACTTTAGCGCCAAACTATTATTATTATAGTACAAAATACTATAACAACTATTATAAATATTAAAAACAATCGTTTCATGTGCTAAATTGATTCTTTAGGACATGAAACGATAGTTTTTCATATTTATTCAATAATTTTAATAGTATTTTGTACTGTTGTTTAGTATATCGTACTTTTGTTTTTTTCGGAGTATAGCTTGTTGTCAGAAAATTGTAAATTGCATTATAGCATAATACGCACATTTTTATTTTAAAGCATTAGAAAATCTCTACAAATATGAAATTTTTCAAATTTCCTACCTTAACTACAAAATAATTGAAAAACCCCTGAACATGTAAGTGGCCGTTCTGATATGAAATGCCCCTGTATTTACAGGAAACATTGAATGGGTGATACTATTACATTAAAGAAATAACTAATTGCGACAAAAAATTCGTTATAATCTAACTCAATCCATACTATAACTTCTAGAGTTATAATTTTTTAAACCTAATACCATTTTTTCGTATTTCGCATTTAATTTAAAAATAATTTGACTGTTCTTCTTATGCTAATAAATAATACACAAAAACAATTTCGTGAAACAATTTGTAGAATTAAAACACATTTCACATTAACAATATAATAAATAATTCCCACCGCATTTGTAACACATAATCTCGAAATAATGAAACCGCCGTCAAATGGCTATATACGTTTTTAATTATATAAATTATGAGTTTTGATCAGATGCTTATCGGCGGCATTTGGCAAACAGATCAAAACAACAAAAAAAATAATAAAAACCTAAAGGAGGATTAGTGAAGCTTGTGTCCGAGCAACCAGCAACATCAGGTCGCTGTTGTAGCCCGTGGTCTCTTACTCATCGATTTGCATTTATAATTGAGGCAGTTTTTGATATCGCGAGTTAGTTTTGTACAAAACGATTCACAGGTTGTTACGCGGCGAATTGACGCCAGAGTCGTAAAATCGTGGACGAGTGTCGTAAAAAAAATGCAATAAAAATAAACGTGAAAAGTGATAAAAAAATTATTTTTTGAGTTTAAAGATTAGAGAGACATAAAACATAAAAAAAATTAAAAATAGATCTGTTTTGTTATTTTAAATAGATCTTTTTAAAATATATTTGCACAAAATTCGAATAAAACATGTTTATTTTGTTTTGAATTTATTGAGTAAACACATGATGATGTTCGCCATTTTAACGAATTATTGCGAAAAAAAAAACACATATTATATTTGCGATAAATGTTAATTTGATCAAGATGCTCAGCACAATATGAACATTTCGTCAAAGAAAAGTATATAGAGATATTTTTAAATATCTGTCTACACAAAACCAGTTCAATAAAGTGAACTGCATGATTATAACGCTATTGTGCTATTTTTGTATCTGTGAGATACTTTTGTATTTCCTTAATAGCTGTAGTTTATTTATAACTTTTGGATAAATATAACAAAAATTGTAAAATCATTGTTTAAAAAAAAATAAAAAATATCTATGCATTTGGAAAGTTTGTACAAAAACAATTGAATGCTGTTATGCTCTAAGTAGTATCCAAGAAATAATTTTATATAAGCTTAATTTAATTAACAAAGACTGTAAAATCAGTGTTTCAGTATAATAATTATTTAAAATTTTAAATAAAATATTCTGCGTGTTTTGACTTTTTTGTTTTTGTTTTTCATTTTGTGTTTTTTTCTTTTTCTTTTGGTTTAGGTTTTTTATTTTTGTGTTTATTTTTTTGTGATTTGGTTTCTTATATTTTTTTATATTTTGATTTTGAAATTGACATTTTGTTATTGCTTTAATTGTTTGTGGATTTTTTTTTTCCTTTGTTTCTGTGATTTAATTTTTTTGTGCGCTTTTTTTTTTTACAAGTTGACCAACGCTCAGGGGATGCCCCCTATTCATGCAATGCATAGTGTTGCTCGTATGAAAGGATTATAGGTAAGAGGAGGGAGGAAAGATAGAGTAGTGTCGGTGAATGTTTGTTTTGAACTTGCCAATATCAAAAATGTCGGGAAAAACAGACGCAGGGAGATTGTTCCACAAACGTATCGACTGAAGAACGAATTCTCTCGGTAATGCGTGGTTCTATTGAGTGCCGAGTGAACTACGAAGGGGTGGGCTTGGTTCGATGCCCGAGTAGAACGAGAGGACACACGACCTGGTGAAATCACGCCATGTATTTCCTCGAACACTTACCATTGTAATACCTATAAAACAGGCTTACACACCCTACGGTCCTTCGGTGCTCAAGAGAACCAATAGAGGATGAAATATTTTCATCCCCTATTAAATATATTGCACGTTGTTTGGCCTCTTTCGACACGTCAAATATGTGATCATTCCAACGGAGATCACATTGAATTGATATGCCCAGAACGTCAAGAGCAGCTGACTCTGCAATATCCACAGCACCCATATTAAGGGGAGGTAGGGTTGAATCCATTCTTTTGTGAGATAACAGACAACATTGGGTCTTGCGTGCATTAAAATCAACTCTATTTGCAAGACCCCACTCGGAGATTGTTTTAAGGTCATTATTGAGTGTGTCATTCATAGTGCGTCTTTTACTCTCAATCTCCAAAGAGGTTGGGCGCTTGTTGAACGAGTATGAATGACAAATGTTACTGTAATCTGCAAAGGAATGAATTGGGATCCGGGTCAATGCCAGAATTTCATTGATAAATACCAGAAATAGGGACGGGGATAGGACGGTCCCTGCGGAACTCCAGAATTGATGGAATGTTGTTCTGAAAGAACACCATCCATCGCAACTCGTATTGAACTACCCTGGAGAAAACTCGATATATATCGAGTAAATGCAATTAGTTTTGAAACGAGGGCTTTATGCCACACTTGATCAAAAGCCTTGGAAATATCAAGAGCAACAGTTTTGCTCTCCCTGAAAAGGTGAACACAATTATTCCACTTTTCGGAGAGGACCGCCTTCAAGTCACCCGTGGATCTGGTCCTACGGAAACCGTATTGTCGGTCACTAAGTAATTCGTTTCGCTCTAGATAGTTCACAAAGCGGAAGTTAATTACGCTCTCCATTACCTTGGATAGTGCAGAGCATATTGTAATGGGTCGGTAATTGGCAGGGTTCGTGGCCTCGCCTTTTTTCGGAACTGGCTGGACATTGGCAACCTTCCAACAAGATGGAAAAACTCCTGTCGTGTAGGAGATGTTGAAAAGGTTACGCAACGGACAAGCCAGCGTTGACGCGCACTTCTTCAACACATGGGCAGATATGCCATCTGGCCCAGAGGCTTTGTTAATGTTGAGGTTTGCTAGAACCTTTTTAACTGCCCGAGTTCGAAAATGTATCTCCGGCATTGCAGAAGAAACAAAATCGACGACAGGCAGTGGTTGATTACTATCTGGGAGCGTTGAAATATTTGCAAATAATTCTGCCAAGAGATTAGCTTTAAATTTTGTGTTTTTGCTTTTGTTTTGAATCTATTCTTTTATTTTAGGATTTTTGCTTTTGTTTTTTTTTTTGTGTTTTGCTTTTGTGTTTTTGACTTTGTGTTTTTCCGTTTGTTGTTTTGTTTATGTTTTTTATTTTTTTTGTTTTCTTTTGTTTTTTTATGAGTTTGCTGTTGTTTTTGCTTTTGTTTTGTACTTTTGCTTTTGTGTTTTTTATTTTATGTTTTTGCTTTTGTAGAATTTTTTTGTATATGAGTTTTTTTTGTTTAATGTTCGTAGCTGGTGCAAGTGCAGAGTTATATCGTTCTGAAAGTTCAGGTAGTAAGGGAGATGCCACGCCCGTTTGTACAATCCCGCCCATATATAGCATATGTCACCCTCCGCACTCCATAGTATACTCGAGTAAAATCGGTTCAGCGGTTTGAGTCGGCAGACGGACCAAGAGTATTATATGGGTAATTTCACATCAAATCGAAAGGGGTTTTAATTTTTTTTTATAAGATTTTCGTGAAATTTAGTTTATGGCTTTGAATATATAAAAAAAAAATATAAGTTGATTTTCTTTTTTTTAAATTCAAAAATTTCACAAACTTATGATCAAAAAACACAACTTTTTCTTATAGAGCAAACTTCGAAAGCTATTATCTAAGTCAATAATGTTGCTAAATGGATATATTTAGTGTCTATTATGATAAGAATTGAATGTAATTTTTGATTCTGGTATATAATATTTTTTAAGTTTCGAAGTATAATTATTAAATTATTGTAAAGTTTTCGAACTCGAATTTCGCCAAAAAGAGCTATTTTGATTTGGCTCAATTTTTTTACAAAATTAGTTCTATTATTTATAAATATTCTGTCTGAAATTTGGAGAGGTGTTTTTTGATATAAGGGAGAAATAATTTTTTGTATATAATGTATTTTTATCAATGACAAATTTTTAAAAGTGCAATTAACGTAGACTGTTTTTGAGCTCTTTAAACTTTATTCAAAATTCCGTCTGAACATTTCTAATAGATACAGATATCAATTTGTTAAATTTTATTTTAGAGATTGAACCATATTTTTTTATAGATTTTTGTCGTGAACTCGTTAGTTAATTTTTCAAACTTTACTGTTTCGATTTACGTCACTTTTGATTGAGCTAATTTTTTTTTCGAAATTACCTCGGTCAATGTATTAGTGGTTTTTGTGTTGATGTTTTGTGATTTAATAGATCTATATATTTTTTTAAAGTCTTTCTCAAAACAAATAATTGTAATTAATTAAAAAATGGAAATATAAACAAAGTAACGAAATATATTTATTAACTTTCAGTTAAAAAGTTACAGCGCGTTTGATTTTAATAAACGCGATTAAAAAGTGTCTATGCATTTAAATTGATTTTTTGCTAAACAATACTCTAAAGATACTCTAAATTGTATCTGTAAGATATTTTTGTATTTCTTTACTGTTATTTATTACTTTAAGATACATCAAAAAAAAAACAATATTTATACATTTAAATTCCTTTTTGTACCAAAACCAATTAAAAACTGTTATGAACTTTGCATATCTGTTAGATATTTTTATATCTCTTAAGTATTATTGACTTTTATTTGTATCTTTTAAATAGATTTCCTTCTATTTAACGAAAAGCATTATTATTCTATATTCTAATGAAAGCGGCAACCACAATAAAGCCCCTCACCACTCAACAAAATTGGTTAAATCATTTTGTAGACAATTCAAATTGCCGGGTAATTACTTTCGAAAATTTATTGTGTCATTTTCAACATTCGCCACAATATTTCATTGTTAATTGCAAAAAAAAGCACCAACAAAAACAACAATAACAAAAAATAGCCGAATACAAAAAAAAATCATCAAACAGACTTCGCAGCATCGACATCTACAAACATATTTTATTCAATTCATCGGATATATATCTTTTTCTGTTCTATTGTAGCGGGCGATCATATGCACCCAGTAGGAATTATCAATAAACGATTCACGATGAGGTCATTGTCATACTTAGAACATAAAAGTATCTTACTTTTGCTTTTTAACTATATTACGTATAATATGGCTAAAATACCAGGAAATTGTTTAAAATTAAAAACACACAAACATTTCCAAATATCAATAATTGATTTATCAATCAATGATTTATCAATGTGGACAAAATTTGTATCATTTTGTTCATATGTTATTATTTTAAACAATTTTTGAAATTTTACCTATATATTTTTAATATTATTTTTCACTAAGTAATAACGTATTTTATTTCTATTTTTTTTTTTTAATTATGTTTAAATTTTTGCTTATATCTCGCAAACAGTTCTTTTCACACAAAAAAGATAATTTTTGTATCGCAGCGAAAGGTTTTCTGCGTCTAATGTCGAAAATGTAATTTTAGTTCTTTCTTTTGTTGGAATTTTAAAAATAAAAGAAGACGAAAATAATTGGAAATTGAAAAATGGGTTATAACTGAAAAACTAGAGCCAATTTGGCAAAACTGATGTCATTTTCGAAATCAGCGGCACAAATGTATTTAAAATTACGTCACTTTCGTGTAATAGTTTTTCGCTTCGAAATACAGAAAGAGGCAGTAAGTATTAGACTTGTTTCGTAGGAAATTAAGTAATCTTTAAACTAGGCTTTTTTATTTTAAAATTAAAAATATTCGAGACAATAACTAAAATATCAAATAATAAACAAAAAACTATTAGTTCACTTTTTTAAACCCATTTAAAGAGCTAATACCAACAAAATCTGTAAGCTATAGAATTAGCTAAAGCTAGAGTTGATTAAAAACTAATTTTCCTATTGGGTAGCAAGAGCATACGTTAAATACATACATAAATTTTAATAAATATAGGTTTGTACCAAAAAAAAAAAAAACAAACGAACGACAAAAAAAAATTAAGGTGTAGCCCCCAGGCGGAGTCAATTGAATGTCAATTTCATGGATTCATTTAGTCACAAATAGAGAAGTATTCGCAATTAATTATGATGAATGCAAATATCTGGCGTTGGCAATTAAGAATTTTATTTATTTGCAATAATTAACAATGTTTGTAATTTATAGCAGATAGTTTTTGAAGCGTATAAATCACAATAATTATTTCAAATATGCTAAATTATTTCAATTTCACATGCATTTCTTTTGACAATTATTTTGCATTAGAATTTATAGCTCATTTATAGCTGATTTATATATATATTTTTTGTATCTATTTTATAAATCATGTATATTAAAAAAAAAGGATTTGAAGAAAAATAATAAGAATTACCCAACTCGATTTCAATTTAATTTTATCATATATATTATATTTCATTTTATCTCATATTAATCAATAATTTGGGTCATAACAATAATTTGGGTCTTTTGAGATGTATCCATCTCGATTTCTATTTAATTCAAGCAACTTATTTTGATATCGTCACTATCATGCCAATGGGGCGAATATGTAATTTTTGACATGTAATTTTACCTCAAGTATACTATACCAAAATAGTGTGTGATTTTGTTGGATATTTCTAGCCACAAAAGTCAAAACCAAAAGTGCGATATCGAAAAATTGAAAATCTTGTTATGCCAAAAGGGCGAATCCTTTCGTTTTTTTTCCATAACTTTTAATTGGTTTAAGATAAAATAGTGTTGTAAAGGCATTAATTGTTTGTTTTTGAAACACCTATTGATTTAGATCTTTAATTTAAAATGATTTTTTGTATTTCTATCATTTGAAAGAAAAATGTTTGGCAAATTATTTTTAAGTAATGATTCCAATCGATAGGTGCTTTGAAAACAAACAATTTATGCCTTTACATCACAATTTTATCTTGAGCAAATAAATAGTTATAGCAAAAAAACAAAAATATTTGCATTTTGGACAGGATATAACCAAACAAAATCCGTATTTATAATTCAGTAAGTTGTCCAAATTAAAGGATATTCTATATACGTTATGGTAATTGATGAATAAACCAAAATAACAAAATAAATAATGAAAAAAAGCAATTTTTACTTCATTTTAAAGCACTTCAAACTTTAAAATTTGATTTTCAGTATTTTTAAAAATGCACATTCGTTCCTTTGGCATGACAGTGACGATGTGTACTTGGTATTTTACAAGAAATGGTACATATCAAAATATCTGTTTACCAATTAATGCTCCTTTAAAGCCAATAAAACTAGCATTTATTAAATGTAAGTCGTAACATTTATATTTATATAGTTAATATTGATTTTTAGCCTGGCACTTAAAATTTTTATTATTAAAAAAATTAATTTTTTAAATTCTAAAAATTCAAATTCTGAAATGTCCATTGACTAATTTTGTTTCATATTGCGTAATTTACCTTTAAAATCGCTGTACCTCAGTGTATATATTTTGGATATGGATGATTTTGGAAACAAACGGAGCGAAATATAAAAATCTATCATATAAAAATCTATCAAATATAAAAAGCATCAAACCTCTCAATTACCCTACACGGATAGAAAAGATTTGTTTGAATATGTTTGAATGTAATTAAAAAATAATACGAACCATACATGTTTTACGAATGAAGCGTAATTAAATTATTTTTCAGATGGTAATAACATATTACTATGTGTAAACATTTTATATATTCCCCAGCAGTATCTGTCAAACTTATCATAAATATGTTACAATACAAACATAAAATTTTAATTGCATTTGAATAAACTATTTCTTGGCAATTTACTTGGTTAAAACTATGTTTCGAAACAAACAGAAAATGCTATTCAAATCTAATTATAACGTATGTTCGCAACGCTCTCCTTCATTCGATAAGTTATCGACAGACGAAGTTGGTAACGTTGCGCAGCTTTTTCTACATACGCCATCTTTTGCCATCGTTTGAACATATTTATGTTTAAAAACAAACAAAAAAGAAATTGGATTTAAATAAATGTATTCTTCCCACATTCTTCTTGTTTACGAAGTTGGCACTCGTTGAGCAGAATTTTCTATCTACGTCTCTTTTGTCGTCGTTTGAAGTATGTATAGGGCCATTTTAAACATACTGATGTTTGAAAACAAACAAAAAATGAATTCTTGTATATAAAGTTGACACTCGTTGATCGGCATTTTCTGCGTACGTGCCTTTTGTTGTTCGTTGAGAAAACGTGTTCGCGTCGGTAATAATTTTGTTATTTGTAAATTAAATAAATATATTAAGTAATTGTGTTATAAAAAGTACTAAAAGTAACAGAGTATAATATAGTGCAGTATATAATTTCTGAAACTAATGTGAAAAAACCACAAACAAAAATCAGTGTTTCGATTTTCCAACAGAATTTGGCATGTTTTTTTACAAAAGCCTCCGTGAAATCCTTGGCATTGGATTTAAATAAATGTATTCTTCCCACATTCTTCTTGTTTACGAAGTTGGCTCTTTAGTCATCGTTTGAAGTATGTATTTGTCCTTTTAAACATAGTGATGTTTGAAAAGAAACAAAAAATAATGAAATTAGATGTAAATAAAAGTATTCTTGCAATATTCTTGTTGTATACGAAGTTTACACTCGGTGACCGCCATTTTCTGCAAACGTGTCTTTTGATGTTTGTTGAGAAAACGTATTCGTATCGGTAAGACGATGTCATTTGTAAATTTAAAAAATATACTAATTGTGGTAGAAAAAGTACAAATAGTAACAAATAATATCATTTAATAGTGCAGTAAATAATTTAATTGTTCATTAAAAATATTATGAAAAGCCGACACGGATATTTCATCAAAAAAACCACAACTGAAAAATCAGTGCTTCTATTTTCAATCAGAATTCGGCATGGTTTTTTACAACAGGCTCCGCGAATTCCTTGCTAACGCTATGTGCTGCACTAGACTTGTACACCCAGAAAAAAATTCCCTCAAATCCCATTAAAATTGGTCAATAGGACAATTATTGATTTAATAGTATACAAAAAATAAATCTTCTCATATAAACTCAATGGCAATGTCATGGTATTTTCTAGTATTTAATGGTATTTTCCGATTAAAATAATTATTTATCCTATTGACAATTTTTAATAGTAAAAAACTATTATTTATATAGTATTTTTTTCTGGGTGTACTTGCAGTTTTAATTCAATTATTTATTTATGCTTTTAAAAATTTGTGTATGAATTCAAATATTATTAATTCCCACTATGCATATTTAATGATTTTTAATAAAAAATTAATAAAAAAAAACAATATTTTATTTTTATTTTATTTTCAGGATTCCTTTCCAAAAATATTTAGATATGTTTTATGCAAACAAACTACTTTTTGAACTGAAACTACTGATATGTTTCTCTGGAAACATATTTATATTCAGGTCGTTCCAAATCATGTTATATTTTAAACATATTTATGTTTCGGTTCAAATATTTATTTTGTTTGGATGTAGTAATTATTATGTTTCTATTAGAACATATACCATTTAAAATGTTTCCGTGATATCATAATGTAAATCAGAGCTCATTACAACACTGTTCAAGTCTAAAGACAACATGTTTACAAATTTATCAAGCAATTATATATTATGTTTACATAAAATTCTAAACATACATGTTAATGCCTGCAAAATTATGTTTGGGAGAGCTATTTTTTTTTTTTGCAGCGTGTACTCAATACCATCTAAAAAAAGTCATAATTTTCAGAGTTTAGATTCAAATATCTTGAAATCGTATTGCGATATTGACATAAATGATTATATTGAAATTAGCCCTAACAATTAAAAGAAACATTGCATTTAAATTTAAATGTATAACTTGTTTTGAAAGGTACTGTATTTTATTTATGCTAAAAAGTGGCAGAAAAGGTCCAATAATTTCAATAGATAATTAAAAAAAAAACGATACGTAATAGAAATAAAGTGAGTATGCAGTAAAAATCAGCACCCACGAATTATATAAAATTGATGTATTTCATATTTATAAGCAATTTTTTTTTCAATTTGTTGAGATTTTAACCTATATTTATGATTTTTTTTTCTTTAAATCTCATGATTTAAAAGAATATCATTAGGTATACAGAACTAATCAAGTACCGCAAAGACCCATAACCGGTACTGTAAAGGGAATCATTACTATTTTTTAAACTGAATAACGGAATCGTTATTAACAATAAAAAATTGTGGAACCAAAATCGGTACTCATATAAATTTTTTGTGTGGAACTGGAATCGGAACCGCTATTTTAAAAATCAAAGAACCGGAAACGAAAACGTTTCGATATTTAAAACCGAAATCGGTGCCGTTATTAAAAAATGTGTGTAGCCTGAATCGAAACTTATATAATTTTTTGGTTGGAACCGGAATTGAAATTTTAAAACATATTGGAACTATTTTAAAAATATTTTAACTAGAATCCAGAACCGATATTCCAAAGGGTTTTAGTCCCTGATTTAAAAATAATTCAATACCATGAGTAAGTTGCTCAAATATAGTAAAATACAAGAGGTAACATACAAAATTTGATTTTTTTTATATGAGTTTATTTTGTTTTTTTTTTTTTATATGAATTTGATATAGTATGCCTCATTTACAACATTTTTAAATTAAAAATGATTTTAACCTTGTTTTCAATCAACTGCATTTTTTTTTTATTTTGTAGAGATTACAAAACCCGGAATAACGCCAAATTTACAGATAACAATGTCATGGCAGAGAATTTAAAAAAAATATATATTTTTTTTTATTCGACTATAATACTACAACCCACCTTCGAACAGACAGAACAATCAGCACGATTGCTGTCTGAGGCTGGCGACATGTTGACATTTTAAATACCTTTCAAGAACCTGTTGCAAAGCCCACCACACACAACATGATCATATCAAGCATAAAATAAATAGGTCACGGCCACTAGAACGTATAATTATGGCCCATTGTTAATCATACAAAAAACAATAATGCCACCAAAATAAACAACGTAGAAATACAAAAAGTTTAACCAAATTAAACATAGCTCATCTTAATAATAAAAAGCCAAAACCCACTACAAAAAAAATAAAGAAACGAATATAAAAATCAACGAAAAAAAAAATACAATATAATTATAATATGAGAGCGCAAAAAATAAATAAAAAATCCGTGGAACGAAAACGAATTAAAAATCCCTCGCAAAACACGAAAAGCGATAAAGATAAAAACGCCGAGATAAGCGCGTTGATGATGAATTATTACGAACCACCAACGGCAACGCCAGCAAAAACTCAAAAATAATACCGAAAATAAATTATTATGCTATATAAAGACGCGACTGATAAGATCAGGAATTCAAAACATTTTCTATGGGAGGACGAACAGAGCGCAACTCAAAAAAATCACAGAGAGACAGAGAGAGAACGAGCAACAGATAAGTATTACACCCAGTTGAAAATGTTTTACAAATGAATATTTATTTTTGGTTATTTAAATTTTTATTTGGCGTTATAGATTTTTGTTTGTTTGTACAGAAAACCTATTGTATGAGAAACACTAAAAGAGAAACTAGTTTTATGTTTTCAAACTAATTTTAGCATTTAGCGTAAATGAAATAACTTAATAAATAGTTTTATTTTTAGATTGCTTTGTTTTTTTTTATGAGACTTAAGATTATTTGCAATCATTTTTAAATATAATCATTTTATTAATATATCAGACTTTTCGATAAAATACATGAAGCTATTTCGTAACGAGATCGATGCGAGTAGATGGAGAAATCACCCGATATCGGGCCCGTTCTCGTAACAAAATCGAGTGTCAAATTGAACCTACATGGCAGCCAGTCTGCCATTCGATTCGATAATGCATCGAGACTGTTTCAAGATGTCGAGGAATTCATTCTATCTCGATTTCTTACTACAATTCGTTCTGAGATGTACGCAGACATCGTAACGAGATAATTAGTTTATTCGAAACGAGAAAAACTGATTCTGGATTGATATCGCATGGAATATCAATATTGATTCGCAGTTATTTCAAGAAAGCTTCGAGATATCGAAGGTCCCTAGTAGAAATTTTGGTAGTGCCATGGTCATGAAGTGATCATGTCATTATTTGAGATGATCGGGATATGACGAGGCCCATAATGTCCTTGTAACGCAGTGTCCTGATCATGTATTGACCTCAGGCCATGATCATGTACTGATCGGGCAATTCCCCATTTTATTATTTACCCAACAATTGCCTTGTCTGAGCCCGAGCATAATAGGGTTTCTCTCATTAATCTCGATCATTGCCTGATGCAAATTTTGTTATGAGGAACAAATAATGTAGCTATGATCGGGAACATTGACTGTTTAGATAATGGAAACCCTGCTATGGTAAGCATGATAAGGGCATGCAAAGGCAATGAACATATTTTCTCTAATAGGGCTTACCCAACGAAAACCCGATCATTTCCCGATGGCGCATCGGGCAAATTTCTACTAGGGGTCTGAAATATATAAACTGGGAGCATTATTAATTTTTAGAAAAAGTCGCTTAATGAAAAAAAATCAATATTTTTGAATAATTCATTTATTAGTTATTAGTATTAGTGCTAGGGCTTGTAGTGTTAAAGCTTCTAATCCCGGTATACCGAAATTTCGAACTGAAATACATACCGAAATACATCCGTTCATACAAATTAATTCTTTTTTATTTTTATTCACTTGGATTATGTATTTTCAAATCATAAATTTATTTTGGAATATTCCCGACCGAAAATAATGACTCTCATTATTTTCACGAAAAACTATAATGAAAAGGAAACGTTTTTTTCTTCAAATATATAAATAATATCGATCCTCCCATATTCAAAGAACCGAAAATTAGTTAGTAAGGACTGCGTCGAATAAAATTGTCCGCTACAAAAATGAAAAAATCTAGAAATCTAGTAATCGAATTTTTATAGAATAAAATATTTTATTTTGCAAAATATTTTTTGATTTAAAAAAAAATATCAAAAAAAAAAGGAATTAATATTTTTTAATAAAAAGTTTTAATTTTTCCGGAACCCCTTCCATTAATGTTGTAATGGTAGTTTCCGACACCCTCACAGCTGCTGAAGACCACTTTCTTTTAAAGTCTTGAAGGTCTTTGGCCACTTTTTTTACTAAAGCCCAGTATCTCTCAATCGGCCTGAGTTCTGGACAGTTTGGTGGATTGGCTTCTCTAGGCACCAAAATCACTGCATTTTGTTGGATCCACTCTAAGGCCGTTTTGCTGTAGTGACATGAAGCGAGGTCAGGCCAAAAAAATGTGGACACCTCATGTGGGCGTAAAAATGGAAGCAATCTCTTTTGCAAGCATTCCTTCATATATATTTCGCTATTAATTGTACCCGATGTCACGAATGAGCTGCTCCTTTTTCCACAACAGCAAATTGCCTGCCAAACAAGGAATTTCTTTGGGAATTTTGTCATTTTTTTTATTTGAATTTTTCAGCGACATTTCCTCGAGAATCGGCTGTATAAAATTCCTGCCCAGGTAGTTGAGAAAAGTCCGCTAAAACATAAGTTTCGTCGTCCATTATGCAGCAATCGAATTTAAAAAAAAAAACTTGGTTCAGCTTTTTAGCTCGTTGTTTTGTGGTTTCATTCTTGACGGCATTACTATCCGGAACTTTTTGGACCTTGTACGTCTTCAGCCCAGCTTCTTTCTCAGTCCTGCGCACGAAAGATTCTGAGCAATCCGCCTTTCTCGCCAATTTCCTTCCGAATATGCTTGTATCTTTCTTTAAAATATTCACAACCTTCTTCGACTTTTCACGATCATGTGGGCCTTTTTTTTACCAGAACCTTTCTTCCGATCAATACTCAGGTCTTCCTTAAAGCGGTTGATAACGCGATAAGTGGTCTTAGAGTTAGCCCCTACCTCCTTGGCAATTTTTTTAAAAGACCAACTAGGTTGTTTTTGAAAAATATTAATTATATTTTCTCGCACTTCCACTTCGTTTGCCATTTTCGCGTTAAATAAATTTTGTATTGACTATAACTGACACACATTATTTTCTGCCATTTAATTCAGAGCTACTATGATTAATTTTTTTTTAATTTGAATCTTGCAATAGCACATTATGGGAAGATATGTAACGGACAATTTTATTCGACGCAGTCCTTAATATAAAAATTTGTTAATTTATAAAAAATGCAATTGTATTTTAAATATAAAAAGAAACCACGGAATAGAAATAGTATTCATCTGAATATAAAATATTTCTTTTGAAGAATACATCATAAAACAGAAATTTCATAATATTGAAATTGAATTTAAAACCAGTTGGGAAGGTTAGATCACATGGGAAATTTTAAAGTAGGTGTAATTATGATAGTTAGGATTATCAAAATTATAGTCGGTCTAAGCCGACTATAAATACCCTACACATATGTGTGGTTACCATTCAAAGTGATATATAGGTCACCAGGGTATACGAATCCTGAAAATAACTACAAACATTCAATCGCTGAAGAATTTCCATTCATTTGATACCCATATTTACAAATGGGTAGGTGTACCGAATTTCGATTTTTTTTTTGTGAACCACAAGTCTTTTTGCCGGAAAACATTATTATAATGTATTTGAGCATGATATCAATATATATTTGACCAAAAAAGTTTATCTAAGCACGTATACATAAAAATTGATCTTTATATGTACATTTTATATGAGGTATTTGAACAAAAGTGGTCGGATCATAGGTCGCAATGGACCGATCTCGCCAATCGCACATACAGCGTAGGTATATTAGTAATCTAAGTTATAAGTTTCATTTATCTAGCTCTTCAATTTTAAAAGTCTTAGGGATTTCAACAGACAGACAGACGGACAGACAGACAGACGGACAGACGGACATCGCTATATCGACTCAGGAGGTCATGCTGATCAAGAATATATATACTTTTCCATACCGGAGATGCTTCCTTCTGGGTGTTACAAACGGCGTACCAAACTGAATATACCCTTTCACTCTTAGTGTAGGGTATAAATATAAATTCGATTTACATAACAGAGTTAATACAAAATAATGCTAATTAATGAGCTTACATTTATTCTGGAAACTCAAATTGAAAATAACATTTTAAAGTTACGATTAACATGTTATTTACATATTAAAATTTAATTAATATTATCAAACATTTTGTGATTTTGTGTATTTTTGACTGCATATAAACGGTGCTGCCTATATATATATATATTTATATATAATATATATAAATAATTTCTGTGGCTTTTAGAAAATTATTGCATTCGCAAAGTCGGCTGGTCAAAAGTAACGCGTGAGAAGATCAAAAAATCCTAAAACGCAGATAAATCACATCAAAAATCATTTTGCACAGCAACCAACGATGATCGGCGGCAGACACAAACACGAACAATGTAAAGACTACACAAAAAAAACAGAAGAACTTGAAGATGGAACAGAAGATGGGTGCCGGAGAAGGGTCCAAAGTTGGTGTACAAGTTGGGGACAAAGAAGGAGCGAAGAAAGATGTAGCGAAAAAGCGCGCGCCGGCGCGTACTAATCATGCGAATTGTTACACGATCGGTGAAGTGAACTGTTGTTGTTGTTGTATATGTTGTTGCTGTTGCGATTCTCCGACGTGGCATTCGACGCGCCAACAAATGACTCACTGACGAATTTCAATGTGTTGTGGGGCCGGATGAATGCGACGCAAACGCGACGGTTGTATTCAACGAATGGACGGATGGACGGATGGTGGCTGGTGAGTTGGTTGCTTCGTTCGGTTCACATGCGGTTAACAAAAGGCACATGGTCCACCTCACCAACAACAACAACAGCAGCAGCAGCAAGATTATCTACAACAATAACAACATACACGCGAAGTATCACAGAAACGAACAGCAACTTAAGATGAAGATGAGAAACACTTAAAATGATACATTTAACACAATATGAGGATCTTGTTGATTGCCTGCTATTGTTGTACTTGGCGAACTTCGTCTTCTACTTCTTCTTGTTGTTGTTGTTGTTGGCATTCTTTTTTTATTGTTGTTGTTGTAACAAGTCTACGGAATTTCACTTTACAACATTTCACACACACGTACGGCAACAACAAGTAGATCCTCGTCACTTGGAATTCCTGCAATTAGGGAGAACATCATATAGTGTTCTAACTGCAACAACAACATACAACAAAAACCACAACAACAATACCATCATCAACAATGTTGTCTACAACAATATCAGCAACAACAGAAGCAGCAGCATTGTTGTAGTGATTGCAGTTTCAATTGTGGTTACACAGTACAAAAATTACATCAATTTAATGAATGATCATTCATTGATGTAAAAATTATTAGATTTATGAACAAATCTGAAATATTGACGAATAATATAAAAAATTCTGTCCAAGAAACGTTTTGTCATCGCCCAAAACTCTGTACCTTTTGATGTAGTGAATATTTTTTTTTTTTTGAAAATGTATCAGATATGAAATAAAAATCAACATATTAGATTTTGCTGTATAATACGCCAGGTTTTATTGTTTTCTAATTTTAGTATGCACCCTAGATATCTGCAAAAATGAATTTGAAATGCCCTCTGCAAAATATGTACTACTGCCACTGTACCGTATTGAGTGCATTTAGAAATGACAGTCTACAGTATTACTCTCTAGAGAGTTCACTTCACTGCAGTATTTGTTTTATTGGTGTCAATTAGTGTCAAAACATTTTTTTCTCAAGACATTCAATGTCTTGAAAAATAAAACCAAATGACACTACTGTCGCTGAAAAGGCAACAAGTACAGTGCGTAAGCGCAATGAGTAAAGAGTGAGAAGACGAACATTGAAAACAAATCTGCCGGTCGGGGTTCAAATTACAACAAACATTATTATATCATAAAAAGATATGTTAAAAAAAAATGTGTACGACAAAAACACCGCATTTGACGAAAGGCAATACATTCAACATTTTTTTTTACAAACATTAAATAATGGAAAAAATGTTTTTCTATAAATAAAAAACTGAATATAAAATATTATATGATTTTCTTATATCTTTCGAATGTTTTCTGTATTTCAGTATTAATGAAATTTCCTTAGAGTAAGAATGATAAAATTGAATTTTTGATTTTTTATTACACGTCATTATAGACCTCTTCACCACAATTACGTCTTGTTTGTGTTTTGTTTTAACACTACTTGTGCTTTGTTTTTAAGATTTTCAAGCATAGAGTCGGCGACAGTACATGTTTTGAAATAAAATTAATGTCTTGCTTGAAGTTGGTTCAATGGTGACACTAATTAGCACCAATGCAGATGTTCAATGTTCACCAAATTTTGTTGCTGTTATAAATTTCTTTTATTAGTAGTTTGTATGATTCATAATAGTATGTAGATTCTCAAAAATATATACTTTTATATATTTTATTTTTGATTTGAAATTTTGAACATCTAAAAATTTTCGAAAAGTGTGAATTTGTGAATTTGTGTTTTTACACTTTAATTTATAAATCTCTAGTAACATTTTAATTTAAATTTTAGATTTTTGAAAGTTGCTGATGCGTTTGACTACGAGCCGAAAGGTCCCCGGTTCGACCCCTAGCGACTGCCAACATATTTTTCATAGAAAACACCTCTCGGCAGTAAATGGCAAACCTACGAGAGAATAGCTCTCACCCTTTGTTCAGATTCGGCATTAATCTGTAGGTCTCACGAATTTGAGTACAAATATAACACGCACAGCTGAAATGATGAGAGAGCTCTCCGAAGTTATATACAGGAAAGTAGCACCAAACTATTATTATTAGGTAGCTATAAGTTAAAATAAATTTTAGCATAATCACTTTTAAAGGTTTTTAGTTATAGACCGAACGTCCATAATGTCAAAACTTAAGATTTAATTCAGCTATAACGCCTCAAAAGTGAAACCTCTAACGACTGCAGTTTAATGAGACTGGCTTAGTATTTATTTTATTTCATTTAAAATAAATGTTGCATACTAACATAAAAATGCACATTTTCACTTTGCAAATCTTGACAATGAGTCATATTAATACAAGTCGTTCTTGCTCAGAAACTGAAGCAAATAATTCGAAATATCAAAATGTATCATATTTGCTTCAATTTCGATGCTGTTCTTATGTTCGAAAATATAAAATTTGATATTGGTTGATAAGGACTGCGTCGAATAAAATTGTTCGCTACAAAAATGAAAAAATCTAGAAATCTAGTAATCGAATTTTTATAGAATAAAATATTTTATTTTGCAAATTATTTTTAGATTTAAAAAAAAATATAAAAAACCAGTAATTAATATTTTTTAATAAAAAGTTTTAATTTTTCCGGAACCCCTTCCATTAATGTTGTAATGGTAGTGTCCGACACCCTCACAGCTGCTGAAGACCACTTTCTTTTAAAGTCTTGAAGGTCTTTGGCCACTTTTTTGTTGTCTTCATCACCCTTTTTACTAAAGCCCGGGATCTCTCAATCGGCCTGAGTTCTGGTCAGTTTGGTGGATTGGCTTCTCTAGGCACCAAAACACTGCATTTTGTTGGATCCACTCTAAGGCCGTTTTGCTGTAGTGACATGAAGCGAGGTCAGGCCAAAAAAATGTGAACACTTCATGTTGGCGTAAAAATGGAAGCAATCTCTTTTGCAAGCATTCCTTCATATATATTTCGCTATTAATTGTACCCGATGTCACGAATGAGCTGCTTCTTTTTCTTTGGGAATTTTGTCATTTTTTTGATTTGAATTTTTCAGCGATATTTCCTCGAGAATCGACTGTATAAAATTCCTGCCCAGGTAGCTGAGAAAAGTCCGCTAAAACATAAGTTTCGTCGTCCATTATGCAGCAATCGAATTTTTTAAAAAATCTTGGTTCAGCGTTTTAGCTCGTTTTTTTGCGGTTTCATTCTTGACGGCATTTCTATCCGGAACTTTTTGGACCTTGTACGTCTTCAGCCCAGCTTCTTTCTTAGTCCTGCGCACGAAATCAATCCGCCTTTCTCGCCAATTTCCTTCCGGATATGCTTGGATCTTTCTTTAAAATATTCACAACCTTCTTCGACTTTTCACAATCATGTGGGCCTTTTTTTTACCAGAACCTTTCTTCCGATCAATACTCAGGTCTTCCTTAAAGCGGTTGATAACGCGATAAGTGTTCTTAGAGTTAGCCCCTACCTCCTTGGCAATTTTTTTAAAAGACCAACTAGGTTGTTTTTGAAAAATTTTAATTATATTTTCTCGCACTTCCACTTCGTTTGCCATTTTCGCGTTAAATAAATTTTGTATGAAGTCTTGTGTTCGACTATTAAAATAACGTCAAAATCAGTACTGTTCAGCCAGCTCGATAAAATTAAATCAAGCACTTCGAGTCTGTTCTGAACAACCGACTTTGATAATCTAAGCGAATAAACAAATGCAAACTACTCATTCTGAATGTTCAGAGTTAAAAAACAAACGCAAATATTTGTTTGACAGTTCGAGTTCAGTTCAGAACTAATCAACGAAAACGCCCCATGTCGAAAAACAACAAATTTTCCAAATATTCGTACGTGAAACTGACACAAAATGACATTGGTCAGTATTCTACTTCTTTCACGATAAAAACTTCATTAATTCATTCCACTAAGAATTTCTAGATTATAGATCTCAAAAAGTTACTACTTTTACTTTTGGCATGGAAAAAAGATATTTGGCAGTGAAATCAAAAGCCTAGTGAGGCCATGTTGTCCTTCATATGGTCTAAGTATCTATGTTGATCGATTTTGTGATTTTGTTCTGCTTTCAGACATTTTTCTTTTGAGATAGAAAGATTCAAGACAGTTCTTCGTGAGTCTTGCCCATTTCTAATATTATAATCTTTATTGCGAATTTACGTATTTTTCACAAATTCTTCTTCGACACCTCTTGTATGGAGCACAAAATTTAGAAAGGGAATAAATTCCGCTAAATTATGAATCAAAAATAGAAAAGTACATAACAAACATGCGAAGTCGATTTAGTATAATATGAAATTTGGTGATCGATATGGCATTTTAAATCAAACAAAAGCACAAATATTTCTCCGTGTATGTTGTGACTATTGCACGCCTGAGCAATTTTTATATTAGCAACAGAATTCCATTTAATGGTAAAGTTCTCACATGGCCATTACAAGATAACCAGCTAGCAAGAAACTGCACTAAAAGGCATTTCTCTGACATTTAAAGCTAGGTATTTCAAATCATGGTACAACATGTGCTTTCAAAAAAAAAATATTTCCCTTTTAAAAGTATTTGTCCTAAAAATTATATAGCAGAAACTACTAAATATGAACTACTAAAAATAGCACTAATTATTCGCATTATTTCAGAATTCACACTTCAAATGCGGTGCGGCGTCTGCAAAGTCATTTCCTAGAACTCGCCGCGCTGGCTGTTATCACGTTGTAAAGTCGTTGAATAATTTTCACTTCAGTTACCTTCATTTAGTTCACCTCGACGCACATCAATTACTTTCTCACTCTGACGGACGAACGTCCATCGGACGACCATCGATCGTCGATCAATCGATCGATTCAAACAGACGGACGGACGGACGAACAGACAGACAGATGGAGAGACATACGGAGAGACAAACCACCGACAAACCGAACGAACGAACGGACGATCGATCGATCGACCAACGATCCAACCAACAACAATGAAAAATGCGGTAATGCAGGAAAGAAATCAGAAATAATGTCACACTAAAACGTGCTAATCGATCGGATCACGTAAATTATTTCCAGAAACAAGCAAACGTTACTGCTACTGCTGCTGTCTGCTGCATCGTTACTCTCGTTAACGTAAATTAAAAAAAAAAAAAAAAAAACAGAAAAAAGCAAAGAATTTTTATTAAAAACAAAAAAAAGTAATACAGAACATGTAGTAAAGAAAATACTACGCAAGTTTTCGTAATTGAAATGGAATTGAATTGAAAATTCAGTGCAGCAGACATTTTGTCACGGTCACGCAAACAAATTGCATTGATTTATGATGGCATTGCCGTCTATTTTATTTTAAGAACTACACTATTTTTTGTATTCTACATAGATAGAATAATAGTAACGTCACAAATTATGTTTAATTAACATATTTTTGAATGGAAAATAACTTTACTTAATCGTTTATACTTTAAACTTTTACTAATTATGTATATGTCAAGGTTATATCGATTTAAAAGTATTTGTAATAAAAATACTCTAAGTTCTCTAGCTAACCATTTGAGAAGTTCGTACATATATGGCAGTGCCTAATATTAGAGGATGTCATTGACAGTTTACTCTCAGAGTTTTGCCATTGTCTGGCACAGTATGCCCAAACGCTCTAAAAATCGGGTGAAATTCATTATTTTCGGAATCAACAAAGTTAGCTCCGCCCATTACCGTATATGTTCCATTATCGGAATGTATGACTTATATATCACAGCATTGTGACATGTTATTGCATTGTCCCATACATGTTCTTAGCCACCCCTTTGGAACTAAATTTATGTTCCATTATAAGAATGTATGACTTATATATTACAGCATTGCGACATATTATTGCGTATGTTCCATACATGTTATTAGTCACCTTTTTAGGACTACATATTATTAATTTGCAACACTGCTGTCAGAGGTAACTTAAAAGGTACACATATGCCACAATAGTTTGTGGCAATTATCGAGCCGTGGTTGCTTGGGAAAGGGTTAATATTCATATGTTTTTAAGTACCTAGTATTTTTCATATTCATAGATACATTAAAAACTTAAAAGTATGCATCAAAATTGGCCAAAACGTCCATATTTGCGCATCAAAACTAGCAAAGTTCATATTTAAAACGTTTATATCTTATATATTATAGCACCCTGATTTTGGGAATATGTTGTGAAAAATGTAAAATGTTATTGCAATCGTATTTGACATTAACATTTTAAATTACAGTTTGCTCAATACACGTGTTTTTCTCAAAATGCTATATCAAGGACTTAGAACGATTTGATTCCAACTAGGGATGTCCAAAATACATCGATATTTTACAAACACTCGATATATTGCTTCGACACATCGATATTTTCCGATGCAATATAAGCCTCAGAATATATTCTATACATCGATGTATTTTTCGATATATCGAATCACTGTTAAATTCATATATTCTAAACGAAACTAGCTAAATGTAATTATATGTAATTATTTATGGAATTTCATTTGAAATTAAACACTTTTAATTACCATATTCTGCATACATGTTTTTCGTGTTTTTCTCAAAATGGCATAACATGGACTTAGAAATTTGATTCCCAACGCCTTAATTATTTTGTAATATAAGAAAATGTTTCAAGTCAAACACTTATTTATTTTAAACTTTTTATTTTGGTTATTTGACATAAAAAATGTTATAAAATTTTCAGCAAAATTTAAATTATTTACCTAATAATTTTTTGTTCTATGCATCGAAAACATCTATGGTTTTGTTCGATGTAACGAGTCGATGAATTATATCTACAAAAACATCGATATTTTTTTCAGATGGACGATGGACATCCCTATTCCCAATGCCGCAGTGACCAATGGCCTATCAGCAAAAAGTTGGCATTAAATCAGAAATATCATGAATTGAATTAAATACTTATGGCACGCCTACTTTTCATAAAATATATATTCTTTAAACTTCAGAGGATTAATATATCATTATGTACAATAATAAAATTTGACGCGGACATAAATATTAACCAATACAGAAAGCTAAAATGGGCGTGTTCCACCTATATTTTTTTCATAAAAATTCTGTAATGTTGTACAACTGTGATACTCCAAAAAAGAAAATTCTTTTGGTTGATATTCATAATTTTAACAGTTCAAATTTCGAGTTTGTTGTATAATATTAAAAAAAATTGGGGCATTTTTAAAGTTGAAATATCAATTGATAGATTTACATTTTCTTATCATGTAGTAAAATAATTGATCATCGATTAAAAATTGAAAGATATATAAAGATTTTTGTAAATGAATATTTGGCATTTTGAAAATGTATTTGATTACTTTTCGTTCTAAAATTTTCGAAGTCGAATATTAATAACAACAGACATTTTTTAATGTTTTTGATTTCTAAGAGGTAACCACGTGACCTTTCTTCTTGTAATTTTTAGACCTACTTTCCACAGGCGTCACAATTTTTATACCCTACACTAAGAGTGAAAGGGTATATTCAGTTTGGTACGCCGTTTGTAACACCCAGAAGGAAGCAACTCCGGTATGGAAAAGTATATATATTCTGTCTGTCCTTCTGTCTGTCTGTTGAAATCACGATTGAAACTTTAGATTTACATTACTCATATATCTAAGCTGCCTGAACAAGAAAATTGGCGAGATCCGTCTATTGTGACCTGAGAACCGACCACTTATCTTGAAATACCTCATATAAAATTTACATCTACAAATCAATATTACTGTATACGTGCTTAGGAAAAGTTTTTTTGGTCAAATATATATTGACATCATGCTCTAATACATGAAAATGATGTTTTTCTGCGAAACGACTTGTGGTTTCCAAAAAAAAATATCGAAATTCGGTACACAATATGGGTATCAAATGAAAGGAAATTCTTCAGCGATGGAAAGTTTGTAGTTATTTTCAGGATTCGTATACCCTGGTGACCTATATACCACTTTGAATGGTAACCACACATATATGTAGGGTATTAATAGTCGGCTTAGACCGACTATAATTTTGATAATCCTAACTATCATAATAACACCTACTTTAAAATTTTCCATGTGATCTAACCTTCCCAACTGGTTTATTTTTGCTCTGCCCACTTTGTTATAATCCTGAAATCAGTAGTGACCTCGAACAGTTTTCGGTTTCTGGACGGTTACAGAGGTGCGAGTGTTAATTTTTTTATTTTCGGGGTCTCCGCTCATTTTAGGTGGCATGAATTATTTTCGAGCAACCCTATAATGTAAACATCTACATATTGTTGTTCATTTTCGTATAGGTGGAACCACAGGTTTTGGATAAAGAAACTAAGGGTAGCAAATAGTAGCAACGTTTTTCGATAGATTAAATATTCATATTAATGAATCTGAAAGTAAATAAAAGTATCTTTGATATGCTTTGTTACGTATTTGTTTTTAACTTTGTAAAAATGTATAATTTAAAAAAATAATAAAAATAAAACGTAATTGATTAACAAAGTTACGAGAATAAAGCTTTAAAAATTAATCACCACACAAAGACTAATATTGTTTAAATATATTTAATCAATTAAGTGACTATAATAAATCAATTTATAAATAGGGCAAGTACCGAAATAGCACTAAAACTATATTTAAATAATGTTAAAAACAGAAACAAACAAACTTTTGCAATTATTGAGCACAACGCATTAGTTGGATTAATATAAAAATCATTTTAAAATTCTTATCTACAAATCGCATAAACGAACAACAAAATCAAGACGAGAAGATGTTGAAAATAAAAATTTAAATAAATTGAATTGCTTATAAATACGCAGCAACAGCAGCAGCACATAGTATTTGTAGAAATATGTTTTTAATTCGAATTTGTATTTGAAGTGAAAGACAAATTTTAATGAACGCGACTGGCGCCAAGTGATTCGAATTTAATGAAACATTTCAATTAAAAATATAAATACGACAAATAAATATACAACGCACAAAAAGCATTCAAAATGCAATCAAAGCGAATGGTTTTGAATGGCTTCGAGTGTCCGAAATAATTTTTGTTTTACAATACAAATAATAATAATAATATTTCATCAATTTGTGTACAATATATCTTATTCATATTGAGCATTTCAATTAAATACTTGGGAATTTCATATTCAATTTTTTAACACTTTTATTTTATGTGAAACATGCGCTCAAGCATTTTAAACCTTCTTGTAGAAAAAAGAGCTGCTAAGTATTCGAGAATATTGACGCAATTCCAATGTGTTTTTTTGTCGGTTTCTTTTTTTTTTATTTTATACTGCTGTTCATGGCACTAAGCGCCTGGTCCATCGACCCATATGGCTCATATTCGAGCATGATACAAAGTCAGCCGCAAGTCAAGTGGTATTCAACAAAAAACGAAAAAAATTAAATCAAATTAAAACTCTGACTACGGATGACGAATATATTACAATGAGTCGCGTGTCTTCATCTAGCAGTTGGTAATAGTTTTAAGTGTTGTGTGGCAGGAGGGGGGATTTATAACAATAGACATAGCTTTGATTTTTAATTCATAAATATTTGTTTATAATTTAGATTGATGTGGTTTATATGGTTATTTGTTTTGTTGTTAAGTGCACTCGCTAAGTACTCTTTACTCGTTAAACGTTTTCCATGGAATCTCTTGAAATTTCAAGCGTCATAGATTAAATTTATATAGGGTACATCATATATATTATTTTACCATATGGCGAAAATTGTTTACTGATAATTTATGAATAAGATATTCATAAAAGATATTTTTTCTAATTTTCTTATTTATGAGTTATATTCATGAATTATGTATAATATATTGAAAAAATGTAAAGTTCATGCATTAAAAATTGTAAATCACTATGTAAATATTTATTATGAAAACGATCATTATTAATCATAACAGACGAAATTATTAATATTTATTCATCACATTTTAAGTACAGGGTTTTTCAAATGGGACGCTACAAAAGTAGAGCGACAGGGACAGCAAACGACGCCATATTTTTTGCCGCTCTTTTGAAATTTCTCTTCAGTAAGGTTTACCATTTCAGATGGAGAGATATACGAATTCGAATTTCGGCAGTAAATTTTAATAATTTCGACTTGTTGTTGGTTCGTATATCTTTCCATCATGAAATGGTAAACCTTACTGAAGAGAAATGTCAAAAACACGGCAAAAAATATGGCGTCGTTTGTTGTCCCTGTCGCTCAACTTTTGTCATAAAGCCCTCGTTTCAATACTAATTGCATTTGGTGTCGGTGTACCATTTACTCGATGGATATCGAGTTTTCTCCAGGGTCGTTCAATAAGAGTTGCGATGGATGGTGTTCTTTCAGAACAACATTCCATCAATTCTGGAGTTCCGCAGGGTTCCGTCCTATCCCCGTCCCTATTTCTGGTATTTATCCTTCTTTTAATTTTAACCTTCTGTCATTGACCCGGAACCCAATTCATTCCTTTGCAGATGACAGTAACATTTGTCATTCATACTCGTTCAACAAGCGCCCAAACTCTTTGGAGTTTGAGAGTAAAAGACGCACTATGAATGACACACTCAATAATGACGTTAAATCAATCTCCGAGTGGGGTGTTGCAAATAGAGTAGATTTTAATGCAAGCAAGACCCAATGTTGTCTGTTATCTCACAAAAGAATGGATTCACCCCTACCTCCCCTCAATATGGGTGCAGTGGATATTGCGCAGTCTTGCTGCTCTTGACGTTCTGGGCATATCAATTCAATGTGATCTTCGTTGGAATGATCACATATATAATGTGTCGAAAGAAGCGGCCAAGTGCCTCGGTTTTTTAAAACGGTGTAAAACATACTTCACTCCTGCTGACTTACGCACTGTCTACACTACCTATATTCGGCCTAAAATGGAATTCAATTCGCACATTTGGGCAGGGGCTTCAAAATCCTCCTTGGAGTTCCTGGACCGAATCCAGCAACGTGCGATATATTTAATAGGGGATGAAAATATTTCATCGTCTATTGGTTCTGTTGAGCACCGAAGGACCGTAGGGTGTGTAAGCCTGTTCTATAGGTATTACAATGGTAAGTGTTCGAGGGAAATACATGGCCTGATTCCACCAGGTCGTGTGTTCTCTCGTTCTACTCGGGCGTCAAACCAAGCCCACCCCTTCGTAGTCCACTCGATTCTCAACAGAACCACGCAGTCGCACGATTCGTTTGTGGAACAATCTCCCTGCGTCCGTTTTTCCCGACATTTTTGATATTGGCAAGTTCAAAACAAACATTCACCGACACTACTCTATCTTTCCCCCCTCCTTTTAACCTATCATCCCTTCTTACGATCAACACTGTGCTTTGCATGTATAGGGGGCATCCCCTGAGCGTTGGTTAATTTGTTAAAAAAAAAACATAAAATATGAATATAAAATTTGTATTATTTTTATTATTCAGCCCTCTCATGAAATTGTTCCGTTGAAAAAAAAAATAATTTGTACTGAAATAAAATTATTTTTCAAATAATTTTTTTTTTTTTTCAAATATTGAAATACAGGTGGAAAAATTACACTGCCATACACTAGTTTTGATGCAGTAAAAGTTGCTGCAAATATTGGTTCCATTTGTGTCATTGATTCCGAAAATGATATCAGTTTTGTCAAATTGGCTCTAGTTTTTGAGATATAGCCCATTTTTCAATTTCCCATTATGTTGGTCTTCTTTTATTTTTAAAATTCCAACAAAATTCGGTATTAGATGCAGAAAATATCGCGCTACAATACAAAAATTTGCTTTTATGGGTAAATAAGCGGAAGAGAAGCGATATAAGCAAAATAAATTAAAATTTGTTCAAAAAGTTAAAAATGTTGGTAATAAAATACGTTATTACTTAGTGCATAAAAATGTTTAAAATTATGTTTATGAATTTTTATGTAGAGCCATGTATCCTCTTTAAAATTCCGTTTAAGAAAATAAATTACAACTCTTGGTTAAAATGTTTTAAATACTATATTAAATAAATACAACATTTTTTTACTTGTCAAATTTAAATTTAAGTAAAAAAGTAGCCTTTATTTGATCTACTAATTATATATTTTTAAATACAAGTCGTAATTTATTTTCTTAAATGTGTGTATAAAGAGAATACATGGCGCTATATAACTGGGCATAAAAATCATTATTGTCCATTATGTAATAATGTTTTTTATTCATAACATTTTTAATTTTTTGAAAAGCTTTAAACTTCTTTTCCTTATATCTCGCAAACAAATTTTTTCTCGCATAAAAGTAAATTTTTGTATTATAGCGCGATATTTTCTGCGTCTAATATTTTAAATAAAAGAAGACTAAAACAATAGGAATGGCTGTATCTCTAAAACGAGAGCCTATTTGACAAAACGGATGCCATTTTCGGAATCAGCGCTACAAATGCATCCAATATTTCTTGCAACTTTTACTGCATCATGTCAAAATTTGAATTTTATCGGGTATTGTTATAGATGATGGGGTTGATTGAATCATACTTTTTGTATGTGAACGTTCGATATCAAACAGGTCACTGCTACAAATCACAATCTATTGTGTCCTGCAGTGATATCAAGATATAGTTAACTGCCGTAATATTGTTTGATTTTATCGATTGCACTCCAAATATGTTTGAAAGTGTCGAAATTGTAGTGGAAATTTGTTGAAATTGAGACAAATGAGTCTGTTTTTATCCAAAAATATGGATTAATTCAAATATATATGAATTTTTACCGAAAAATTCTTATAACATGTATTTAAATATTGAATATGTAAATTCATATAAAAGCGAGCCCAGGTATTTATATATCCTATCTTATTATAAAAACTAATTCAATTTTATCATTATAAATTGAAATAAACTATTGAAAACATTAAAAATTAGACCCAGATGTAATAGAATTTTCTGTAATCTAAGGAAAGGTTTAAAAATAACCAATTTTTTTTTATTATCGTGAACAATACTAAAAAAAAAAAGAATTACTATCTAATTTTGACCGTTATTTTGGACGAATTTTGATGAATAATAATTTTCTAACTAGTTATGATATCTTCTAAATATAAAATGAAAAGATATAAATGAAGACAAATTCATTTTTGAATTACTATTAAAATTTCACATAATATGAATATCGCATATAGACTTATTTCATCTTATTTCGTTTCGTATTGACGATTTTGAACTGACTTAAATCAAAATGTAGTATATATTTATCGGTAATATATTTATTAGATTGTTTTATTATTCTATTTATGACATTGATATAATAAAAAGTAACAAATCGCACACACACGAAAGTTTTACAATTTTATAGAACCTTTGATTTACCTAAGGATTTTTGCACATTTCGGAAATTCCCGACATATAAACGTACCGTGCATTTATAGCAGCACAACAGCACAAGAGCGATTTGCATCTTGCGCGTGAAAATCCATGGGAAAACCCACAACAAACCCTAGGTAACACGGCCAAACCCACTGCAAGTGCAATTGCACAGAGGCTCGTTTATGTATGTAGATTGGCTTCTTAGCCGGCACCCATTTTGGTACAAATAGTAACAACTCTCAGCACGGACTACCTACCTACCTGCTCGATGCTGGTGCGCGGAATGTATGACTGGTTATTCCGAGGATTATTCAACCTGTGTCCGATTTTATGATGCGTGAGAAATGTGCAACGCCAGCAAAACATGTCAGGTGAAA
Organism: Dryomyza anilis; assembly: GCA_951804985.1. Taxonomy (NCBI): domain Eukaryota; kingdom Metazoa; phylum Arthropoda; class Insecta; order Diptera; family Dryomyzidae; genus Dryomyza; species Dryomyza anilis. Next base: position 95,978,487 of record OX638130.1, on the reverse strand, counting down.
CATGTCGCTGTCTAAAATTTGGGAAAATCGAGAGAGTTTGGAAAAACCCGGCATAAAATACACACATGCGTGTGTAACATGTCATCTGGTTCATTCGGTGCTTTATGATGTTGGTCGTGATGCTGCTCATGATGATGCTGATGGGATGATGTTGTTTCCAGCGGTCGCTGCGTCATTGTTTGCAACTCGTCCGGGTGCCAGATGACTGTCTGTCGAACAGCCAGACTGTTTGGCTACATGCTGGAATGTGCTATGGACGGATTAGTTTCGTCGACTGACTTATTCAGTGCAGTTGAGTTGGTTCAGTTCAGTTCCCTTCTGTTCTGTTCAGTTTGCGCATGGCCTCAATGGAATTCTGCGGAATCTTCTCACAGGAACCACGCTCCATTGTTCGCGCGCTTTTGTTTAGTTACACAAATTAAATGCATGATACTTAAACAATGTTTTTATTGCGCTACCAGTTTCGTTCTTTTGTTGCCGGTTGTTTGTGGCAGGACACGCACGAAAAATGCGACCGTCAGTTGTTGTTCGTGCTGGTTTTCGAAAATTCCAATGCATTCGATAAGACTATAAGTAAATGTTTCCTTGGGGAATTAGATTAGGATTGAGAGAATTTATTTTGTTAACTCAGTTTTTTTTTTAATATGGCTATTTCAGGCAGATGACTAATGTATATGTTATATTTCTATATTATTTATTTAAGATAAACTGGTTTTAATTCAAAATTTATTTTTGATAAAAAAAGTAATATAGAATTGATGTAATGTAAGAAAAATAATCGCAGCGGTTCAAATGTGGAATTATAATATGAATTTTTTAAATTATAAACGAAAGAGAAGTATTTTTTATTTATTTAATAATTTTAAACAATGCACTATAGGACAGAAGCTTAGTCTAGCTCGCCGAAAATCGGAAATTAAAGTTTGTTGCAGAAAGTTTAAAAAATATGTAATTTTATTAATAATTTATGAGCACCTAGAGAACAAACAAAAAATGATACACCCTAGTGAAAAAATCCATCTGTAGGCTTGCTTTAAGTCAAAAAATTAAACAAGTGCCTTTTCAAAAAATAAAAATGGGTTACATTAAAACTGTCATAACTCTTTCAATATATACTCCACATGCAGAGTGTTAGTTTTATATTATTGGGAATTGAGAGAACTATCATCTTGTGTATCAAAAATTTCATAAATAGGCCTGCATTAGTTTGACACACGTCATTTAAAATGAGTTTAAGTGATGAGAAAAGTACGAAAATCGTAAAATAATTTAACTAAATTTTTTTACTTTAATATGTCAGTTTTGCCTTTTCTGTCATTATAGTTGACAAAACTGGCTCATATTTGGTATGGTAGTTAAGAATTGTTATATGTACCATAGTACCTAATAACGGGTTTTTCAATAAGAGCGCTACAAAAGTTTTTTTCAATGGTTTTTCAGAAGGGACGCTTCAAAAGTAGAGCGACAGGGACAGCAAACATTGACATTTCTCTTCAGTAAGGTTTGCCATTTCATGATGGAAAGATATACGAGCCAACAACGAGTCGAAATTATTAAAATTACTACCGAAATTCGAATTCGTAATGGCAAACCTTACTGAAGAGAAATGTCAAAAGAGCGGCAAGAAATATGGCGTCGTTTGCTGTCCCTGTCGCACTACTTGTGTAGCGTCCCTGTTGAAAAACCCTTTATTATCAGAATAGCTCTTACGATAGTCAAGTTATATAGTTTAAAAAGAATGGTAGGCGTGACAGTTGGGCAATCACGCCCATATTAAGAATGTTCATGTGCAATTACAGTATGTATCTAAATACCAATTATAAACAAAATATCTCATTCCAAACAAAAGTTACAGTCGTTTTACCATTTCAATTATAAGACAGGTAGGCGTGGCAATGGAACAATCTTGATAATTTTCAAATTAAAATCTATTCATCGAACATGTATGCTTAGTGTAAAGTTTCGTTAAGATTGGAGCAAAACTGTATTTACGGCGAGCTAGAATTGACTTCTGTCCCACAGTGCAATGTAATGTTAAATTGCAATCTATGAAGAATAAAACAAAATAGTTTATATTGTATGATAATTAGACTGACAATGACTTTGAATGAAAAGAATTTTATAGAATTAGATTGAAATGGTCAATCCCTGAAAATGCTCTATTGGATGAGAAAATCGACGTGGAGAATTTTCAGCGAAATACGAATATAGGAAATTGACACGCCAGGACCTCAAAGTAAGCGTTTTGATATTCAAATCGACAATTTCTAAATTAAATTCAAATGCCGTCTCGCAAGAGCAATAAACTAAAAAGTGGAAATGTCATTTGTTAGGAAATTTAAATATCAATAACGACAAACTATCAACGAGGAAAAAAATACAGAATTTGTAAGGACGAGTTTACACGATGGAGAAAATAGCTAGAGATATAGCAAAATAGATCAAAAAAGCTCATAGAGTTGTGTAAACACTACATAGAGCTACACGGTAGGGAGCTCTACGATAGATTTATTTCTCTAATTCTAGCTAATTTCTCTATTGTGTATTCAAGCCTTAATAATATTAACCTCATTGCTCAAAAACTGTTGGATAAAACTAATTTTGACATTTTAAAAACGTAGTTGGTGAATTTTACTTCTACAACGCCGAAATATAATTTAATGAAGAATATTATAAAACTTATTTTCAGTCATTAATTAATATAAAATTTTAATCTTTTTTTGATTGGGTGATATTATTTTTCAAAATTCTCAGCTCAACAAACATTTACCATGTAATAAATAAATAATTTCATTTCATTTTATTCATCTACAAAGATATTTGCCTTACAGATTAAATGTAAGTAATTACAAAAAAATATTTAGTGCATTAACTCTGTTTAACCTTGTAGGATGTTTACACCGAAATTCATCTCGTAGAGCGGCTCACAGTACAAGACTGATTGCTTCGCAGTTATCCTAGTCGATCATGCTGAGAGAAAATTTGGAACATCTAAGACTAGACGCTGGAAATTGCTCGTTGCATTCAGCGAGGGAAGTGGGGACTTCCATGAGTGTTGACATTGAAAATCAACTGAAAGTGTTGGTAGCTGTTCAGACTATCGTCGATAAAGCAAATTGTTAAGAAATAGTTCCTCAAAACATAAATGGTTTACTTTGTGGTATCTGTTCTACTTTATGATGTATACACTTTAAAAATAATGTTTGAACTATTTAATATACTTCATTTAGTAAATGAAAACGTATACTAACTTATACTTAAAAATAATTTTAAAAAATCGATCTTATTTGAAAATATTTCGTTTTTTAATTTTAAATTCCATTATAAATTTTTCGCATACATGAAATATTTCAACCATTATTCTAAAGACATTAACATATTTCTATTAATTTAATCATTTAATCATGTGTTAAAAATCTCACATACTTTTAATTAATTCGCCCACACAAACACACAATACGGAATCAACTCCGGATCATTGACATTATCCGCACATTTTCATTGCGGAAGTAGATCACAGGTACCGATATTATTAAAACTAGTCACTTGCGGAAGGGTTAATGATATGTGTAATAAACGAAAAAAGGTATATCTTAAAATATTAGAATTCAGTGACAACACGGTGCAGGTAGAAAATATTTAGAAACTACACTTTAAGAGTCACTGTAATTTTGAAATTGATATCGAATTTAGAAATCTCAGCAAACTATAGACAGTAAAGGGTTTTTCAATCCAGCGCTAGAATAAGACCGCTACAAAAGTTTTTTTTGATATCAATGAAATTCTTTATTCCTGTAAAAGTACGTTCGATGCCATTATGTATGGAACTAGATTTCTTTTACATGGCCACCACGGGTACGCTTGCAGAAGAAGTCCAGACGCTGAACCCAATTTTCGACGGTTTTCAAGCATAAATCGGCCGATACTGCTGCAATTTCACGTTCGATATTCGTCAATCGTCGCTGGTTTGTTGGCATAGACTATAGACTTGACGTAGCCCCACAGGAAATAGTCTAACGGCGTCAAATCGCACGACCGAGGCGGCCAATCGACTGGACCATTTCGTGAGATAACACGTTCTCCAAACTTGGTTTCCAATAAATTGATTGTGGCATTCGCTGTGTGGCTTGTGGCGCCGTCCTGTTGGAACCACATGTCCTCCAAGTCCATATCATCCAATTGGGGCCAAAAATAGTCGGTTATCATTGAACGGTAGCGATTCCCATTCACAGTAACGTGCCGGTCTTGATCATCACGGAAGAAGTACGGCCCAATGACGCCGCCGGCCCATAAACCGCACCAAACCGTAATTTTTTCGGGATGCAATGATGACTCATGGAGTACGTGTGGATTGCTGTCTGACCAATAACGCATATTTTGTTTATTGACGAAGCCAATCAGCCAGAAATGAGCCTCATCGCTGAAGATGATTTTTCCCAATTCACCCAATTCACGAACATACGACGCTTCTGGTAGTCAAGCGGCTTCAGTTCTTGCGTCAATTTGATTTTGTAAGGATGTAGGCCAAGATCTTTTCGCAAAATTCGCCACAAGGACGTCACAGAGATGCCCAACGCTTGAGAACGACGTGTGAGAGATACATTTGGGCCTTTTTCAACTGAAGCCTCAGCGACAGCAATATTCTCGACACTACGGGCACTTCTTTGTCTCACTGGCACGGGGAAATTTTGTACTGTGCCTGTGGATTCAAATTTTTCCACTAGACCCTCAATTGTTGATCTGCTAGGACGATTATAACGACCATAAATTAGACGTAGCGCTCTTAACGTTGTAGTAAATTTCGGTAGTAAATTTTAATAATTTCGACTCGTTGTTGGCTCGTATATCTTTCCGTCCCTGTTGAAAAACCCTTTACAGTGGCCATTATTTCAAAAGCACACAAAGAAAGACGAATATAAAAATTAATATTTCTATTTTAAACAGTTTACAACTATAGCGATGACCCTTGTTACTTCTATTACCCCACTAAAATATAAGTAGAAGTAAAACGACAAAAAAATAGAAAATCCCAAAAAACAGCATCCCACTATTGAAACCTATAATTGATCTATCTCATGGGAACGGACTGTAAGCCGTCAACTCACTCGGACTTCAAACCAGAAGTTCAGCAAACTGACCGTAGGCTCTTACGTAGGCTCTTGTGGGTCGCAGCACAGTGTGCCTAAACGTTCTTAAATCGGGTGAAATTCATTATTTTCGTAACCATTCAACCGATTTTAAAAATTTTAAAAGTGTTGTATAGAGAATTCTCGAGAGAACTTAAGTTTTGAAGATTGTATCTTTTGGAGATTGTATCTTTAATGGTCATAGAGATAAAAATCAGTAAACTTGAAAAATAAAAAATCTTTAAAAACTTTTAAAAAATTGAAAAGTTATACGATTTTAAAATTCTTTTGTTTATAAAAAGCTTGCAATAAGATGTAAAAAAAAGTGTGCTCAGTTAAGAAAATATCTTGTTTAGTTTTAAAGATGTAGACATGAACACGATTCCTTTTTTTCATTCTTGAAGACTTTACTTTACATATTTGGGCATAGATTGTACATTTTATCATAATATCAAAATATTTGTGTGGAACATTTATGAACAATTAACACGTAAAGTATAAACTGAAAACCGTTTTTAAATATCTCGAGTTTCAGTATAGTATATATAGTATATACTATATATATAGTATATATAGTAGTAGTATATTTTATAGTATACTCCATTTAGATTCTACAGCCATTTGAAGTTAAAAATGTGATATCTCGACTCCTACTAAGTCGTTCTCTATGATTTTTATACCAAATAATCAGATTTAATATGGAATAAAAAGTGCGAAGTTTGACCGTCTACGATGGTCCGTTTAGTTTCTACAGCCATTTGAAGTTAAAAATGTGATATTTTCAGAATGCTTTATTTCTGTTTTTTTGTATACAGTTTCGGTTTTAAAAATTAAACTCTTTGAATGGATATCGATTTAGAGTACGATTTAAATTCATACTCAAAACGAAATTTTCTCGATTGTCGAATTGCGAGCGAATATCGAAATCATAGTCTTCTTATTTAGACAAAATCGCAAATACTTTAAATAAATTGTACTAAAAATAAAGATATTAATTTTACAAATAAAATACCTCATTGAGTGCGGTCTCTTTTTAGTTCGAAACCTTCGCAATCTATTTGGATTATTAGTGCATAAATAATTTTCTAAGTAAGATGCATAAAAATGCATAAATGCTGGCGCTGACCTTTGGAACACTTGCATCCATTGACTTGCAATCGAACAGTGGTCAATTGATGTTTGTGCCAATTATGCGTCCAAAGATTAGCAACAACGACTGCAATAGTTGATTGAGATATAAATTGTTGCTGCTCAAAATCAGCAGCAGCAACAGCTTATTGCGTTTAATTGAAGCCAATAAATAAAATACGTTGCAGCGTAAATTGAAACTAGCGTTCCATAAAAAAAAGAATTGATATGCTTATCAAATAATTATTTTCCAATAATACTTTGATGCGTATGGTTAAATGGTTGGAAACATTGAATTAGTGTTTGTCACAAACAATATAATAAAGACTACATGGCGTATGATTGACATTTGATATTAATGACAATTTAGGCTGCGTATACGTCATGGTGGCTTTTTTTGTATTTATGTATTTATTAAATAAAATAAATGCAAAATTTGATGCTTGTTGTAATATTATCAAACTGTGCATGAATTAATCAGGGTTTTATAATTTACCAAATAAATATTATAAGTAAAATCTAATAACATTATAATTGAATTGTATTATTATTTTGTTCAGATTGAAATATTAAAATATTAAACAGGGACGCTACAAAAGTAGAGCGTAAGGGACAGCAAACGACGCCATATTTCTCGCCGCTCTTTTGACATTTCTCTTCAGTAAGGTTTGCCATTTCATGATGGAAAGACATACGAATTCGAATTTCGGTAGTAAATTTTAATAATTTCAACTCGTTGTTGTGCCATATTTTTTGCCGCTCTTTTGACATTTCTCTTCAGTAAGGTTTGCCATTTCATGATAGAAATTTACGAATTCGAATTTCGGTAGTAAATTTTAATAATTTCAACTCGTTGTTGTGCCATATTTTTTGCCGCTCTTTTGACATTTCTCTTCAGTAAGGTTTGCCATTTCATGATAGAAATTTACGAATTCGAATTTCGGTAGTAAATTTTAATAATTTCGACTCGTTGTTGCGTTTAATTCTTTCACTCATCTTTCACTCATAAAATAGCAAACCTTACTGAAGAGAAATGTCAAAAGAGCGGCAAGAAATATGGCGTCGTTTGCTCTCCCTGTCGCTCTTCTTTTGTTGCGTCCCTGTTGAAAAACCCTTGAAAAAAACTTTTGTAGCGCCCTTTATGTTTGAACGAAAACAAAAAATATGTTTTGCTGTTATTATAATAATGTTTGGCAATGAAATAATACTTTTGTTTGCATAAAGCTCCAAAGATATATGTAATGCCTGCTAAATAATGTTTGGGAGAGCCCTTTTTTTGCAGCGTGTTTGTTACACTTTTGCAACTTATCAACTTTTTGATTTACGACGCACGGTGAACAAAATGATGTAATTGTTGTACAAAACTACTATTTTTTTAAATTTTATTTTTATTTTTTTACTGTTACATAAATAAAAACCCACTAAGAAAATTCTATACCCAATTTTTTAAATAACATCAATAGTTTAAGAAATATGAGCTTTCAGAGATAGGAAAAAATTGCATTTCATACATAAATATATAAAAATGAATATTGGATCATAACTAAAATATTCGGCATATCCTCTGAAATCCTTCAAATGGTATTTAGTCATTTGCAAAATACACCTTTTAAAAAATAGCATCCGGTTTGCTCTGGTTTACAAGAAAATTATAGTGAATTTTTCATTAGATATTTAATTTATTTTAAGTGTTAAGTAGATATTTAACTTAACACACAGTGTATATTTAACTTAACACACATGCTCTACACAGAAAAAAAAATCTTCAATATGATGAATTTATTCATAAATATTATGAATTTTTTCACCAACTACCATATTCATCATATTATTAAACCGTTTATTAAATGACATATTAATGAATGCATTCATTATATATATGAACAAAATATTTAATACAATGAATTTGAATATTCATATTGATGAATTTGTTCATAATATTTTTTCAAAAAAAAAAAAAATTTATAAAATAATTCGAAAAAAAAAGTTTTGTACAAATTTTATTTAAAAAAACAAAAAAAAAATGGTTCGAAAATAAAAAAAAATTGTTTTTCAAAAATATATTTTTTATATATAAAACTTTTTATTAATAAAAAGTTGTAATTATAATAAATATATTATAAAACATATTACTAATTTATGCATGTCGAGCAAGCATTATATAAGAAATAACACACAAGAACTACTTGAGAACTGAGAAGTACGGCAAAAAATGAACGAAAATAAAACATTTTGATAGAAATTTAATTTAATGAACAGAGATCTTCAATATGAAGAACTAATATGTTGTATTTTATATTTTGGGTTATTAATATGATGAAACGTATTCTTCACATACAGTTCATCATATTGAAGAACTTTTTTTCGACAGTTACCAAGCGTTCATCATATTAATGATCGCATTCATAACATTGATGTCGTTAGTCATTAATATTATGAATGGTTCTTCAATACAATGAATCATGGTTTGAAGAACAGAATTCATCAATATGATGTACATTTTTTTTTCTGTGTATGTAAAGTTTATATGTATTAATACACATTTACAACCATAGTATGTACAATAAAAATATTTAAAAATATCAAACTCCATTAATTTATCAACATTTCTTAAAATCTCACTTCGAAAATTCCAATTTGAGGAATAGTATGCCATGTTTATAATTTAATATCAATTACACCTAATGATATACTTCATTCTTACTACTTTTTTCTGATCACAATCAATGTGGTAAAAACTAAAAAAAAAAATCATTCCGATATTGTTCCTGGAATAGGAGAAATGACATGGCAAAAATTACCATTTGTGCTTTTTTTTGTAAATTTATTCCAAGGACAGGCAGCGATATCCTTCATTCACACTAACTTATTTCAGATCACTATCAATGTTGTCAAAAATAAAAAATAAAAAGCCGATAACGCTCCAGATTTTGATAAATCACATGTCCAAAATTTCCACAAAATTCTCGATGTTTAAATATTTCTAATTTTGTTTTTTGTGAATCAATAGAAGATATTTTGTAATGCATAACTTTACCTTGACATTTTTTTTATTTTGTAAAAAAATCAACAAAATCTACCGATTTGTTTTCAAAAACAAAGAAATTGCATTTGTCAGAAAAAATATTACGTTGTGATAAATAAAGAAATCATAAAATTTAACGAAGACCTTCACGCAATGAATATTAGCGAAAAAATCGATGAACTTTAGTGCATGTGAGGATTAATTTTTAATTTGTAATGCTAAAATTTGAAAAATTACAGTTAAAAAAAAATTTCATATCAAAAAATATTCAGACTATAAAGGACCTATAATTAAAAAGAAAAATCTTATCGAAAAAATATTACAAAAAAAATATTTAAATACCTCAAGTCAAAGTTTCATAAAAATGTTTCATTATATTTGTATTAACAAAAATAACTTCATTTAGTTAATGCTGAATAATACACATAACTTAAGTTGGCGCCTCATATCTACAGCTCAAATAACGTATCGAATTTATGTCTCAAAAATAAATCTTCAACTTAAACGAGCCATTGAAATGAACGAGTTTTAATGCAATTCACATGCATTTGCTTAATTGTCAATAAATATTAATTAAAAATATAAAATTAAAACAAGTGTAACCAAGTTATATGATTTTGATGCATGGTACATTTCGAAAATAGACAAGAATTTCAATTTCTTGCGTTTAATGGATGCGTGGCAAAGTGGCTGAACTTTAGCTGGTCGACTGATTGAATGGCTGCTGATGGTTTTCAATTTTATTATGTCAACATTGAATGCTGCGCAGGCGCATTAATAAATATATTTTTATTTCACACAGCATTTGAATGCATTAAATGGCATTCAGTCAGTTCAAAGTCAGTCTAAGTCAGTCTAAGTCAGTCTGTCTTTTCGTGCATTTGAAGCTGCTGCTTCTATTAGTGCAACTATAAGTCTATCTATCTGTCCATCGGTCTATCTATCTAGCTAGCTATTTAACCATGCATCCGTCGCCCTGTCTGCTGTTCGCATTACATTTGTGTAGAAGCAGTTTTAATTTATTTTCAATTTACTTTAATCAAAGCACAGCGGCGCTGCGCTGCGACTGGCATTTCGCCGTTGATCATTTGCATCATTTGAATGGCTGTCATAACAGAATGTTGGCGACAGACAGTTGTATGAGCAGACAGACACACAGACAGACAGAAAGACATCAGATGCTACAGCAATGCGCATGCTACTGCTGGCAACAATTGCTGACAGTTTGGCAGACAAGTGACTTAATTGCCTATTGATCGGAATGTAGCGATCGTGCGATAAGTCTCGACTCACTTCACTCTATAGACTCCATAGACTCAGTGGTTCAAAAACCATTTCAATTCATGAATATGTTGTTGAAGAGGAAGTTGATCTTAAAGTGGCAACATATTTCAATTTTACTCTAGTATCAAGATTATAAATAGATAAACGTATTACTGATCGTCTATATGGTGTACTTCTGGTTGCGAAAAACAATTACGATATACAAAACGATTTTTTCAATAAAGAAATTTTGTAAATTTCGAGGCTTCTCATATTTTTATGTTTTCGAATTGTAATTTCCCAGCAAACCGAACAATAATTTTACGATATCGAAACGATATCATTTATTGGCATAAATATTCGTTTTCGATAACCTATAATGATACGAAAACGATAGGGTTTTCGATAAAAACGAACCTGTCTAAAACGATATCGTTGTTCTTGTCGTTATAAATATCGAGATGATATCATAAATGGATTTATTTTCGATAAACAAATTTTATTTTCACAGAAAATTTTATTTTTTGACAAAAAAATATAAAGAACACGTAATTAAATTTTCAAATACTTTGAGTTTTATAACTAAAATTTATCATTATTATATCGAATTTAAAAATTATCGTCAAATGGTTTGTAGGGTTGTCACTTGGGACCCAATTCTAAAGTTCATGTGAAAATTCTCAGTTTTTATTTTTCGTTTTATCGTTCGACCTCGTATCATTCAAAATAAATCTCATCTGAAAAATATCATTCGTTGCTAAATCGACATTTTCGTGCGTCAATTGTCGTTTTTTTAAATTCTCAGAACACGAGAATGACTTATTTTAATTTTGTACGTGATTCAGAGGAGTATTTTCTTAATTGACGAATGAAAATATTTTTAACGAACTCGGGAATTGAGTCGTTAAACCTAATTTTGTAATTTCGGTTTTTCAATTGCCCGTTTCCGAAATATTCCGTGAATCTACCATTAAAATTCCACAAAATTGTACAACCTGCTATACATTTTCCGGAAATATGCCCGAAATATTCCTGAAAAATGACAGACATTTTGTAACGCGAACCTCAGACAAAATTTTTGGTAGTGTCGAGGTATTTTTGAAGCATTTTATCGAAATATTTTAAACAGACAAAGGCCGAGTTTGTATGAAAAGCTGTCTGTCTATTGCCCCTTCCCCAATCTGCCATAAAAATTCCACAAAAATTTACAACCTGCTATACAGTGTACTTACCAAAATATTCCATTTATATGTGTGTTTGCCTGAAATATTCCTGAAATATTCCAAAAATTTTGTCTCGGGAAATTATCAAATTATACGGAATTTTAAAGGCAGTTTTGAAACTTTTTATTGAAAAATATCAGGCAGACTAACGAAGAGTTTGTGTCACAAGCTGTCTGTTGTCTGCCCGTTTCCGAAATATTCCGTGAATCTGCCATTAAAACTTCATACCAATTTACAATCTATTTTCCAAAATATTCTATTTATCTGTGTGTTTTCCAGAAATATACCCGACAAATTCATGAATTTCTGAAAAATTCCTGACATTTTAGAATATCGCGGATATTCCCGGGATATTTTGGTTATGGGACGAAAGTAGGCAGCTTTTAATAAAAACTCCGCCATTGTCAGCTTAAAATCTTTCGATTAAATGGTTTTAAACTGCCCTGACCATGCACAATCTTTTGTCTTGAGCAGTTTGCAACACATTTTTCAACAGACAAATGCTGAGTTTATATCAAATGAGGAATATTTTTTGCTATTCAACAAAGCCAAAATTTAGATTCAAATAAATCGATAATCAACCGGCGGATTTCTAAAATTTAAAGCTATTTGGAAAACATAAACACATCTCTATTATGATTTGTTTTGGAGTACCAAGTATTTCTCAACCATCTTGTATGATTTTGATTGATGTTTGCAATGATTACTTATTGTTTGATGATATGTTTTACAGAAATAGTATTCGTATTTTATCGCATGTTTTAAGGATTTGTGAAAAACATTTTTGTTTTATTAGTGTAGGTATAAAATATCTAGACGTAGACCTAAAACTAGCCAAATACATTGTTTTAATTTCACAAATATATTTGTCAGTTAAGAGTTAATATCATAAACATTAGATGATACATTTTAAACATTGAAACAAATATTCTCTGAATTGATCAAATTAAATGTATTTAAATTTATAACATATAAATAAATTTGGTTATATTGACATGCAGCAAACATAATATTTTCATCAAAAACATAAATGATTTAATTTTTAATTTTTTAATCGGAATAGAATACCATAGGCAAAAACAAAATGTTAACCAACATCTTTCAATAAATTAAAGAATAATTCTAATGCGACAATAATAATTCTATGTTAACATTTTTAATATGCTTGCTACAAACATATTTGTGCTCAGCGTGTGCAAAAGAAACATGCAGCATTTATATCAATTCTCATTACAACATATCGATCGATAGCTGTTCTATTGCAATTGGAAAATAATTTACAATTATTAATGAATATATGTAGGTAGAATTTATATTGGCTGCTAAATTTTATAGCACTTTAAAATGTAATTAATCTTTATTTATAGCATTTAATGTGATTTTATTGCATGCGATTATTATAAATTTTATTATTTTTTGCTATATTTGGATAAACATTTATTGTCATTTAATGTTCACAGTCATTGAATGACATATAAGTATTTAAAAATAAAAATAAAAAACAGATAATGCATCAGAAAATGAATTCATAATACAGTATTTTGTTTGTTTTTCTAAAAATGTTTGTCTTTCAATACAAGTCAGTCAGTCAGTATTTAAGTCAATTTAACGAAACCTATATCCGTTTAAAATCGAAACTGTTATACAAAAATAACAAATAAACCGATATATAAAACTTATATAAACGGTAAATTGTTAAAATCGGGGAGAAATCCAAATTAGTTCTCAGAAAAATCCAATATTTTTTGTATAATTTGGCATGAAGAATTGCGTACAATTTTTCCCAAATTATTCATCCCGAAACAATTTTTCCAGAGAAAATTCTTCACACAGACATTTCTTCCCAATATAACCACAATATATTTACAAAATAAAATATGTAATTTGTTTAAATCAAGGACTTGATTTTCAGTCCTTTATTTAAACAAAATCCAATATTTTTTTGTATAATATGGTATGAAAAACTGCGGACAATTCTTTCCCTAATTTATTCATCCCGAAATTATTCTTTCCAGAGAAAAATCTGCCCACAGACATTTCTTACCAGGATAATTGTCACACCCAGAAAAAAATACTATATAAATAATAGTTTTTTACTATTAAAAATAGTCAATAGGATAAATTATTATTTTAATCGGAAAATACCATTAAATACTAGAAAATACCATGACATTGCCATTGAGTTTATATGAGAAGATTTATTTTTTGTATACTATTAAATCAATAATTGTCATATTGACCAATTTTAATGGGATTTGAGGGAATTTTTTTCTGGGTGCATGAACTGACACGGAAAAGAAATAAAAATATTTGTCTCAGCGATTAGTTTCCTCGGGAAAATAAAAGTAATTAGAAATTTTGTGTGAGGAAGAATTCTCTGGCTCCCGTTTTAAAAGAAACATGGTTTTCAAATATATACGCTGTATACAGCATATATACTATGGATAAGATGAACTGAATTCCATTTAATATACATGATGTTTGAAGTTAATGATGTCTGAAGTTAAACGTAATGCTTTGTTCTATATTTTGTCTATGTTCCATCAAACATCCATATTTAAATTTAGCTCTGACTCAGAAAAATTCAAAAGAAACAATCATCTGAAAATAGGCGCGTAACATATTTTTGAATATTTGATTTTTCTCTGTGAACATTTAAAAAATACCTTCGCTATATTTAATATTTGTTCTATTCTGCAATATTCTGTAAATTGTACGTTTTGCGACAAAGTCGTAGTAAACCTCTGGTAATTTGAGTTATTATTTTTTTTTTACTATAGAAATTCTACACTTTTACTACAGGCACGACATAATATGGAATAGTGGGTGTGTCCATACGTCCAGCACTCCGTTGGCGCTGTATGTTTTTACGTCCGTTCGTCTGTGCGTCCTCCCGTCCGTTCCTTTGTCGCGCAGTTATTTGAGACTAGCGCAAAAAATTACGATTAAAATTGCAACGCATCCAGACAGTCATTTAGATTGTCAACAATAATTACGATAATTCGATTCTAATTTCGATTCGATGTCGCTGTCGCCGTTCACGTCATTTGAAAATAGAGAACATTTTGCGGTAATTGCGTTGTTGTCATTATTATTGTTATTATGGTTGTAGTTGGTATTTTTTTGTAAAAGTGAAAAAAAAAAATTTAATCTGTCGCCAACCAGAGGCGAACTGAGATGAACAATCTAACCGAGCTTTTCTGTTTCTATAGAGCAAAAGAAAATTAAACTATTTCAAGAAATTTGAATACAAATTTCGACGATATTGGCTATACGTAACCTAAATCGGGCCTTCATATATACTTTATAGGCTTTTCTATTTCAGATCCACAAATGTCTCAGTCGGTCGGTCCACCAAAATAGGCGTTTTAGTCGGAACAAGCATTCGTCTATAAGGTTCTTTTAGTTATTAAATGAGTAAGCTCTAGACTGTATTAATTAAATTTTATACATTTCACAAATTCTGTAAAATATATTTGCATGGTAATTTATTTCTCGTTAAATGTTTCAAGTTTTTTTGACCTGCCCCCGAGAAAAGCTCAATTGCCTCGTATGGGAAAGTCCGCCCCTGCAGCCAAATAAAAATCAACGACTGTATTGAACATGATGACGATGATATTAACAATGTTCGATATTGTGTGAAAATGTCAGGCAATTTTCGTTCGAAAGTGCGCAAGTGACAGATGTACGTGATTTACGTGAATAATAAGTGGGTGTGGTTTTTGATTGCTGTGATTTCAATATGTGATTACGATTTGTTTGCACATTTTTTGCATATTAAAAGAAAAAATCTCGTCCCTTGTGGAAGTTTTATTTTTCATTAACATGGTCGAAATGAAATCTTTCAGTTTTAGAACTTTATTTAACCAAAAGATTCAATTGTTCTTTCGAAATATCATTTCGTTCGGAAAATATGATTTCCAAATTAAAATTTGAAATTCCCTCTCAATAAATATGTCACCTTTACTGTTTCATCATGATGGAAATGAAAAATCGAATTATTTTTAAGCTTCACTAAATGATTATATCTCGATATTATAAATTTAGTAGTAATCTTTTATCATGATTGGGTTTGGTTTGAGGTCAATTTTGACATCATTATGGGACCTACAGGTGGGACCTACAGTTTATTGCCGAATCCGAACGGCGGGTGAGAGCTTTTCATAGGCAATGGTTTTACTCTCGTAGGTTTGCCATTTACTGACGAGAGGTAGCGCGGTATAGAAAAATGCTTCTATGAAAAGATGTTGTTAGCCCCAGTCCAGGCTTGAACCGGGGACCTTTCGACTCGCAGTCCAACGCACTAACCACTGAGCTACCGCGGCTACATTTCGATACGGATGGAAATAATTGTGAACTTCGAAGAACGCAATTAATTTTGATGAAATTTTGACGTCATTAATTCGATATTTTTGTTCGTTTGAAACACAGAAATATGCCATTAGACTTTAAGATTACGAAATGCTCTCAAAATTCACCAGATTTTAGACCGAGTAAAGATTTAAATAATTCAATCAATGATTGAAACCAAAAAACTGACATCCGTTTAGGTTTTCAAAATATTTAATGGAATTATGAAAAAAATCAGTAGATATTTATTTTTGGTCAAAAATGTTTTACATTTATTGTATTTTTTATTAAAAGTAAAATATATAGGCTTTATAAGCAATTACTTTTTTTAGTTCTTGTTTGACTAAATAATTTTATTTTTTGTTCAATATATTAAAATATGGCCAAAATCCAATTAACCACTTTGTGGCAAGTTAAGTGGTAGCCACACTATTGTTATTAAAGTACTTGTTATAAATCATGCGAAATATACTTATTTGCCACCCACCCAATAGCCAGCCAAAAATCCCCGAGACGAGACTTAAATGCTACAAATTTGGAACTTAAACTGTGGAACTTGTTTGGATTAAAAATACAAATAATAAAAATTATAGCAGTGCCATGTTTGTCGTGATAAAAAAAACATATTTTATAAGGACATAATGCCAAAAATATGCTACTTTACGAACGGAGTTTTGGGAAGATTACAACTCGAATTGTTCCAGAATTCAAGTTTAGGCGGCCAAAATAATTTTAGATTTTTGGGATGCCTCTGTTTTCAAATTCATTTAGTTAAAGTTTAAAATTACGGGTTACTAAAAATAAGTTATTTCATATTTATTTATTTTTGATAATTATTGAAAACGACAGTATGAGTCCAGGCCCGTAGCCAGGGGGGTGTTATATAGGTTCTGATTCAATTTGACAAAAAATATCCAATGACGCATAGCCTACTTGAAATTTAAAGTGTTCAATATGCTCAGTAGCCGCGGTAGCTCAGTGGTTAGTGCGTTGGAATGCGAGCCGAAAGGTCCCCGGTTCAAGCCTAGACTGGGGCTAACAACATCTTTTCATAGAAACATTTTTCTATACCACGTTACCTCTCGGCAGTAAATGGCAAACCTACGAGAGTAAAACATTGCCTATTAAAAGCTCTCACCCGCCGTTCGGATTCGACAATAAACTGTAGGTCCCACAACTTAGAGTACAAATATAACACGCACAGCTCAAAATGGTGAGAGAGCTCGGCCTAAGTTCTTATAGGACTGTATTGCCAAACTATTATTATTATTAATATGCTCAATGATTTCCTTTTCCCTCTATAAAAGTTATATATAAAAAAATATAAAGTAATATTTTCTAAATTTTCAATCAATAACATGCATAGCTTTCAACCTAAATACAGCGGTAGTTAAAAAATCTAAAAAAAATCTGTTTGACAATAAAAAATCTTTTCTGTAACAAAATTCTTACGTGGAATTAAAAAAATCTGTTCAGATATCTTTTATCTACCGGAAATTAAACCAGTTGGGAAGGTCAGATCACATGGGAAATTTTAAAGTAGGTGTTATTATGATAGTTAGGATGATCAATATTATAGTCGGTACGTATACAGTAAAATTGATTTGTAGATGTAAATTTTATATGAGGTATTTGAACATAAGTGGTCGGCCTCAGGTCACAATAGACCGATCATGCCAATTTTCTTGTTCAGGCAGCTTAGTAATCTAAATCTAAAGTTTCATTGCTCTAGCTCTTCAACTTTTTCTGTAATCGTGATTTCAACAGACAGACGGACAGACAGACTGACAGACGGACAGACAGACAGACGGACATCGCTTAATCGACTCAGGAGGTCATGCTGATCAAGAATATATATACTTTTCCATACCGGAGATGCTTTTTTCAGGATGTTACAAAAGGCGTACCAAACTGAATATACCCTTTCACTCTTAGTGTAGGGTATAAAAATCGGACAAAGTTGATTTATCTGACAAAATTGGCAACTATGATAACAGGCTAAGTCGACTAGGAATGTTCCATTTTTGAATTCTTCAAATTTGCTGTCAAATTTTGGTGCGGATCGATCGATCATATCCCAAATTATAACCAGAAATGTTCTTAGTATAAATGAACAATTATAAAAACTTAAAATCCATATGGGATATTCCGTTTTAAATCAACGAAAAAAACGAAAAAAAATTGAAACATCATCCTCTTTGAAATTGATAAAATTTTGTATGAGTGTTCTCTCATATTAAACCTAGAAATAATAAACCTCTACCTTATATGGTTCCTGAAATATGGGGGCTTAAAAAGTGCACAAATAGATAAAAACTCACAATGGAGGGTTAACTTAATTGCCTTTATCTTAAAAAGTAGTTTATATACAATGTGAATTGAGGTATCATTTGAAAGCTATAAAGATGATAAACATATCGTCGTTGTAGAACGAAAAGTCACCAAATACATTTTCAAAATGCCAAATATACCTTTACAAAAATCTTCATATATCTGCCAATTTTTAATCGATGATCTCAATTTTTTTGCCACATGATAACAAAATCAATAAATCAATCAACTGCTATTTCAACTTTAAAAATGCATCAATTACTTTTTATAATATTAAACAACAAACTCGAAACTAAGTTTTTCATAAAAATGTATTTGGTGACTTTTCGTTCTACAACGACGATCTGTTTTTTTGAAAATTTAAAAATATGGGTTTTTGAGAAATATCATTCCAAAATGTAAATCATGTGATATAAACCTTTAAACTTTCGATATAAAAATAAAATGATATGCCATATTAAAGATCATCTCTATACCTCAATTGTAGCCGCGGTAGCTCAGTGGTTAGTGCGTTGGACTGCAAAACGAAAGGTCCCCGGTTCAAGCCTGGACTGGGGCTAACAACATCTTTTCATAGAAACATTTTTCTATACCGCGCTACCTCTCGTCAGTAAATGGGAAACCTACGAGAGTAAAACCATTGCCTATGAAAAAGCTTTCACCCGCCGTTCGGATTCGGCAATAAACTGTAGGTCCCACCACTTTGAGTACAAATATAACACGCACACCTCAAAATGGTGGGAGAGCTCGGCCGAAGTTCTATACAGGACTGTAGCGCCAAACTATTATTATTATTATTCTATACCTCAATTGACCTTGTACGTAAACTAGTTTTTCAGATAAATGCAATTCTGTCAACCCACCTTTCTGAGTTTTTACTTATTTTTTATAAGTAAATTTATGAATTGTCTTAGTTTAATAAGGAACAGCATTTGTACGAAATTTAAATTATTTCTGTGGGGGTAGAGGAAATCCGTTCATTGATTTAATATGGAATATCTCATTAGTATACTTACTTGGAAGTTTTTGAATGTTATCATTTCCTAAGTAGACTAACTAAGTTTTGTGTTTTTTTTTTAAAGAGGGTCGATATCATTTATATATTTGAAGAAAAAAAGTTTTCTTTTTATTTTAGTTTTTCGTGAAAATATCAAGTCATTATCTACGTCTTTGAATAATACAAAATAGATTAATGATTTGAAAATACATAATCCAAAATTGAAAAATAATTAATTTGAAAGCGCGGATGTATCTTGAATGTTCTCTTAAAAATTAATATATTTTTGCAAAATATGAATATATATATATATATATATAATTTTTTTTCTTCTACCTTATCTCAACCTCGAACATGCCCCAAACTGCTATACAGTCATGAAAACAATGCGACATTGAGTATAGTTATACGAATTATTTGTTATTCATATTAAATGCCATTAATCACCAACTAATCATCTAAATGATCTTATCGAAAACCACAAAGAAATAAATCAAAATGTCTTTTTTTGTTGTTGTTTATTTTTTGTCTTGTCACATTGCTGACATATTATTGCTCATGATCACTTGCTATCAATTCGAGTAGGTTGCATTACATATTATAGCAAATAATTCATTCAAATAATTACACAATACTTAGAGAACAATTGATGACACGCCCAGTGTTGACAACTCCCTATAGACATTGTCTATAGATCACGTTAAGTTGACACTTGAAACTGAGATGAAAAATATCATAGATTTCAATACGATCACGATCGAATAATTTAAATGGAATTGAATGTTTTTTGCAATACCAACCAATTTGTGATCATAAAGTGGCCCACATTTGAATACGTATATTTTGTATTTTTCTTTTTAATTTAAACTTATAATGTATATAAACTGATTCATTCTGTTCCTCAGAACCATTCACTTTTTAGGTGAGAACATTTTTTTAGCAAACAATACATTGTTTATATAATTAAACTAAGAATAATAAATAAATAAAACTTTGTAAAATAAATAAACTCAAAATGAAAAGTATTGTGTTAGGTCGACTAGTAGTTATGCTACAGTATACGCATACAAATTTGATTTTAAAATCTTAAATAATTGATATTTAAAATTATAATAACTCATTTAATCCTGATTTTGAAAATTTTGTGGATATTCGGTTGAAATTGGGAACGGTACTACTGCCGCGACATTAGGTGCCACTGTTACCAAAAAAAGTGAAATCTATTCCGATCTATTGTAGTTTTGATAAAGTAAAGTAAGATTATAAAGTAATGTAATAAACTTGAAATTTTTTTTTATTTTTTGAGTATTCGCTGATCTAAAGATGTTTATTTTATTTTTCTATTTAAAACAATTTAAATAAAAATGCATTGAGACATCACAAAAAACCATTTGATTCTTTATAAATTGAGGGAATTTATTTCATTTGATATTTCTAAATATATTTTATGAAGATTTAAAAAATTCGTATTTTAAATATAGCATGTATATCTTTAACGATTTCGCACATTTTAAATGCCACAAATCCCCTATTTATTAACCCACGATACCCTACAAAATATAGAATGTGAAAAACAAACGAACTACAATGCGAAGGATGATGATCACAGTGGGTCGAATCGAATGTACGTCATCAGTTCCGTAGGACGTCATCGATACGCATGTTAAAACATTGTGTAAATAGATTTGTTATTATTATAAACGTATTAAATATATAAATTTAGTTATCAACTCATGCTAAGTGCTAACAAAAATATTTAGACCAAATGGTGATGATAGAAAGAAAGTGCCATTTAATGATCTGAATTGAATCATGAGACTTTTTTAAACATTTAAAAACCTTGAAAAATTCAAATATTTACTATATTTTTATTAGGTAGGGAAGATATTTTTTTAGACTCGATTTTTTAATTTTTTTTATCTGTCATTGCACGGATTGAAAGGTGTACAGCTAGTGTGAATCCGTGCAAATGTGAACCTATTTACAAAGTCTATTCGACGAAATAACCATTTATATGCAGATCACAATCATGTTAAGAGTTCTATTATGTGCGATCATTTTTATTAGCGAAAGTAGCTAAACTAAAAATGTATCCGTACAAAATAATATTTTTTAACAATATATTTGCGTAGCGTCGGTAGCTCGCCTGGTTAGTGCGTTGGACTACGAGCGAAAAGTCGCTGGTACGTTCGACTACGAGCCGAAAGGTTCGCGGTTCGATCCCCAGCGACTGCCAACATATTTTTCATAGAAAACATTTTTCTATGCGACGTTACCTCTCGGCAGTAAATGGCAAACCTACGAGAGTAAAACATTGCCTATAAAAAGCTCCCACGCGCCGTTCGGATTCTGCAATAAACTGTAGGTCCCACCAATTTGAGTACAAATATAACACGCATAGCTCAAATGGTGAGAGAGCTCGGCCGGAGAAAATTGTTTACTGATGATTAATGACTAAGATGTTCCTAAAACATGTTTGTTTCGAATTCATTTATTTATAAATTATATTCATGAATTATGTATAATACTAAATAAAACGAGTTGGGAAAGTTAGGACACATGGGTAAGTTCGGTCACATATGGCGGATTTTTATAGTCGGTCGGGCCCGACTATGGAATACCCTACACCTTTGGTGGGGATATTAATGTGGGATATTTAATTGCATACCTTAATTTTAAAGTTTTTAATTATGCTGAACCTCAGAATATTATTAATATATCAGAAATTTACGTCTTATATCCCCATAAATTAAAAAATGTATATAAAAGTATAAACAACTAAAAAAAAATTGAAAAATATAATTGGGCGGACCACGCCTATATTTAAAATTTTGAAAAGGATATTAGTGTGGGATATTTTGACCACGCCTATATTTAAAATTTCATAGATTTGATTTTAATAATTTTCGGGTCAAATATCCACTATGAAAACTCGGGAAATAATGAAAAAAAAAAGTGGGCGGATCACGCCCATTTTTGAACCACATATTTATAGGTGAATTCTAACAATACCTTTTAAATTTTGTAACTATACCTTGAATACTTTTCGAGTTATTAGTTCCGAAAGAGTTATATAAAAGTGACTTGTATGGGAGGTGGGCGTGTCCGTTGACCGATTTGGCTCATTTTCAAACTCAGTTCCTACTTTTGGCTAAAATATATTGAGACGAAATTTCATCGCATTCTGATCAGTATTTCTCCAGTTATTCTGTATTCGGACAGCAAGACAGCAAGACGGACAGACGGACATGGCTAAACGGACTCGGGTAGTGATGCTGATCAAGAATATATATACTTTTCCATACCGGACACGCCTCCTAAGGGGCGTTACAATATATGCACAAAGTTAATATACCCTGTACCTAATAGGTGTAGGGTATAAAAATGCAAAAATTAGGGATATAAAATTCTAAATCACTATGTATTAATTACACTGTGCGCACCCATTTTACCACCAGAAATGAAAGTTACATATTCTTATGGATATGGACATTCTAAGAACAATGGCGTTTTCAGTTTATTCCCTACACGTCCAGTTTTAAGGAGATTTGACAAAAACGAAAAACCACGTTTTTGAGGATTCTATTGGTTGGTAAGCGTTGAATATAAAGTCAGACTTATTTTTATTTTTTTTTAAACATGCATAACAGAACACACATTGTGTGTATATATCAATTTTCCTTTAGATATGTTGCAAAAAGGACTCATTTTTGGTCTAAAAAAAGACAATTTTTGGCCATTTTTTTCTTAATTCCCAGGGTGCACCATTTTAGTTCTTTACATTATAAACTAGAAAATTTCATCAATTTCAATCATGTTTTATTCAAAAAAATCGTAAAATTGGGCATACGAATTATAAAAGTGAAAAGTTTTAAAAAATAAAATAAAAATTATGAAGCATAATAAATATTATTAACTCGTATTTTGATTACTCTTTTAAAACATTATTGTGGTAAGGGAGATAGTTGGATCAAATTTATCCATTCATGGATCTCTTTCGTTTCATTTGATTAAATTTTCAAATGTGATATTTTTCACTTTGTTCTGCATAATTTGGATTTGTTTTTCAACCTGGTGGCTACGGATACTTGGTACAATGTATGAATTATGAATAATAAATTATAAAATATATTCAAGAATCTATTCCAAGTACTCATGACTTATGAATATATTGTACACAAAATATGAGTAAACATACGCATCATATTACTCAATTAATCATCATAATTGATTTTCACTATATTCAGATATATTATGAATGAAAACCAAATCATTATGATTACTTGTTCATGGCTGCATACCATGATTTATTTTTTTCAAAATTTATGCGTATAATACATGTTTTATGAAAACATTTTTCTGCGTGTAAATGAGACAAAATATTTTCGAAATCTTAATAAAATAAATCAAGGTTTATTTATAGGGGGCGGACAACTAATCTCCTATGAACAGGTCCTTAAGAACAGTACGAAGACTGGTCATATAGTATCTGTGAGTTGTCTATTCGTCATCTCCTATGGGCGTGAACTAGAACTAGAGGACTAGAACTAGAACCAGTTATTGTCCCTATATCGCTAGTCACGTACCGGTTGGTTCATTTACGCTTTGCGATGGGAACGGTAGATATTAAATTTGGACTTCCGTTTGTAACACTTTGAAGGTCAACGTCACTTCAATTAGAAAATCGGATTATGAAAAATGGCCATTTGAAGCACCGTTGAGTGACAGGTCTAAAGGTCTAAATCAAATGTTAATTCAACGTTTTTTAGGAGAACGCCGTGTTAAATTTGCCGGTTGGTTACATAGAAAAGTGGCACAACTAGGACCAATTAATGTTTTTTCCCATAAGTGAATATAATGAGAGGTTTAGTTCACTGATTTAGATACTTTTCAAACTCAGAATAACACTTTAGCTTAAACATATTATAAGAAAGTTGCATTGCATTCGAACCAGTATTTTGCAAGTGTATACGGACCAGAGTCCAGAGATAAAGGTTAACCTTTTTCGCAGGTTCCTGAATAACTCTCACTAAATAACATTTATTAAATAAATCAGTGAGAAAACAAAAAAAAAAGGTTTTAGTCCTTTATTTTTGAACATTTTTGGTTTCGGCCTGTGTGAAACCTTTATTTTTGATAATTTTCGATTTCGGTCTGGGAGAAACCTTTATTTTTGAAAATTTTCGGTTGCGGTTGAACAGTGAGAGATATAAAGGTTAACAAAATATATCTCTCATTATTCATTTTTGAGAAGCTGAGAAGCGTTGATGCACAATTCTGTCCCAATACTTTGGAACACATACTGATGATAACTTTAGATTCAAAATTTGGGTATAAAAGCAAAAATTAAAAAAAAAAATTTATCGAAAAAAAAATGTTTAAAAAAAGTTTGGTCGACAAAAACAACAATTTTCAAGAAATTTTGAAAAAAAATATTGATAAAAAAATGTATTCAATAAAAGCAACAATGTTCGAAAAATTTCGAAAAAAAATTCCATTCCAAAATTCCAAAAAAACACAATTTTCAAACAAAAAATTACGACAAAAACAACAAATGTCGAAAAAATAATTTTTGTTAAAAAAAATATTTGGACTACAAAAACAAAGCAATGGTCGAAATCACAATTTTCCAAAAAAATATATACGGCAAAAACAACAATGTTCGAAAAAAAAAATGTAGGCGACAAAAAAAATGCAATGGTCGAAATCACCATTTTACAAAAAAAAACGAGTTGGGAAAGTTAGGTCACATGGGTAAGTTCGGTCACATGGGGCGGATTTTTATAGTCGGTCGGGCCCGACTATGGAATACCCTACACCTTTGGTGGGGATATTAATGTGGGATATTTAATTGCATACCTTAATTTTAAAGTTTTTAATTATGCTGAACCTCCCCACCCTCAGAATATTATTCATATATCAGAAATTTACGTCTTATATCCCCATAAATTAAAAACTGTATATAAAAGTATAAAAAAACTAAAAAAAAAAAAATTGAAAAATATAATTGGGCGGACCACGCCTATATTTAAAATTTTGAAAGGCTAATATTTCATAGATTTGATTTTAATAATTTACGGATCAAATTTCCACTATGAAAACCCGGGAAATAATGAAAAAAAAAGTGGGCGGATCACGCCCATTTTTGGACCACATATTTATAGGTGAATTATAACAATACCTTTTAAATTTTATAACTATACCTTGAATACTTTCGAGTTATTAGTTCCGAAAGAGTTATATAAAAGTGACTTGTATGGGAGGTGGGCGTGTCCATTGGCTCATTTTCAAACTCAGTTCCTACTTTTGGCTAAAATATATTGAGACGAAATTTCATCGCATTCTGATCAGTATTTCTCAAGTTATTCTGTATTCGGACAGCAAGACAGCAAGACGGACAGACAGACGGACATGGCTAAACGGACTCGGGTAGTGATGCTGATCAAGAATATATATACTTTTCCATACCGGACACGCCTCCTAAGGGGCGTTACAATATATGCACAAAGTTAATATACCCTGTACCTCATAGGTGTAGGGTATAAAAATATAAAAATTAAAATACGATTCACCGGATTGGACGCACTTGGGTGCTTCTGTAATCCCACTGGAACAGGTTTAATTGTTAGTTTTTAGTTGTGAAATAAATTTAATTCCGCCCATCTCTTCTCTACACATCCAATAATCTCGCCTGGATGCCGAAAATCCCTATTTTTCTGTTCTGCGGTCATTTTCTATGAATTCCCTCTAAATGAGACCAATTGAATTTTCGGTCTACTAACAACCATTAACCAAAGAACTTTAAAATAAAGATTTTCATATAACTCTCAAAGACCTTTATTTTATAAAATAAATGTATCTCTTAACCAAAGACTTTTATTTTTTAAAATATAAGTTATCTCTCCATCAAAGACCTTTATTTTTTGGAATAAAAAATATCTCTCAACCAAAGACATTTATTTTTTAAAATAAAAGTTATCTCTCCACCAAAGACCTTTATTTTTTGGAATAAAAAGTACCTCTCAAACAAATACCTTTATATTTTTTGAAAAATAATATCTCTCAGTGAAAAACCAAATGAAAATAAAGGTTAATAGTTATTTCTGGTCTCTGATGCGGACAGAAAGCAACACAGACAGATACATCTAGCATGGTTGAATCGACTTGGGAAGTGATGTTGACTAAAAATATATAATTATTGATACCAAAATACGTAATATTATGTAATATACCTGTTATATACTCTGTAATATCCCTATAATGTACCCTGTACAACTCACAACCAATTTTAAAACCTACGTTTATTTTCGTTGAAAAAAAAAATGATTATCTGATTTTGTTACTATGAAAATTGTGCACACATCAAATTGTTAGTCATTATTATAGCAATATTAATGCTGATCGTAAAAATCTCTACATATGCCATAGTAACAGCAATGTTCTATCTGACAAATATAATGCTCAATGGCGACACAAAGTCTACGACTCATTTAAGATTCTCTATCTTTCGCTGACGTGCTCAACTGACAAACTCAATACATCACACACACACAGTCCATTCATAACAAGTGCTAATCATGCGAGTTCTGTAAAAATTTCCGCATTTTGCGCCACAATTAATACACTAGAATTTAAAATTTTTTTACTACAAACACAACAACAAAAAAAAACATTGTAATGCAGAGCACAATAATATCGCTGTAATAAATATCTATGAACTTTGTGCACATCATTGTTACATACATCATTCAATTCGTTGAATGTTTTTTAATTCACACATTTCGCATATATGTAACATATCATCCCAGATCGTGGCAATGAATTCAAAATGACTCGACGATGATGGTGTCAATTTGGTTGTAAATTTAGTGATGATCACATGCTGCACATTGACGTGCCCTCGTTAACTATATGTGTAATGATTTAGAAGTACCTACCCACCAACCTACCTACCTATCTACTTACTACACACGATCGATATCTTTTAGGAAATTTTTATATTGATGATTTCATAGCAGTGCCAATTGTTATTTTCCAAATAAATATTAATGTAGATAAACGCTTTGAGTTTATTGTTCTACAATGGAAATTTTAGCTAATTGAGTATTTTCAATGGAACACTTACTTTTCCATAATTTAAAGATTTCAAATGTTAACGAGTTATCGGAAAACTATTTCATCATACAGTACAAAAGTATCGTTTCAATAAAATGTATTAATAAAAAAGATTAATAAATGTTTGTAATACCTCTATTACATGTTTATGATAGTAAATAATAGATATATCATAATTATTTCGATTCCTCAACAACTTAATCTTTTCAGTTGCGAATAAACGTTTTTTGTTACATACAATAAAAATATTCAAAATAATGTTACCTATTATTAAAGACCTGCTGACCAACAGTGTTCCAGATGCCTTTTAATACCTTGGAGTTCACCTGCCCTATATGTTCAGCACCTCCTGTGGGCGTGCCGTAAAATTATCACGTCCGGCAGGATAAACATTCTTTACACTGCTAGGAAATATGATCAGATCTTAATTAGAATCGAGCCTATGAAAAACAACCTCCAAATACTTACGAATTGTAGTAGTTAAACGATTCACTATTTTGTCAACCGCCGCCAGTTCGTGTTCCATGTTCTGATGCCTGCACTGTCACCAGATCTGTACTGATGACGGCCGTATCCAATTGTTTCATCTTCTCATTCAACCAGACCTTAGCCTCGTTGCAGGTGCGATTGAAGAGCTCCACGCTTTCGCGATAGAAACCAAACAAATGTATGGAATCTTGGAACAGTACATGACATTTCTGCGCCATTTCCTGCAGTTTATCATACGTGCCATTAATGCGTTTCTGTAGCTTTTACACACAGTCAGCGATCTCCTTAATACTGTTGGCGAACACACGTCGCTTGACCAGCGATTTTGGGCTCACATTAATGGCTGACCATCTGACGCACAAGTATGGGGTTCTTGTACTTTTGGAGTGTCTTCACCTTCTCCGTCTTTTGCTCAACACTCGACGCACCACGATTTCACTCATATAATTTGTGGACACAAAACCCTTTAAGTCGTTGTTAGTCTTAAATTCGAGCGGCATTTAAACAACAAAATTTAACTTAAAAAATTATAAGATTTTTTGAATTAAATCCAACTAATATTCTCTATGCAGGGTGATTAATAAAATGATTTCCATTCACAATAGTAAAAAACAGCTGTTCGCCGTCTGCAGCAGAAAGTATAAATAGTCTTTGGAATAAATATTATAAGAGTCCTATATACATATTTTATATACTCTCTGCACCCAAAAAAACAGAATCAGTTACTTGCATTAGTTTTAAGTTATTTTTTATTAAAGGTTTTAATAATTTTTCAAATTGTTTGGTATATTTGAAAATTCTTTGTTGTGAAAATTCTTAAACGAACAGAGCTCTACACTATTGTGAACGATCATCAACTAGAAGAAGAACACTTGGGAGAGAACAAAACACTGTATTGACAGCTACAAAACAAATTTTTGTGCGTGCATTTTTTTCTTTAACATTTAACATCGTGAAATAATGCAATATTAAAAGAAAATTCAACACAATAATATGGAAACTACTGGCGATCAACTTATCCTGGCCACTGGCGGCTACGATCACACCATCAAACTGTGGCAGGCTCACACCGGTAACTGCATTCGGACAATGCGTTTCGTAGAGACATCGGTTTGTAAAACATTCAATTTAATTATGAAAAATGCCTTAATCCGTCTGCGTTAACAGCAAGTGAATGCACTTGATCGCACGCCGGACAAATCACGCCTGGCCGCCTGTGGCTATCAGTGCATTCGTCTGTACGATATGGAATCCAATTGTACGGTGCCAGTCATCAATTTCGAGGGCGTGCAAAAGAATGTCACACGTTTGGGCTTCCAGGAGGACGGCAAATGGATGTTTACCGCAGGCGAAGATCATCGTGTACGCATCTGGGATATGTCATCGTCGCCACATTGTTCGCGTGTGTTCGACTGTCAGGCGCCCGTGAATGCGGCCTGTTTGCATCCGAATCAGGTGGAGATTGCGATGGGTTCACAGAATGGCGGCGTCTATCTGTGGGACGTCAAGTCTGAAAATCACGATCAACTAATACCCGAGGTAGATGCAGCCATACAGGACATTGCCATTTCACCTGACGGCCAATATATGGCGGCTGTCAACAACAAGGGCAACTGCTATATCTGGACGTTGAGCTCGTCGCCCAATCAAAAACTTAGCACGCTCCAGCCCAAACTTAAGATACCGGCACACAAACGTTATGTGTTACGCTGCAAATTCAGTCCAGACTCACGTTTACTAGTGACCACTTCGGGTGATGGCACGGCGCGTATTTGGAATACTGATGATTTTCAAATGTGGCGCGAGCTGTGCGTCGACAACTACTGGGTGTGGGATGCGGCTTTCAGCGCCGACTCTAAGTATCTGTTCACCTCCTCCTCTGATTGTGTGGCACGCCTGTGGAAGTTGCAGACGAAAACACCGGAGCGCAAATATACTGGCCATACAAAGGCCATTACGGCGTTGTCCTTTAAAGATGAAATTGTTGCTGAATAGCTGCGACATAAAAACTACTAAGTCTCGTCAGGCATAAAGTGCGCAAGTGTTTATTTTATTATATTTACAACTATTACATATAAAGTATATTACATACGTGTTTAAATAAAACAAAAACATATAAAGTAAAATTAAAATCTAAATAATACAGCGGTAGTAGCTGACCGCCTATGTATGAAACATAAAGAATGTTTTTAATAAATGCGGCCCACAAAAACAAAACCAAATATAAATCAGTTGAAATGTTTAAAACTCTTAAGAAATGAAATTAAACGTTATGCATATTTCGTTTGTTTTACATTTTGAAGCATAATTTAAAGACGAATCGATGCAAAAGTTTCAATTATTTGCATTACTTATGTATTTGAAGCGCTTAAAATTCATGTTTTTAAAAATATATTATGTGTTTTTAAAAAGGCCAAATATAGCAGTGACATTTTACGTATAACTTTTCTTTTATTACAGCGAAATTTTGTATGAACATGAATTAAATTTCAATAAAGTAACTTTGAAGTAAAAATATATGTATGGGATTTTATTTACCACCCCGTGGGTTCAAATTAAATTTTTTCGTTACACAACAAATTCTATATATTCGGAAATTACACACAAAAAAAAATCTCATGTCTGCCATATTTACAAAATAAGTATTTTTGTTTTAAAGATTTTGAATTTTAATAAAAAAAATAAAATTAAGTCATACAAAACTCAAAAATGTTTATCCAGCATTCGACCGAATTGCAATTGAAAAATTGACTCAATATACAAAATTTCAATGGTTCAAGTCAAAGCACAAACGGTTTGAATTCATTTGAAAATCAACTTTTATATTCAAATGTCTTTGTTTAAAAATGTTCATGTGAAATTCGAACGAAAGCTTGCACATAGCCGATAATTTTAAATCGGCTATGAAATTTGGATTCAATGCTCTATAGTAAAATTTGATAAAGAAGATGTTTTGAGTTCATAAAAATATTCTAACCATTGCTTTCTATTTTCGAATTTAGTACCCTTTCATTCCTTTTTTCAAGAAGTGTCAAAATTACCCATTAAAATTAAATTTAGAGGGTTATATCGTCACTGTCATGCCAAAGGGACGAATGTTGGGAAATCAAATTTTAAAGTTCGAAGAGCTTTAATAAATTAGAAAAATTTATATTTTCTTTAATTTTTTCTGTTATTTTAGTTTATTCGTCAATTATCATAACGTATATAAAATATCTTTAGATTTGGACCTACCTACTGAATTATAAATACGGATTTTGTGAGGCTATACCGGATCAAAACGCAAATATTTTTGTTTTTTATGATATAACTTTTTATTAGCACAAGATAAAATAGTAATGTAGAGGCATTAATTGTTTGTTTTTAAAGCACCTATCGATCTGCATCATTAATTAAAAATATTTTGTCAAACATTAATTTCCCATTTGTTATTTGCAGGAAAAAATGTTTGGCAAAATAATTTTTAAATAATGATGCAGTTCGATAGGAGCTTTAAAAAAAAACAATTAATACCTCAACACCACTATTATATCCTGTGCTAATAAAAAATTATAGCAAAAAAACGAAGAAATTGGAAAAATTGAAAATCTTGTCATGCCAAAAGGGCGAATCTTTTCATTTTTTGATATAACTCTTTAATGGTACAAGATAAAATAGTGAAGTAAAGGCATTTATTGTTTGTTTTTAAAGCACCTATCGATCTGCATCATTAATTAAAAATATTTTGTCAAACATTTATTTGCCGTTTGTTATTTGCAGGAAAAAATGTTTGGCAAAATATTTTTAAATAATGATGCAGTTCGATAGGGCTTTAAAAACAAACAATTAATACCTCAACACCACTATTATATCTTGTGCTAATAAAAAATTATAGCAAAAAAACGAAGAAATTGGAATAATTGAAAATCTTGTCATGCCAAAAGGGCGAATCTTTTCATTTTTTGCTATAACTCTTTAATAGAAAGATATTCTTCGGTTAATTTTTACTTTATGCCTCTATTTTTTGACATATCTAATTTTCTGTGTTGACTTTTGGATTCACTAATCTACAGTAAAATTTGATAAGAAACATTTTTTGAGTTCATAAAAAATCTAAACATTTTTCTAGTTTTCAGCACTTTTATTCCTTTTTCAAGAAGGGTCAAATAGACCAATTAAAAAATAACTTAGAGAGTGTATAGGTCCTATCATGACTGGCGAAGCGAACGTTAAAAAGCTATCACAGCTTCCATTCGCCAGAACCAAGTAAACAAAAGCGAACGTAAAAATCATTCTCATGAACTTCATTCGTCTGGCGAATGGAAGCTGTGAAGCTTTATTCGTAGAGCCCTACATGTTTAAAAAAAAAATGTTCTTTTACTTTAAGTCACTGTTTTAAGACATAAGTAATTCTAATAAATCTTAGGAATTTTTCCTTTTTACCGAAGAATAGTTTTCATAAACATATTAACAGTTTAATGTGTCACAGACGTTTAACAATACAAAACAAGAACAAAAAAAATTACATTTTTCTGTATCAAAAAATCACAAACGGATCTATAAAATATGACAGAAAATTTTTTGCTACATTTTAAGAATATATTTCATTTCTATTTGTTCTGCATTTAATATTGATTTTTTTATCAGAGTAATAGGGCGTATTTCATATTTTAACCTTAGATGCACCAACAATTTTGAATTTTCTTTATTTTAACCAGGGACCGCAAAGTACCGGAATCGGAACCATTTCTATTTTTGGATACGGAATCGGAACCATTATTTAAAATTGTGTGTAACCGAAATCTGAACGCATATATATTTTTTTAGTTGGTACCGAACCGCTGTTTTAAAAATCTAGAAACCGGAACCGATATTTCAAAGGTTTTAGTCTCTGTAAGGTAGCACAAAAAACCGACATAGATTTTTGAACCGGAATCGGAACCGTTATTAAAAAAATTGTGGAAACGGAAGCGGAAATAATACATTTTTTTTTTTTGTTGTTTGGAACAGGAATCGGAACCACTATTTCAAAAATATTGGAACCAGAACCGATACCGGAATCGGAATCCATATAATTTTTTTTTGTTTGGAACCAGAATGGAACCGCTATTTCAAAAATACTGAAACCAGAACTGATATTCCAAAGGGTTTTAGTTCTTCTTGATTTTTACAAATTAAAAACGACTATTTAAAAAATATATATATATTTTTTTAAATGCTTAAATCATGCACGATTATAGCACTTAGAACTGTTGTACAAATCTTGTCTAAAATTAAACAAGTTCTTGTAAGTTTCATGTATAATTTAGTAAATATTAATTGATTAATTTATTTAATTCAAATGTCAAACATATCATGTACCCCAACAGCTGGTACCAATATTGAAGACATTGAGAAAATACTGCCTGATATATAAAGCTTTTAGCCAAACCTCTAATTAATATATTTAAAATATAGAAGATGAATTTTGAGCACTAAAATAAGTAAGTTTAAATCATTTTTAAACAACGTACAAAACCAAAATAAAATGTTTGTTGCACTGTGTTAGACAAACCGCGAGTAGTCGTTATGAAATGTATTCTTTCAGCATAACCAATAACTGAAATAAAGTCGATTTTAAAAATGGAATCAATCAAAATAAACATTGAAAATATTTTCAAAAAAGCTACTACTATTTTTTAAGTCGACTTTATTTCGTTTATTGGTTCGGCTGCTTGTATTAAAAAAAAAGTCCTATGATTCTCCGTGGATTTTTTTAAGTATATACAATGACTAGACTAAATTTTTTTTATAATTACAACGATAAATTGTGTTCTTTTTGACTTACATTTTGTTATATTAATTAAAACTGCAAAGAACCGAAAATTTTAGAACGAGATTAATGTAAAAAATACAAAATTTTATTTTCTTTGCTACTGCTAGAAATCTTTATACACAGATTTTATATTTTCAGACGACAATTTGAAATAACAGACATTTTAAAATTCAATTATCATGAAATAGATAGACCTTATATTTTCTACTGGCAAAAAATCATAAAAGGGCTCATTTAAATTTTTTGAAATAACCAAAATCGTATTGTTTAAATAAATGCTAAACGAATTAAATTGAAATTTTCCAAAATATTAATATTGCTCAAAAATGAATTTGAGAATATGCCCCAATATATCCATACACATTTATCTAACTTTTCACGTCATTCGTTCATTCGAAATAAAGAAAGATACCCTACATAATTTGCAGTAAACCTTAACAGTTTCAAATTCAAGACTTTTGATTTAAGACATATACTAAAAGAAACTCCTAAACATACAGAATATACTTCATTACGACCACTCATATTATTTAATACAAAATTTATGTTGCTTGAGTTTAAGCTAAACCATATTTTACAACGCTTAAAAAAACTAGCTGGTGGTGTATAATAAAAAAAATAAAGTTACCCACCGCAAAAACTAAAAACCAACACAAACAAAAAATGCCCAACAAACTATTCAACATATGGAATGT
Organism: Dryomyza anilis; assembly: GCA_951804985.1. NCBI lineage: Eukaryota > Metazoa > Arthropoda > Insecta > Diptera > Dryomyzidae > Dryomyza > Dryomyza anilis. Next base: position 95,943,951 of record OX638130.1, on the reverse strand, counting down.
GCTGCGCCACAATAGACTCCTTTATAGGATCCGGATCGTCGCCCAACTTGTAGCCAACAATGCAAGTGACATCAATAGGTCGGCCACTGGGATTCAGCAGCAACATCACTTGATTGATGGGCGTTGCAGGGCGAAACGGTTTGCATGGCGGCATTGCGACATCAGTGGGTGCCAGCAGACGCACTTTGCATGGCTGTAATATAGAATTTCAATTTTATAAATATGCTATACAACAAAAAATAAAAACCTTTTTAACGCTAGCCTCAAATTGAAAGTCTTTAACATGCATTTTACTCTTATTTACCACCGAAATCACCAGCACCGAAACATGTTTGCTCGGTCGATCTGTGGTAAAGTTCAACGTTATCTTGACATCCTCATCGTCGAGCAGCTGTCGTTGTTCTGTCGTGGGTGTGACATCGTCCAAGCTAATTTCGATGTCCGACAAATGTTTTAAAGGCAACAACGCCGCCTCGACTGCTTCTGTTGCTGCTTCGACTTTCTTGTTAATGTCTATTGCTAAGCCATCGGCTACTATGGCTTTGAGCGTCTGCAACTCGGGCAAATCGCTCAGCATTGCCTCGTCTTTATCATCGTTGTAGTCAGCGGCGACGGCTACAGCAATTGTTGGCGTCTCTTTCTGTGGACTGCTCTGTTTCGTTTCCTTAATGGACGCCACCAATTTGCTGGGCAACAATATATCAGTCGTAGCGACCACAGCAGCTGGCTTCACATTTTCGCGTTCTTTGACCAAATCGTTGAGCGTCACTTTCTCTGGTTCTCTGTAAATAGAAGCAAAAAAAATATATGTTTCACCTTTGTAGAAAACTACTTCAAGTTGGCTACTTTTTAAAGCTGCCAATGCGTTCGTTCGTTGCTAGATTTTGCTGAAACAGCTGCTCGCTGATATCATCGATGGCTTTCAACTCTCGAAAGCCGCGCTTCTCGCTACTGTCCGCAGGCGACGAAGATGTAGACGCAGCAGACTTGGCATCTGCAATGTTGGCAAAAACACTCGACATCAAATCCAAATCACCTATCAATGCAGTTGGCTGCGTACTGCTCTCGACACTGGCAGCGCCAAATATTTCGTGCAGCTCCGCAAGCGGATCAATTGCAGCTGCAGCAGCAGCACTTAAATCGGTCGCTGTTATCGTTGGCGAGTTGTCGCTCAACAATTCCGATAGCAAATCTGCGTTGCTGTTGGCATTTAACTGGTTGCTGCTTATTGATTTTGCTTTATTGATCTTCTTTGGCGCAATCTCCTTGTAACGCTGCATCACCTGCTGCAGCAAATCGTTGGCATCGAGTGTCGCCGCAATCAACTCATCGTCGGTCGATTCAATTAGCTCGGGCAGCCGCTGTACTACCGGCTTGTATTTCTTGCAGGCCAGAAATAGGTCGCGTATGAGATTTATTGTCTCTTCGGTTGTCTGGTTGCCGTCGGCGACGTACGTGTCCAGCATTTGGTTAAGAAGACCGACGGTACTCTGTACCTCTTGCAGCTCGCCGTTGTGCTGCAACTCGAGCTCAGTACGACGCGCTTCCTGGAATGGTTGAAAATGGAAGAAAGAAATTCATTAATATTCATTCATTAATAAGTGATCACTTATTTTAGGACATTCAAGTAAAGTTTCAGAATATGTTCTGGATTTGTTGAATCTTATCGGTGCGGCTTCAGATCTCGCAAGTCCACCATAGACCAGATATTCACATTTCGCCAAATCATAAAATGACTAATCGACACCCAGACCAGACTTGAACATGGAACCCTTCGGATCGCAGTCCTACGCACTAAACCTCTGAGCTACCGACGCTATATTTTCATCTACATCTGTGATATATGTTTGATGTGCGCTTAAATTATATTAATTTTCTTTTAATTGTTGCAAACAAAATTTTTGACTTGCGGCTACCTCAATTTAAACAATTTATTTTGACTGATATGATTTCAAAAATCATAAAATAATGGAAACTTTTTTTATATATATATATTGTTGTAGTCACCTGATTAACACGATGCTGAATCAGCAAATTGGCGCGTTTATAGTTCTCTGGATCACCGCTCTGTATGAGCTGCGAGAGCACCTGACCATCGATGCCTAGGGCACTTTCACGTTTGGCTATTGTCGTTGTTGCCGCAGTCGTGTTGCCATGCTCGACACCGCCCTCCTTCTTCAGCATGTCGTATGCATCGCGTATTTTCCGTTTCTGTGGAAACTCTGTCGTCCACAGCAGCAGGCATTCCATGATGCGCTTCTTTATGGCCGGCGGTGTCTCGTCGCCCTGGTACTTGATGGACACCAGCCGAATTAAACCGTTAAGGAATCGGAATTTGCCCACCTCGTCCTGGAAGTCGGCGCCGCAATTGGTCATGCACTCCTCGAGCAACTGTGCGTATTTAATAGTCAAAAATTAGTTGATAAAAAGGAGTGAATACAAAAAAAAAACACAAAAACTGGAAAACAAAAACAAAGCTAAAACAAAAGCAAAAACATAAAACTGGAAAACAAAGGCAAAGCTAAAACACAAAACAAAGGGCAACAGAAAAAAGAGCAAAAACAAAAAAAAAAGGAAAAAATTCAAAAACAAAAACAAAAGTAAAAAAAAAAATAAAGTCTATTTCAAAAACAAACTCAACAGCAGAAACAAACAAAAACGCAAAAAGTAAAAAATCAAAAAAAAAATAGTAAAAAGAGCAGAACCAAAAACGGGAAAAATACAAAACGCATTAATAAAAGTAAAAACCAAAACAAACAACACTGAAAATAAAATTTAATAAAATCCAGCAAAAACCAAAATTAAGCATCATTTCGATTAATAGACATACCGCCCAATTTTTAAATACAAAGCATATAATTAAAATTATGAATTGGCTATACTAAAAAAAAAGGTTTTGGTTGTGATTTCAAAAATAAAACAGTTTAAAGTGCATTTCGGATAAAATTTTGGATATAATAAATATGTATTAATTTAAAAGAATTTAAAACATTTTATTTAAAAACTTATAAAACAGAATTATATTTACAAAAAATATTACTAAACAAATGAGTTGAAATAACCAGAGTTCGGAAATACTCACTCACGTTCACTCATGCTCATGAACGTGAACACAAATTTCATATCGTTGCTTCACAGTTCATGAACACTCGTTGCCTCAGATGAGTACGATCAAAAGTGAATACTCGTTATAGATTTGAAATACGTTGCTCGTGAACGAGAGCAATGATTTTCTTCTGTTTACTCTTTATTCACGAAGGTGAAGCAACTCAAATTTTCTATGTTATTCATATTCATAAATGATAAAGATCAAATTTAGCAAAACTATTTATTCACGCTGTGTATGTAGTTAAGTGTTGCTTATTGTGGTCATGGGTAAAAAAACAATTTTATTACCAAAAAAATTGTATTGCGGAACTCGATTGCGGACATCATAGGATGCTATTTGGAGTGGGTCCGAAAATTAATTTTTGACCCAATCATTTTTATTGCGATAATATATTGCGAACATCATGGGATGCCTAATGGTATCATTTAGAGTGGTCAATGTCTACCAATTACCAATTTTGACGCCTCGATTGCGGACTTCATGGGATGCCTAATGGTACATTCTGGAGTGGTCAATGACCACCAATAGTGGGTCCGAAAACCAATTTTACACCCAAACATTTTTATGGGGAAATCGATTGCGGACTTCATGGAATGTCTAATGGTACCATTTAGAGTGGTCAATGACCACCAATTACCAATTTTGACCGCATAACTTTTATTGCGGAAATCGATTGAGGACTTCATGGGATGCCTAATGGTACCTTCTGGAGTGGTCAATGACCACCTTTAGTGGGTCCGAAAACCAATTATTGACACCAACATTTTTATTGCGAAAATCGATTGCGGACATTATGGGATGCCTAATGATACCATTTGGAGTGGTCAATGAGCACCACTGACCAAATTTTTGACCACAAACATTTTATAGCGGCAATCGATTGCGGACATCATGGGATGTCTAATGGTACCATTTGGAGTGGTCAATGACCACAATAACCAATTTTTGACCACAAAATGTTTATTGAGGAAATCGATTGCGAACTTCATGGGATGCCTAATGGTACCATTTGGGGTGGTCCATAACCGCATTGTGTTGGTCAAAACCCCCATCAAAACTTATCTTCTTATCGATTTTCGAAATAAAAATATGTGGGTCAAAAATTGGTTTTCGGATCCACTAGTGATGGTCATTGACCACTTCAAATTGTAATATTAGGCATCCCATGATGTCCGCAATCGATTTCCGCTATAAAATGTTTGTGGTCAAAAATTTGGTCAGTGGTGGTCATTGACCACTCCAAATGGTACCATTAGACATCCCATGAGGTCCGCAATCGATCTCCGCAATACAATTTGAGGGGTCAAAAATTGGTCATTGGTGGTCATTGACCACTCCAAATGGTACCATTAGACATCCCATGATGTCCGCAATCGATTTCCACAATAAAAAGGTTCGGGTTAATTGGTTTTCGGACCCACTCAGTCATTGACCCAGTCATTGACCACTCCAAATCCAAACCACTCCAACCATTTTGGGTCAAACAAATTTTTTTTACCCACTTTTTGAGATATGTTTTAATTTTCTTCAAAGGCTACACTCAACATGTGAAAAAAAAGATTTGCCAATTTGATTGTGAACATTTTTGAATATGAACAGAAGAAAAAATAATTTGTTGCTCATCTCTTATGAGGATTAAAAATGTAGCGAATGTGAGTACTCGTGAGCAGCCAAATTCTGTTCGATAACGAGTGTTCACTTTCGAATAACGAGTTAGTCGGATTTTTCTTATTTACTCGCTCGTGAAGTGTGAAGAAAAATAATGAACTTTCTTATTCATTTATGAAGATTTATCGTGAGTGAATAATTTTGAATATTCATTTATGAGTATTGCCGTACCCTGGAAATAACAATTGTTAAAATTTATAAATAAAATAGATAAAACCAATTGTTTTGTTTTTTTTTAGCCTCCTTATCTCACTTACCTCTATCGCTCTTATCGACTCATCGACGTTGGAGGAGCGGACTTTCACAACAATCATATCTTGCACGCTCTGTATTGCAGCCAGTTCCGTTTTGCTGCGTACCACCATACAAAACATCTGGACGGCCAACTCATCCACCGTCTCCTTCGCCGGGTTAGTTGCTCGATCTGTATTAATATACATTAATCGAAAAAAATGCAAATTTATAATTTAGTGCTTCCCCAGCTTAGCTTAAAGTAGATGCCACCCATTTGTCGATGCAATTTTTGGTCGGTTAAATAAATAATACTTACCGAGCATCTCTTTCAAAATATTTTCATCCGTTGTCATTATGTTTTCGTTTCCCTACTATTACTATTTATTATTAATATGCAGTGGTTTTATTATCTGTATTGTGTAATATTGTAAATTTTTGCAAAAATTAAAATTTGCAAATACAATTTTTCTCGACTGCGGTTTTCTTAAAATTTTCTTTATTTACAGCCGACGTTAGCTGTCAATTTAAAGGCACGTTCACAATAGTTTATGTTGTGAGAATGTTAGGGTTTACAATGTGCTTCATTTGCAATAGTTCTCTTACACTCTATCACAAATTAAGTCAGTTATAGAGTGTGTGCGATTTCGACTAAACAAAATTCTGTCGGTAATGCAGTGTTCGACTTTTAAATTTAGTAAATTGGATAAAGTTCACTTTACCGGCCAAAATGAAATTAAAAACAAAAAAAAAATTTTTTTTTTCGCTTCGGCCGGTAAAGTGAACTTCTCCCAGTAAATTTTTAAGCAGACTAAATTGAACTATATTAGATGACAGCAAACAGGCATATGATAATCGATTGATTATAGACTTTAACAATTCCGGTTGCCGAATGGGGATCGAATGAAAAACCGTTCAATTTAGTTTAGACAGCAATTTAGTGAAATTCTCATTCGACTAAATTGCTGACTAAACTAAAATTTGTCGGTAACGCAGCGTTATCTTTTAAATTTAGCAAATTTTCAAGCATACTAAATTGAACCAAATTGGAATGCAGCAAACCGACATATGAAAATCGATTTATTAGAGACTTTAACAAATACTGGTTACCGAATGGCGGTCGTATAAAAACTTGTACAATTTAGTTTAGTCAGTAATTTAGTCGAACTCGCACACACACTAAATAATAACTTTATATTATAAAGTCAAATTTGAATGTATTAAAATCAATATTTTTTTCATAGTAAATTTTTCAAATTGTCAGATATCATGAATTTACAATGTACAATAATGAATTTTTACAATCTTCTACAATGAATTTACGACGTTTAATTCCATTGTTACTACAATAAACAAACGAATAGAATTATTTACATTTAGGGTGTGTGCGAGTTCGATTAAATTCCTGACTTATCTAAATATTGTCGGTAATCATAATTTGTTGGCTTCATCCAACCTGTTCGCAAACGAGTCGTTCATAGCATCCACACGGTACGATTTCCGAACAACCCAACCAAGTTCCGTCTGGATGCCGCTATTTTCCCATGTAAAAACACAGTCGTGCGCTTGCATTGCATCGTATAAACGGGGATAATCAGTTCCATGAATAGTTTGACAAACAGCTGTTTTATGCTTTAATTCCAATTATAAAATAAAACATTTCAGAGTTTTTAAAATGCAAGCATTTTAAATACATAAAACTGAACAAGTTTAGATAAATCCACTGCCAATCACAATGCAAAACACGCTGCCGCGCATTTCACCGCTATACACGGTAAGCTGTTGCCTGGTGCTCCAAAGAACTGTTGGCGCAAGTGCCATTCGCGGAAATACTCGGCTTGCGTCTGCCAGGGCTGCTGTTGGCATCGGTGGTGCCTTATCTACTGACGGCGCTGCTCTTCCTCGGTCCACTCTGTTCCATATATGGCGAGACGTATTCCTGAAGTGTCCTTTGCATTCACATAGCAGCATTTATTTATTTATTTCATTTTATATATTTATATTTTTTTAATTTTTATTAATCTATAAAGACTTCATTTATTAAATCTCTTAACGTAATATTACGTTCTTTTCGACTTTTAATTCTTCTAAATTCTGTTAAAGAATAATTGACAAAAGGGTCACTTGAGATGTTGAATTCTTTCCAAGGATTGAAACCGTAACCGAAACCGATATCTGTTTAAAACCGTTTCATTTTTAAAACCGAAACCGTAACCGAAACCGTTATACGAAAATCAGAAATAAACCGATATCCAAAACAGAAATAAACGGTTTCGGTTTTATACCGGTTTAAAACGGTTTTTAAAAAAGTATAAAAAGAAACAGACAAAAATATTTTATTTTATATAGAAGATCTTACATACAAGGCATGTTTTAATGTCATTATATATAATTTGGAATTACCGAAATAAAAATTTCTTGTTGTAAAAAATATTTACGTTTCTTTTTTGAGAGACAATATTTCCAAAACAACGGTCTTTGGTATAAAATTTGTTTTTTTTTAGCGGCAGAACAAGAGCAAGTTTTTATCATTTTAATGTATTTATTATGTTTTTAAGGTAATAATGAAATTCAAAAGAATTCATGATATTACTAAATATTTAACAACAAGTAACAATGGAAAGCGTGCAAAATATTTATGAAGATGTGTTTTTTTTTTTCAAGGCTAATGAATATAAGCATCTTAAAAATAAGATCTATGAAGCACTTTTGAAGCGGTAAATAGCTTCAAAAGAGCTTCAAAAGTGCTTCAAAAGTCGCTTCAAAAAGATAAAATAGACAAAACAATGTTTTTTTCTCTTTTATTCGCTACGCTAGTTCGTACATCGATTGTGCGTAAGCACTGTGCTATGCACATTTTTATTTTTGTTTTACTTTTACAAAGTTTTTTTGTTAATTGTAAAATCATGAAGTTTTTCTTAAGTTAAGTTCTATGTGCATTAATTAATTTAACTTATAAAACCAAAAAAAAAATATATGAACATTTTCACAGTGTACCACATTTAGCTGATATTGCTTTTTGTGTTTTTGTTTTCACAAATCTGCTTTTGATAGAATTTTTGGCGGGACTTTTTTTTACCACAAAGAAAACTCGTTGTTGTTGCCAACTAGATTGCTGTACTAGATACATACATGTAGTGTGGTGCCATGCGACTGTCTGTTGTCATGCGTTTGTACGTTGTCATGCGTCTGTTGCCATGTGATGATACAGGATAGCAACGAAGAATTGTCGTTGTGAAAGTGTGTGTACGCGCATCGTAATTCGTTATTGAAAATAGAAATATGCCTTCACGAAATATTCCTGAATTGTGGAAATTTACTTTATTTGGATGGGTATTGTACAAAATTCTTCTTATTCTTATAAAGTTCAAGAATATTTACCGATGCATTCTTGTTGATCTAGTTTAAGGTTTGTTTCTCGGCTCTCTTCTGCAATTCAGATCATATCTGAGGTGAAGTCAAAATGTTGCTTTTTATTGGTTTGTGGTCACGATTGAAGTTTTTTTTATTGGCGAAATCAATTAAATAATTCATATAACACAATAGTTGCACTGACATTACGTTTGTTGCTTAAATAACGTTTCCCACTTTATCCCAGAAAATGATTCTTACTTTACCACAATATCACAATTTGAACATAACTTAGCACCATATAAACAATGTTAGATTATGTCCAAACCAGTTTTTATTTCAAAAGATATTCGATCATTTTAAACACAACCAGCACTCTTAAACATTTTTTTTTCACTTGGTTCGATATGCAGAAAATATATATTAATTTTATTATAACTATGGATGAAAAAGTTGATGCCATATTGAGAAGCTCTTGACAATTGTTTTTATTTTTTAAATGCAAAAACATGGTCATAAATTGCAATTGCCGACATTAATTACCCCATGTTCCACTTTATCCCAGGTTTTTTGTTGAAGGCATTGAAAATTATGAAATATTTTATACAAAAACCGAAATCAAAACCGAAACCGTAACATGGAACCGGTATACCGAAACCGTAACCGAAACGCGAAAAAAACCGAAATCGAAACCGTTATTCGTTTAGGTTTCAATCCTTGCTTCTTTCCAATCATTTAATTTTCTATTTTTTTTTTTCTTGCATGTCATAAATTATATTAAACACTTTTCTTCTTAAAATAGTTTGTGTTTCATCACTTTTTGTTAAGATAAATTTAGAAATACAGTGAAATCCATCAGAAATGTATTCTCTGATTTCAGTTTTATTTTCTGCTAATATAACGTTATTTTCGTTATTTTCAGCATCACCAATATTTATATTGTTGAAGACAGCATTTATGACATTTTTGAATGTAATATTACGGTTTTTTCTACTTTTAATTCTTCTGAATTCTGTTAAACTATAATTAACAAAAGAATCACTTGAGATGTTGACCTCTCTCCAATCATTTAATTTTCTATTTTTTTTTCTTTGTATGTCATAAATAATTTCAAATGATTTTCTTTTTAAAACACTTTGTGTTCCATCATTTTTTCTTAAAATATATTTTGAAATGCAGTGAAATCCATCTGAGAAATATTCACTGATTTCATTTTTGTTTACTGCTGCATTAACTGAATTCCTTGGTAAATTTGATGATTCCGTAATGCTTCGTACACTACTTTCAGCATCACAATTTAAATTATTATTTTCATTTAATACAGATGATTCCGTAATGCTTCGTACATTACTTTCAGCATCACAATTTAAATTATTATTTTCATTTAATACAGATGATTCCGTAATGCTTCGTACATTACTTTCAGCATCACAATTTAAATTATTATTTTCATTTAATACAGATGATTCCGTAATGCTTCGTACATTACTTTCAGCATCACAATTTAAATTATTATTTTCATTTAATACAGATGATTCCGTAATGCTTCGTACATTACTTTCAGCATCACAATTTAAATTATTATTTTCATTTAATACAGATGATTCCGTAATGCTTCGTACATTACTTTCAGCATCACAATTTAAATTATTATTTTCATTTAATACAGATGATTCCGTAATGCTTCGTACATTACTTTCAGCATCACAATTTAAATTATTATTTTCATTTAATACAGATGATTCCGTAATGCTTCGTACATTACTTTCAGCATCACAATTTAAATTATTTGCATTTAATACAGATGATTCCGTAATGCTTCGTACATTACTTTCAGCATCACAATTTACATTTAAATTATCTGAAAATATTAAAGATGTCTCTCTAGGTGACATCAATAAAATATCTAATTGTTTTTCTAATATATTGTCAATATTACAATTCTCATCTAATTTTTGACTTTTATCATTTATAATATCTGACTTTGATTTATTCTTTCTTTTTCTATTATATTTTCTTTGACAACAAAATGACAATAATTTAATACAATCTCTAGGATTATTATAGTTTTCTTTAAATTCTTCTAATAATTCATCAATTTTGTTTTTAATACATTAAATATTTGTATTAAAAATGTTAGCAATATCTGTCATTACTTCTCTTTTTTTGGATTCGTTAAGAAATTGTGGATCTTTTTCATTCCAAAGTAAGGGATTACTTTTGTATTTATAAATTAATCTAGTTATTTGATAATCAGTCCATTCATTATTGTTCAATCTGAAAAATGTATTAATGAATTAAATTAATATTATTCATAAAAGTTGTTAACAAAAATGATAGAAATATTAATTTATGTTGAAAACAATTATCTGCTTTCCGGAACCATGTTGGTGTTCTGAGTAAGCACTCTGACAATATTTTTTATTTTATATTTAATGTTTGTCCATTATTATTGTATATATTAATTAATATTTCATAATGGATTCTGCAGATATTGAAAAATAAATCTGATGGATTTATGAAATAAATTTTTTCAGAAAACATTTTTTCTCTTATTAGTTTTTTTGTATTTAGATTGAGATCATTGTTATTTTTAATTATATTTTTATGACAAATTTGACAATTTAATTGTTCAATGAACACCATTTGAATTGCATATCCCACCATATAACGTACAGTGCATGCAGATGGTGTAAAATCATCTGAATAATTCTGATTTATTATTTCATCAGATATTTCTTCATTGTTTTCGTCATTTGTCATTGTGTTAAATGGACAACAGTTTGAATTTAGTTCATTTATTATTTTCTTTTTTGGCGACGCCATTTGTCCAAAAATTAATCTCATTTGATGAGCATTTAAATTACAGTTGTTAATTGCTTTAACATTTATATAAATTTCTTCCAAACAGTTTTGGTTCAAATAATTTATTTTTATTAATTCCATATCTTTATGTAATTCAGTAATACCATTTATTGACCATATGAATGCTTTAATGCATTTCACATTATTGATTAATGAGTTAATATGAAATGATTGCAAATAAATTTTAAATTTTTTTAAGTTTTCAATTATTAAGCTTGTCTGAAATATTTGCATTTCATTGGACCTTGTATCGTCAAATTTCATTGAATTCAAATAGTCATATGAAATTTTGGATTCTAAAATAAATTCTTTAGTACCATCAGCGTACTCTTCATCAATACCAAATATATATTTTTTTTTGAAGAGTTGAAATTCCACTATGTACTTCATAATTAAATATTTTAGTTATAAATTCTACAGTTATATCATAACAAGTTATTTTTTTTAAATTAATGTTCATTAATGTTGGGCACATCACTACATGCTTACTATTAATGACGTTTTCTTGTAACGTTTGAAGTATTCGCCATTTAGCAATACCATTAGCCGTTACAATGTCATTATTGAATAATGTTATTATTAAATCTCTGTACAAATGAATATAATCAAAAATACAGATAATTTTTATATTTTTGTACATTAAATATGGATTATTTAATGACACACTTAATTGTTTGTATGCATACAAATTTATTTGCGCTAGATCGCAAATAATGCATTTTACATTTAAATTTATGTCGAATGCAGCAGCAATATTTTCTTTCAAACATTTAATCAATTTTACAAATAATGCATTTTACATTTAAATTTATGTCGAATGCAGCAGCAATATTTTCTTTCAAACATTTAATCAATTGTTCGCCAGATAAGGAATGCACAGTATAATAACTAAGCATATACATCCATGGCTTTGACATTCCTTTCAACAAAAAACCGAGTGCAGAATTTGCAACTTTATTAGTTCTGTTATTGTTGCCGTAGTCAACATAGCCATCAATACAATCTTTTTTTTCATTGTATATAAGGTTTGGAGAAATGTTTGTCTCATCAAATATGAGAATACATTCTCTTTCTTTTTCATTAAAATTGGATGTATTTGCTTTTAAATGATTTAAGTAATCATCGTCAATGCCACAATTTACTTCATTGACATATACTGTTTGATTTTGTTGCGTTTTATTTTCATATTTATTTTTCATTTCATTTAATTATTTTTCTAAATTAATAATTTTAATATGTTTTTTCATTTAACTGTTTTTTTAATTGTAAAATTTCTTCGTCGTGCTTTTTACAATTCATACTAGATGAAGGCAATTCTTCATTAGTAATAGCATGATCATTATCAATATCCATTTCTGAAACATCAGTATTCACATTTCTTGCAATGTTGGAATATGATGTTTCAGGTAACTGACCATAGCTGCTATGTGATTCTTCGGAACGATTTTCCAATCTTAAATTAAAAAATTAAAAAAAAAATAAAAATTTAATTTAGGTTAGATCAAATGGAAAATTTTAAACTAGGTGTTATTATTATAGTTAGGATTATCAAAATTAAATACCCTACACATATGTGTGGTAACCATTCAAAGTTTATAGGTCACCAGGGTATACGAATCCTGAAAATAACTACAAACATTTAATCGCTGAAGAATTTCCATTCATTTGATACCCATATTTACAAATAGGTAGGTGTACCGAATTTCGATTTTTTTTTGTGAACCACAAGCAAGGATTGAAACCTAAACGAATAAAGATTTCGGTTTCGGTTTTTTCTGCGTTTCGGTTTCGGTTTTAAGTTTTTATAACGAAACGGTTTCGGTATACCGGTTCCATGTTACGGTTTCGGTTTTGATTTCGGTTTTGGTATAAATTTTCTTTTTTCCATATTTTCCAAATAATTTAACATTGTTTATATGGTGCTAAGTTATGTTCAAATTATGATATTGGGATAAAGTGGGAAACGTAATTTAAACAATGTTTTTTGTTATTTTAGTTAAAATATAGTGTTATATTAATTATATAATTGATTACGCCAAGAAAAAAATTTAATTTAAAATTTCGTGACCACAAACCAATGAAAAGCAATTTTTTGACATAACCTGAGATATGATCTGAATTGCAAAGAAGAATAATTTTGTACAATTTCCATCCATAAAAGCCAAAGAAATTAAATTTCAACAATTCAGTGAACTACAATATATGTAAAATAGTGTTGATCATATGCAAGAGCAAGTCAAGAAATGGTAATCTTGTTCTTAAACGCTGAGTCTTTCTCTTGCATAGGTACATATGATCTTGTTCTTGCAATACCTTTCTTGCTCTTGCTTGCAAGAATCTTGCAAAATTTTACTTTTTAAATTTTAAATAAAAGATCGAAGACAAATATCTTAAACTGCATATTAATTATAAAAACGAATAGATTTTGAACACTAATTGTATTTAAGTTACTCATTTTCCATATTTTCAATTTCGTCAACAAAAAATAAATTATTTTACTAACAAAAAAAATTTGAATTATATTTTAACAAGAATTAATTAATAAAATATAATTGTATAAATCAAGTGATGTTGGCAAGACAATTCAAAATCTCAAGGCCATAATAAAATGAACATAATATGTTCAAAGTATATTATACATTCATAATAAATATAAGGAATATTTCGTATAGGCATATTTCTGTTTTCGTCAGAGATTAAAAAAAATCCGAATGCTGCACGCACCGTATGTAAAGAGAACACAAATAATATCTGGCAGGGTAACATTTTTTTTGCGAACACAAACTCAAACGCTACAAATCGAACACTAACAGAAAGAAGAGAATACAACAATAACGAATTACAATTCGTATATACACATTTTCACAACGACAACTCTTTGTTGCTATCCGGTATCATCGCAAGGCAACAAACAGACGCATAACAACGGACAGACGCATGACAGCAGACAGTCGCATGACACCACACTTCATGTATGTATCTAGTACAGCTATCTAGTTGGCAACAACAACGAGTTTTTTTTGTGGTACAAAAAATTTCCCGCCAAAAATGCTATCAAAATCGTGGATGCTGCTTTATTGTCATGCTGCTTTATTGTCATGCTGCTTTAGTTTCATTTCTGTTGTTTTTGCACTTTCAAACGAATCAACGGATTTGTGAAAAAAAAGAAAAACACAAAAAGCAATATATAAGCTAAATGAGGTACACTGTGAAAATGTTCATATATTATTTTTTTTTTGTTTTATAAGTTGAATGAAATAATGCACATAGAACTTGAATAAAGTAAACTTCATGATTTTACAAAACAAAAATAATTAAGTGCATATGCACAATCGATGTATGAACTAGCGAAGAAAAACAACATTGTTTTGCCTATTTATCTTATTGGAGCGACTTTTGAAGCTATTTACCGCTACAAAAGTGCTTCACAGACCTTATTTTTAAGATGCTTATATTCTTTAGCCTTGAAAAAATTTTGGGAACTCAAAATTTTATTAAATGACATTTTACTTAAGATCTTCTATTATAAAATAAAATATGTTATTCTGTTTCTATTTATAGGTACTTTTTTAAAAACCGTTTTAAACCGGTATAAAACCGAAACTTTTTATATCGGTTTTGGATATCGGTTTATTTCTGATTTTCGTATAAAGGTTTCGGTTACGGTTTTAAAAATGAAACGGTTTTAAACGGATATCGGTTTCGGTTAAAGTTTCAATCCTTGACCACAAGTCGTTTCGCCAGAAACCATTATTTTCATGTATTTGAGCATGATTCAATATATATTTGACCAAAAAAAATGTTAATAAGCACGTATACAGTAAAACTGAACTGTAGATGTATATTTTATATGAGTTATTTTAATATGCCTAATTTTTTCGCACATACAGCGTAGGTATATGAGTAATCTAAATTATGGGTTTAATTTATCTAACTCTTCAATTATTTAAGTAGTAGGTATTTCAACAGACCGACAGACGGACAGACAGACAGACGGACGGACAGACGGACATCGCTAAATCGACTTAGGAGGTTATGCTGATAAAGAATATATATACTTTTTCCATACCGGAGATGCTTTCTTCAGGGTATTACAAACTGAATATACCCTTTAACTCTAAGTGTAGGGTATAAAAATTAATGCCTAAAAATTTATTTGACTATAAATTATAATTTTATAATATTATACGTTCAAATCAAAAGTGTTTCTGATTTTTGTTTTATGTTATTGGTTTTGTATTTTTGATTTTGTTTTGTGCTTTACTTTTGTGTTTTTGCATTTATTTATTTTTTGTATTTCAATTTTTTGTTTCATGTTCGTAGCTTGTGTATGTGCCGAATTATATCGTTTTGAAAGTTTAGGTTGTATGGAGGGTACCACGCCCCTTTGTCCAATCCCGCCCATATATAGCCTATCTCTTCTTCCTGATCATTCCCCAATGATTAACAAAAATTATTTTCGATGGATTCTGAACTATCAAGTTTTAAAATTTAAATGCCGTTTTTTTCATACGTTTCAGATAATATTATAATATAATAATACTAACATATATTAGTATAAAAATAATATAGAATTACTAGGATAATCAGGATTCTGAATAATCAATATTTTGTTTAATTGATTAATCGCACAGCCCTACTTTATAGTTAATTATTTTGGTTACTCAAAAAACATGAAAAATGGGTATATTTACATATTGCATAGTAACGTAACTTTTATATGATATTTTTTAATATATTCTACTTGTTATCTGCTATCACATATCGGCCATTCCAGGTCAAACCGGGCGCTTTTCGGCAAAAAATGTCTTTATGATCTACGATGTTTTTAAAATTTTACTGTCATGTTATGTGCCAAAAAATATTTAACACATTTTTTTTTTTATTAAAATAGTTTTTTTTTTGGCAGTTCTACCCTGTCGTTGTAATTCGACATTTTACATTCAGTTAAACTATTGTAGCACGTGAACCATCTGCTCAATATTGAACAAATTTGTAACACAGCTCAAAAATGGTGAGAGAGCTCGGCCTAAGTTTTTATGGGACTGTAGTGCCAAACTATTATTATTATAGTTATTAAAGAATACATTTGAAACTTACTCAGGAATTGTCTCAGCCATATCTTCATCGGAAATACTATCAGTGGTATTATCGTTGCCATGGTAACGATCCATATGTTTCTTGAAATAATCATGTCTGTTTCTTGAAATAATCATGTCTGTCTTTAGTTATATTGCAAATTTCGCAATGATACATTTTTCCGTAGTGCTGTTTTTCATGTTTTTTTTGTCGGATAGTCTCAAAAAATACTTATCGCAGTGATCGCATTTGTTAGTTTTCTTTACACTAAAATAAATAAAATAACATTAAATTAAATTCAAACTGATTTTAATATAATAAAAATGAATTAAAAAAAAAAAAATTAAATTACTGAATGTTAGATTAAATCAAACGCGGATCCAGGGTGATCGCGAGAAACGCGCTAAATTTAATAATTATATTTGAGAAATATAAATAAAAGTTAATATTATTAAAGTTAAAAATAATTATTTTTGATAAATACTTTCAAAATTCAAATATAATTTTTATTTTAGATACATATTTATTAAAATCAAAATTCATTATTATTTTTTATATATATATGGAAAAAAGTCGTTACTCCTACCAAAAAATCTCCAAACAAATAAACAAATAGGCTGAACTTTAGATAACCGGATGAAGTGAAATATTTTTTCTTCAAACTATCGGACCTTATACACCTACCTATATGAACATGTAGGTACTGAAATGAAAGATATTGATCTCACTATTAATATGTTATTATGTTCATGATCCGATAGCCCCAGTAACCTCAGGACCCTTTTTAGTTTTAACAACTGAGTTCATTTTATAAACGAATAATATATAGATACAAGTGTGGGTACCCAAACGAAAAGAAATTTAATCAGGAGTCTATTATACACTTTTGTATTTATTTTTTAAAAATATAAAATTTAATATTTTATAAAAAAATTTCAATTGCGGCGCTTCTTCGATATAACTTGCCAACGAAATATTATAATTAACTGTTGGGCCACTTCTAGAAAATTTTAAAAAAGCGTTTCAGCGTTATCTATTCATTTCAAAATTTTCTTCGTCATTTTGATAAATAATTAAATCTTTTTCTCAACAATCAGCATTTCATTTTTTTTTTTACATAATTACAAATCCTAATCGCTATGGTTATTAGATCATAAAAACAACCATATAATATGTAGATGCATCGGATATTGTTTTTTCTAGGGTACCACAGATCTGACCGCACCCTATATTTTTTTTTTGTTTTTTAAGCAAATAAAACGGTTTATTTAAAGAAAATAAGTTGGTTTAAAGAAGTACAGTTGTATAAAATATAAAGTACAGAAAATATAAAAAAGGAAAATATAAAAAAGGGCGCATTTTAGATAAAATTGGAAAAAAGGCGCAAAAAAATCCATCACCCCCTCCAAATGATACTTCTGGATCCGCCCCTGGATTAAATGATAAATAAATATCAGATGAAATAATATGATTATATAATTATTTTTTAAAGGGAATGAATTTATTCTTTGATTTTTAATTTGTAAATTATGAAATTTTGTGTATTTCAATAAAAAAAAAATAAAAATGTTAAATAGACAATAAATCATAAATTTTCAATAGCTCAAATTTTGTTCATTGCGAAACCAGAACTTAATAGTCTTGAGGGGTCCCCTATCAACTATAAATTTTGTAGCGTACGGACCACTGGAGTCCGCTAAGCTATCCCAGAACTGAATCCGGAAACCGGATATATATGAAATAGCAGATAACCTTTATATCTCTCGTTGTTCAATCACAACCGAAAATTTTCAAAAATAAAGGTTTCTCTTAGACCGAAACCGAAAATTTTCAAAAAAATCTAATAAAAAGAACTTCTTAAAAAACAAGCCTCTACAAAATACATCTAAAAAATACATATTACAAAAAGAATTTTACAGAAGAAACAAAACTATTTTCAATCTCAATTTTGCACTTAATTCATACAAATTAAGTATGCCTAATTTCTAATTTATCCGATCAACATATCATTAAAAACCCGATTATAACACACAATTAGGCGTAATTCTCACATGCAGTTAGACTGTTTTGAAGTATCACCGACGATATATCTCCTTGCCATAAAGGGTTGTAATTTCACAGAAGTTTGTGGCACCTATCAAATAAGCAAACCTTTTAAAATACTACAACTCTCGACTTATAAAAGTAGTACATAGTTTTGAAAATTTAACTAAAAGCTCATAATTTATATTATAATCGTCATGTAGAATATGGGTGTAACTGGACAACGGGACGTGATATATCCATTAATAATTAATGTGACTTCTAGCGGAGAAAATTCGAAGTTCTAAGTTTGCCAAATTTTTACCCGTTGCCAATACTATGCATGTTTTAAATTTCAATTGTCTAGGTGAAGAACGCACTTTAGAGGGTCCATTAATAGCAAATGCGCCCCCTAGCGGACAAAATTCAAAGTTCTGAGTTAGCCATATTTTTCCCTGTGTCTAAAACTATACTTATTCTAAATTTCAAGATTCTAGATAAAGAACAGACCTCACACGGTCCAAAAATAGTTTAAGCGCCCCTATCGGCCAAAATTAGAACTTTAAAATTTATTTTTATATGTGCCACATCGAATACTATATTTGTTCAAAGTTTCAACTCGATCAGATATAAGGAAGTATGTTAAATTTGTAAAAAGAAAGATTGGATTCTGTGATGTGTGTGTTGAGGGAAAGCAAACACGAGACCCATTTAATGCGAAGAAAGCGAAGAGGTTTTTTTTTCATAAACCAAAATTAAAATTTAAAATTATAATCAAGGATTGAAACCTAAACGAATAACGGTTTCGGTTTCGGTTTTTGCCGCGTATCGGTTTCGGTTACGGTTTTAAGTTTTTATAACGAAACGGTTTCGGTATACCGGTTCCATGTTTCGGTTTTGATTTCGGTTTTTGTATAAATTTTCTTTATTTCCAAATTTTTCAAATAATTTTACATTTTTTATATGGTGCTAAATTATGATCAAATTATGATACTGGGGTAAAGTGGGAAACGTAATTTAAACAATGTTTGTTGTTATTTTAGTAAAAATATTGTGTTATATGAAATATTTAATTGATTACGCCAAGAAAAAAATTTAATTTAAAATTTCGTGACCACAAACCAATGAAAAGCAACATTTTGACTTCACCTGAGATATGATCTGAATTGCAAAGAAGAAGAATTTTGTACAATTTTCATCTATAAAAGCCAAAGAAATTAAATTTCAACAATTCTGTGAACTGCAATATATGTAAACTAGTGATGATCATTTGCAAGAGCAAGACAAGAAATGGTAATCTTAATCTTTTAAATAAAAGATCGAAGACATATTAATTATGAAAACGAATAGAATTTGAACAATAATTGTAATAATTGTACTTATTTTCAATTTCTTCAACATTTTACTGACAACAAAAAAAAAAACCAATAACATAAAAATTTGAATTATATTTTAACAAGAATTAACTAATAAAAATAATTGTATAAATCAAGTGATGTTGACGATACAATTCAAAATCTCAAGGCCATAATAAAATGAACGATAAGTCACCAAATACATTTTCAAAATGCTAAATATTTTTTACAAACTTCTTTGTGTTTCTGTCAATTGATAAGAAAATGTAAATCTATTAGTTGATATTTCAACTTTAAAAATGCATCAATTACTTTTTATAATATTAATCAACAAACTCGAAAATTAAGTTTTTCATAAAAATGTGTTTGGTGACTTTTCGTTCAGATCAAATGCACGCGTGCCCGCAAATGCCCTTCGCTGCTTTAAAACCATAGCCTACTACGATTGTTTTCTTCAAATATTTGAATAATTGTAATAGTTGGTTTTTATTTGAGCGTTAAGTTTCGACGCTTACTAGGATTTCGATTTTGTATTCTCTGGGGAAGTTTGTTGACATCACTGATACGTATACAAAACATAAAAGATCAAATGCACGCGTGCCCGCTAATGCCCTTCGTTGCTTTAAAACCATAGCCTACTACGATTGTTTTCTTCAAATATTTGAATAATTGTAATAGTTGGTTTTTATTTGAGCGTTAAGTTTCGACGCTTACTAGGATTTCGATTTTGTATTCCCTGGGGAAGTTTTTGAACATCACGCGAAATTGGTTTACTTTTTCTTATTTCTATATAAATTCTCATAGGGATATGATATGTATATTTAATTTCAAAAAAATTGTTAAAAGTCATACATATGTTGCAAATGGGTATTAAATGAAAGGAAATTCTTCAGAGATTGCAAGATTGTTGTTATTTTTAGGATTCGTAAACCCTAGTGACCTATTTTCCATTAAATGGTAACCGCACACATTATCATATAGACTAGGGATGCCCAACTCAGCCCGTACACTCAGAGGAAAACACATTTTAAAATCAACCACAGTCATAGTTGTTTTAAAAATTTTCAACTTTTGATAAAACAACCATGTTTTTATATCGCAAAATTTTAATACTAGGTTGAAATACATTGAATCAAAAATTACAACTTTAAATTAAAAATGCATTTTTAATTTAAAGTTGCATCAATCTAATATCAAGATCTTAGCAACTTTGATTTAAGATTAAATCAACTTATATTAAAAATACAGCAGTTGAACATTTTAAGTCAAAGCCAACCATGGTTGATTTATGATAGAACAGTTGTCATGTGCGTTCTTCATTTCGGGTGTTTACCTAAATTTCTGTCTTGAAACATTCTTACAATAACATGGAAACATTATAGTAATTTTCAGCAGTAGTAAATAATTTTATTACAATAAATACCTGTCGTTTTGTCCACACAAATTATTGTTCGCGAAATTTGATTCCAAGAGAAGAAATCGATTTCTATGTGTCCACGACAGAAATTTAGGTAAACACCCGAAACACATAGAAATCGATTTCTCCTCTTGGAATCAAATTTCGCGAACAATAATTTGTGTGGACAAAACGACAGGTATTTATTGTAATAAAATTATTTACTACTGCTGAAAATTACTATAATGTTTCCATGTTATTGTAAGAATGTTTCAACATTGAATCAAAGTTGAAACAACTTCACTACAAACATTTTTCATCTTAAATTAAGATTGCACATTTTTGATATAGTAGTAAACAATGTTAACACAAGAATAAAACACTTTGAATTAAAAATAAACGCGTTCTCATTTCAATCTTAAATCAACGTTGTTCGTTGGTGAATTAAAGAATATCAACCTTACTCGACTTTTATGACGGCTTTTGCTTGATTTAATGTTGTTTTTGCTTGATTTTACAATGTTTTTCCCTGAGTGTACGTAGAATAGGAAGAATACATGTACTTCGAGGAATGTACAATACAATTTAATAAATCATATATTAAGCAAATGCACTTATTTAAAAAAAAAAGTTTGAACTATATGAACTATATTTAAAAAAAAAATGGTTGAACTATATATTTATCATATATTTATGTATATTTATCATACAACATTATTCGTATAATGTTGTATGAATTATTATAATGAATTATATGATTAAATAAATCCCAACTATTTATCGTAAAAATAAATTTTATTCAGTGTAAACTCACAGTCATTTGTAGCAAATAACCCAAATGTTTGTAGTTTTGCTTGATTAAAAATAAAAATTGAGATGTTTACATTCACAATTAAAACGTACAGTTTAAAAATACTTCTAGTACCGTTAAAAATATAATGTTTATGTTGTTTTTTATTAGATACATGTATATCATTTAATTAAATGTATAAAAATAAAGTCAATTTAAGAAATGGTCAATAATTTATACTTCGTACTGGGGTTGCATGCGTAGAATTAAAGTCGACTGCACACAGTGGAACATAGTATTTTAAGAATGATTTAACTATTTAAATTGTTATTCATTATTGTATACTTTATATAAGAATGATTAATGTATAGTTTAATAAATATTGTTAATTAAAAAACCTCAATTAATAATTTGCTTGCCACTTTTGCAATAGTATTTTTATCCACTTGTCTTGTTTTATGAACGGAATAAGAACATATTCGACGACCCTTACGAAAACTATGTTATTTTTTCAGGTTCAGAATAAAAGTATATTATTGTTTTTGATAGAAAATTAATATGTTTTATGGTTTTGCCAGAAACTCTATTATGTTTTTGATATTTCCGGGAATATGCACATGTATAACTGTATATCTACGAATATAAAAATGATTCAAATTTACGACGAAGATTGGAATCAGAACCTACCGTTTAACGCCGAATCATAACTTTTCATGGGTGATGTTTTTAAAGACATTTTGAACCAGCGAGGTTTCGGCTATAGTATAAGGTAATGCATATTTTATATCATTATAGCGTAATTATTTTAAATTTTCTCAAACAAATTTTACAAATGACATATACAAAAACATAAAAGCAACGCAATATGATTTTGAAAAAAATATATTTCAATAAAAAGCTCCAATTTTCGTCTAAAAATTTGAAACATAATAATTTTCCACAGAAAACTGTTTGTTGTACTAATTTTCTGTGAAATTTTGAGAACATTATAATATTCCTTATTTAAGTAAAAATGTAATCGTATTCGTTTAAAAGTGATATATACTTTTTTTCGTAACACAATTTTAATGTAAGGGGCGTCGATATAACATTGGTATTATCAAAAATTGTAAATTTTCAAAAAATACAGTATTTTTGGATAATACTATGTACATTTTTTTACAAAACCACGAATTATTTTTTTTGTCAGGTTTTGTTTTACTTTGTTACACCGTACTCTCACCGCACTCTCACTCTCTTCAGTGTTGCATCATTTCTTAAGTAAAATAGGACAGAAATGTGAAATTAGAATTTAGTTAAGTTTGAGATATTAATCACTTTAGACACATTTTATATTCCACAACATTTTACAAAATAATAACAAATAATAAAATTTTGTTTTTGCATGCGAAAATTATATAAATGTTACTAGATAAAAATTATAATTATTTAAAATGATAAAATTTGTATATTTTAGTAATTTAGACGACTTAGACCGACTATAACTTTCATAATTCTTATTAACTTTATCACACCAACTATCACAATATCCCTACTTTAAAATTTCCCATCTGACCTAATCTTCCTTACTGATTTAATTTCTAATGAATACTTTTTAAATTTTTTTATCATTAGATCCGAAATATTAAAATAACATTGTCTTTTTCAGGTCAAGTTTTTTCTCCCAAAAAAAATTTTTTATTCTAAAAATGACAGGATTTTCAAAAATATCTGGCAACACTTGACTTCGAAAAATTATTAAAATGAAAATTTTCTTGCAAATTTACTTTTGCTCTAAAATAGTTGAAAAATGTTCCTGGTGGTGAGCGAACAAAAGAAATTGTAATGTTTTTTCGTAAAATTATTTAGAATATTATATATTATGTTAATTATATTTTGTATTTTATTTCATACATAATTTGCATCATCCAGTGCAGTGGGGGCAAATTGCATTTAATTCAAAAGTGAATTCAATACACCCTACTTAATATAAATTCGCCGGCTAGCAATACTTCGCTCAAATATAAATTCGCCGGCTAGCAATACTTCGCTAAAATCGTTGCTAGAAATACCTTGTGGAATTTCAGTAGATTACAACATTATAAACACCAATTATGTTGTTTTGTTTAGTAAAATTTGTATATTTCATGTAAAATTTTATTCATAATAAGTTTGGTTCTTCTTAAATAAAAATATGCAAAAGGTTATTTTGTATACTATTGAATGGTATAAAAACGATGCTTTCAATATATTCATTCCGTTTTTCATACAGGCTTACGGTACGTTAACGGATTCACTCCGTATTTCATCCAGTATGACGGTCCGTTAACGGACTGTTTTGTTTCTTGGGTAATTATAATGTATTAAGTGCTTTATTATTTTCAGTAGCACCCTGCAAACATTTATATTCTATATGTAACACCCTGTTGTTGGTAAACAGCTGATTATTTGTTGCAAATTATTTTAGCAACACCCTGTCACTAGAACAGCTAATCTTCCAACAAGAAACTTGGATGACCGAGACCGTCAACTACAAAACATTATTAAATAATGTTACTACTCCGTCAGCTCACACAATCGCATCTTGCCAGATACTCAACGTCTGTACGCACAAAAGTCAACGGTGCCCAAAATTCAGGCCACCATGAAGCAGGCACACAAGCAACAGCAAAATGTCACCGCCGACATGAAGATCACAATGGACAAAGATCAGCGCAACGTTGAAATAGTTTGTACCAAACTGGTGGAACACAGTGACTTTCAGTGTGTGCTGGCGGTGCCAATACGAGCGAGTCTGCGAATCGAGAGCAAAGCGGCAGCAGTCAGTGTTCAGAATATGTACGGTGATGCGTTACAGATAAAAGCCGAACAAAACATCAAGACGAAGGACATACGTTGCAACAGCGTTGAGTTGAGCAGCAAAAAAGGTGACATAAACTGTGCTGGTATTTTGCTGGCAGAACTAGCAACAGTCCAGACCAATGAACAGGGTGTAAGTAGGTGACAAGCGCAATGGTGATTATTTTTATTTATTTTCTTTTATTGTAAAGAGCATCCGGCTAGACAAGCCGCAAGGTAAGCTGCTCGAGTGCAAAACGGTGGCGGGCAACATCAGCACTGGTGCATGTTATGCGGAGTCATCTAAATTCAGCACAGACAGCGGCGCGTTGCAGCTGCGTGCACAAACAGACGCAGGTTTTCGTCTACAAGAAGGGCGACATTAATATGAGTGAGATTGTTTTAAAAAAACTTTCAACTTGTTATTGTGTAATAATTATACAATCTAAATGTTTCAAACTATATAATTCATCAACGACAAAAAATATGGTATTTGTTCTATTGAAATTCAAAACTTTTTAAACAAAAACCGCAAAATTCTAAATTGTTTTAAAAATATATATTTTTTTTAATTCATTGACAAAACTTTGAAAATTTTATTAAAGTTTAAGGTTTTGTAAATTTAAATATACATCTTATTAATGGTATTTATACCATTAAAAATAATTGCGCAAATTCATAGACAAATTAAAGCCAAATTTATATGCGTTTTTTTGACAATTTTCACATAGAATAAAATGTCAAAAAGCTAATTTTAAATTTAAACAGCCAGATCTTGTATCTCGATTATTGACGAAAGTAGGCACACTCGCCCGTGTGATTGGCTTTTTGGATTTTATAAAGCGCAAAACGTCTGACGGTTTGCGCTGACGCATGAAATAAGTTCTATTTCATAAAACTAAAACGCACAAATGTTGTCAAATTAGACGGCAGCTTTTTCGGATCCGTTTACTAAAATGTTCAAGAAACAAAGCACTAATTGCACCTAAAAAGGGTGCAGAACAAACTTAAATAATTTTTTAATATCCTACACATTTCTTTTCATCCAAAAAATTCATTTACAAAGCAAATTAGAAAATATTTGCAAAAACGATGAAATACACACAAACACAATTTTGCCAACTTTTTCAGAACAGATGTTTTTTGTTTACCGAATCGGTATTCGATATTCGATTCTCGAATCAAGTCTCGTTTTGTTGCTGTCATAAATATTGCACGATTAAAAAATTCTTAACTTTTAAATAAATTTAAAATTTTTCTATCTGAAATTTGTATGCTGGTAACACGACATGCTTTTGAGAGTCGTAGAACGTAAGAACCATCAAAATCAATGTAAGGGCGATGTGAGAGCACTCACTCACATCGAGATACAATATCTGGATGTATGTTTACTATAAAATCCAATATTTAAATAATATAAGTAAAACAACTACGAAAAAATCGCATCAAAAAACAGTAATCTAAAAGTTAACATTCAAGAAATGAAAACTCAATCTGAAAACACAGCAAGACTCAAAAAACTCAAGTGTGAAGTTTTCTAAAATGGAACTATTTGATGTCTAATGAAAAAATAATGTTTATAGTTTATTTTCAGCGCTGTTTTGTGTCACAAAGTTTTCACCACTTAAAGTCAACCTATTTAAGTCAACAAAAATACATTTAGAAAACGTATTTAAAACCATAAAAGATTTCTTAAAGACAACTTTCGTTTATCTTGTTGGGTTTTTTTTTTGGGCTGAGTTTGTATTCCTTTGTTTTGGAGTTATTGCGTTGACGCATCAGCCTCCACATCTGGCGCTCAACGATAGTTTATGTTGTGAGAATGTTAGGGTTTACAATGTGCTTCATTTGCAATAGTTCTCTTACACTCTATCACAAATTAAGTCAGTTATAGAGTGTGTGCGATTTCGACTAAACAAAATTCTATCGGTACTGCAGTGTTCGACTTTTAAATTTAGTAAATTGGCTAAAGTTCACTTTACCGGCCAAAATGAAATTAAAAACAAAAAAAAAAATTTTTTTTTCGCTTCGGCCGGTAAAGTGAACTTCTCCCAGTAAATTTTTAAGCAGACTAAACTGATCTAAATTGGAAGAACGCAAACAGACATATGATCATGGTTGAAGTATATACAGGTTAAGTCATCTTTCAAAATTCAGTCGCCATTTACTTTTTTTTTGAAAACTGTTTAAAAGACTCAACATTTGTTTACGAAAAATTTAAAACAAAACATCAATGCTTTGTTCACAACTCAAAACTTTAAAATAAATAAATTACAACACTTTGGTAATTTTCAAGCTGTCTATGGGCTCCAGAAGAACATCGCAGTGTATAACAAAAGTGAATTTGTGGTGTGAAATTTGAAGTGCAAAAAACAAAACCTTGAAATAAAGTTTAAAATGACAATTGTTGTATTTTTTAAATTTTCTTATTGACATTCTCAGCATAGTGCATGCCAACTAGCTGCATAGATAAATTAACCTGTATATACTTCAACCATGCATATGATAATTGATTTATTAGAGACTTTAACAATTACTGGTTACCGAATGGCGGTCGAATAAAAGCTTGTACAATTTAGTTTAGTCAGTAATTTAGTCGAACTCGCACACACACTAAATTATAACTTTATAATATGAAGTCAAATGTAATTGTATTAAAATCAGTATTTTTTTTAATAGTAAATTTTTCAAATTGTTAAATATGATGAATTTACAATGTACAATAATGAATTTTTACAATCTTTTACATATGAATATACGACGTTTAATTCCATTGTTACTACAATAAGCAAACGAATAGAATTATTTACATTTAGGGTGTGTACGAGCTGGACTAAATTCCTGACTTATCTAAATATTGTCGGTAATGCAGCGTTTTCTTTTCAATTTAGCAAATTTTCTAGCATACTAAATTGAACTAAATTGGAAAACAGCAAACGGACATATTATAATCGATTTATTAGGGACTTTAAAAATTGCCGGTTACCGAATGGCATTCGAATGAAATCCCGTACAATTTAGTTTAGTCAGCAATTGAGTCAAACTAGCACATATTATATTTATAATTTATTTATTTATGAAAGAAAACAAATATATTAGCGATAGATTATAAATCTATTTAGGTAGAAACCAAATATTCAAAATCTTTGAGTATTTGGCTGTGAAATAATTATGTGCACTTGGCACTACTGCTTGAATGAAAAAACACATTAAGTTGAACGAGTTTGCATCCACACGATACAACCTGCGTGACAGACAAGCGAAAAAGTTATAATTTGTTGGCTTCATCCAACCTGTTCTCAAACGAGTCGTTCATAGCATCCACACGGTACGATTTCCGAACAACCCAACCAAGCTCCGTCTGAATGCCGCTATTTTCCCATGTAAAAACAAAGTCGTGCATTTGCATTGCATCGTATAAACGGGGATAATCAGTTCCATGAATAGTTAGACAAACAGCTGTTTTATGTTTTAATTCCAATTATAAAATAAATAATTTCCGAGTTTTTAAAAGGCAAGCATTTTAAATACAAGTTTAGATAAATCCACTGCCAATAACAATGCAAAACAGCAATGAAACTGCTGCCAGCAGTCGCAGCATCGTTAACATCGAACAGCTGCCGCGCATTTCACCGCTATACACGGTCAGCTGTTGCCTGGTGCTTTCCGTGATTTATGTGGCCAGTTTGTACATTTGGAATAACAAACATAACAGGTTGGAGAGATAATAATAGAAAGAAAAAAACACTCATAGTAGATTTTGTATTTTGAACTTTTAGAGATCATCCGGCGACGGTAAAAAGACGCTTCTGCAGCGTCTTTGTTGTAATGCTAATAGCACCTATTTTCGTATATAAATTCAGCTCCAAAGAACTGTTGGCGCAAGTGCCATTCGCGGAAATACTCGGCTTGCGTCTGCCAGGGCTGCTGTTGGCATCGGTGGTGCCTTATCTACTGACGGCGCTGCTCTTCCTCGGTCCACTCTGTGTTCAGATGCAGAATGATACGGTGCGCTTGTTTTTAGGTGAGTTTTGAAATGTTAAAAAATAAAAAAATGAAGAACTAATTCAAAAATTACTTCTCAAGATCTTGAGTTTTGGAAGGGCTCACTGCGTAATATACTCTGGATACGCAATCACATAGTGGCGCCGCTTAGCGAAGAGTTTGTCTTTCGCGCCTGCATGATGCCGCTGTTGCTGCAATCGTTCTCACCAATGGTGGCAGTCTTTGTGACTCCGCTCTTCTTTGGTACCGCACATGTGCATCACATTGCGGAGCGGCTCAGTCTTGGCATGGAGCTGAAGTCGGCGCTTGTGATATCGTGTAAGTGCGCAAATGTTTTTTGTTTTATTAAAATACTCATTTTAATTTCCTCTTGTAGGTTTTCAATTTACCTATACCACACTCTTCGGCTTCTATTCAGCATTTCTGTTTGCACGCACCGGTCACTTTGTGGCGCCTTTTCTCGTGCACGCCTTCTGCAATCACATGGGTTTTCCCGATCTACAGGAACTGTGGCAACAACATATCGTCAAACGCGTTGTGCTTATGAGCTGCTATGTGTTGGGCCTCATCGGTTGGGTGTTGCTGCTGCGCATGGCTACGGAGCCGGCACTGTACAGCAATAGTCTGTACTGGAATGTGTCCGAAAGTTAACTTACACTCAATTCAAACAAAGGTCTTTTTTATAATACTTTTTACAACTTTTGGCAATGAAATGGTTTCGAGTTCTAATTTCTTTTTGCATGCAACTAGTTTTTTTTTATTTTTTATTAAATAAGTTTGAAAAAACTTAAATCGTATATTTTAAAATCTAAATCTTAAGAAAAAGAGTAGAAAGACATTTAATCAATTTGACCTGATAGCGCAATCTTCCTTTATTAAAAAAAAAACACTTTTAGTAGACTCTTCTTAAACCATATAACCGGCAATTCTGTGCCTAATCAATTTATGCAATTCCAATTTTTTAAAATAAATTTATTTTTTTTTATTGAAAAACTAACCAAACCAAATAAGTTGTTAAATAAAATAGAAATTAAAAGTTTTAAGTTTTTCTCACGCGCACGCTTTATTATCAACAAGTATTCTTTTCAGTTTAACCCTTTAGCGAGGCCTCCAATTCATTGTTGGCCAGCAGTTCCTTGATAATGTCCAAGCCTCCAATCAGTTCACCCTTCACATAGACCTGTGGATACGTTGGCCAGTCGGAGAATGTTTTTAATCCCTGGCGAACCTCCTCATCACTGAGTATATCGAAGGTTTCATAAGGCAGGCTGCATATAATAAAAACAAATTAATAAAAATAGATAATTTGAAGAAAAACCATTAATTACCCAGTCTCATTGACAATAGCAATTAGCTGCTTGGAGAAACCACAACGTGGCGCCGTACGATCACCTTTCATGAAAATCATCAACGCCGCTTTATTGATCAACGCCTTGAGACGTTCCTCCAGCGGTGCGCCTGTGCTGCTACCCGCTGAGGCACCCAATTTCTTGCATTTTGCTGTAATCGCCGCAATATCTACGCCATCCACACGATCGACAGCACTACCTTTGCTAAAGAAAATCACCGTGGGCACTGCCTCAATTTGATGCTTCATCGCAATCTCGGGAAAGTTCTCCGCCACCAGGGTGGCGAATTGCAATTGTGCGCCCAACATACTGCTCAGCTGTTCAAGCACATCGCTCACCTGTTTGCATTGCTCAGCCCAGTCGGCGCTGAAGAGTACTACAGTGGTTTTGTCCGCGCTGCGTTGAAGTGTATTTGAAACGCGCATTATTAATTAACAGTTTTCAGTAGGACAGTTTATTATTACTCACCTGATTAGCGTATTGTATTCCTCGGCATTTTGTACAGCTACCACAGTCATTATTTTGGATTTTTCTTCGTATAATCGTAGTTATTGGGAAAAATTTGCAGTATGTGTCCGTGTATATGCTGCGGATTGATCGTTGGTTATGGCCGCCTACTGTCAAATTTTCAGTGTTGGGCAAGCGCTGAGTCACATTCCATCAATTTCAATGACAGATAAAGCCATCTGCACACTGATCGCTAGTAATATTCTTCACTACAAAATATGACAGATTGAAGATTCGTCGAGCAGTCATCAAAAAATATAAAGTACTCTTTTTAAAGAACAGCAATTTTAAAACAAATTATATTTTATTAAAGGTGGTACGCTCTCAGAAACATATTCCCGTGGTTTTTGATCCTGATCCGTAGATCATTTTCATATACAAAACAAACAATGAGAACTAGGATCATTTTTGGATCCATTACTTATACTATAGGTTTCAAAAGTAAATTTGTGTGTGGTGATGCTATGCTATTGTGATTACCACTTAATAAGAAGAATTTGTGTTGAAAAAGAAAGGGAAGAAGAAAACAGTGCTGCCAAATTTATTAAAATAGAGCCGATGGCGTTCCCGTGAAACAGAACAGGTTCAATACAATGGGAACGCAGCTAATGTCGATGTTTAAAATGGATCTTATATTCGCATTGTCAAAATATTGTCGGTTTGACAATTAGATTGATATTTAAAAACGTGCAATCTATAGATTTATTATAATCAATCTATAGATTGCAATAAATTTATTTTAAAGGAGTTTGTCAAAAAAAGATCATATTCTGCACGTGTCATAACACATGTGTCGTCCAGATCTTAACGGCACTGGGACAGGTGCAGGAATGACTGATTGCTGGCATTCAGCATCTATCTGCCCGTATACAGAGATATAGATTCACTAATTTTGCTAAAAACTGGCCAGGCCATCCAGAATACATTGCTCTTGAAAAGAATTGTAGTTGGTGACTACCGTTTCTAAACAAAATTAATAAAGGTTTAATAATTACTAAATAATACAATTATTTCTATGTAACTTATACAGCGTCACGCTATGTCGGGCAAGTTAATCAATATATCGTACAAGCAAGTTAATCAATATATCGTACGTCGTGCTGTGAATTGAACCAAGAAATGAAGTAAATTAATTACGGTAAATACAACGAACTTGTACATCAATACGACAGAAAAATACTTCAAAATCATTCACTGTGTTAGTAAATCTCGATTGATTAACATAATTCGTAATATGAACGCGTTCGTCAATTTTTTAATATTTGATTAATTTGTTTGTCGTATTGATGTACAAATTCGTTGTATTTACGTTCCTTTTTGGTTCTGTATACAATGAGTTGTGCGTACGATGAATTGGTCGGTTGCTGAATAAGACGAAATTCGTAATAAACTGTTTTACCAACACTGTGCGTGTAGCAATTTCAAAAACAGCTGTTTGTGTAAACAAAAGATTTTTCCAAACGCCGCTAGTATCTCATAAAATTTCCAAAAATGTTCGAATAGTAACCATATCTCCAAGCTGTATATAATAAGCATATTCTCATAGAAACCTCAAATGGCAGAGGAAATGGAAATGAATGCTATCGTTGGCGACAACGATAACATGGACGATATTCCAGGTGACAGTGGCAGCAGCAACACCACCGTTCCACAGCCATCCAAAGTGGAATTGTTTATCGAACAGTTGAATGCGACGAATGCCAAGAAGGTGGCATTGTTGATGGTCTTGGGATTCGTGGCCTATCATGGTATACTCAACTGGCGTTATGGTAAGTAGGAGGAAGCCTATTAATATTCAATACACTATTGAAGTATACTATACATGTTGCTGCTGTTACAGGTAGTGATTCGTGTCAGTGGCTACTGTCGAAGGGACGCTTCAAGGGCGACAACGAATGGCAACCGTATGGTTGCATGATGCACAAATATTCACAAACGTAAGTACTATCATTTGAAAATCATTTTTGGCTAGGGGTTTATAGTTGGAAAAATATAATAAATGTTTTTTTTTAGTAACTTAAAACTTGGCCAGACCTGACCAATGACTGTACATTTTGAAATGAAATTAATGATTTGCTCTTAAAATGTAGGCTTTCTTAAAAGTAAATACTTTTTATTATTATTGTTGTTCGGTAGGTTGAATTGTTCGGCTGGTTTTATTATTGTTAAAACTTTACTCGAATGGTTCAAAATATAAAAGTAACCGCCTTATTTTGTAAAACGTAATGAAAAGAATTTGGGCGAAAATTCCATTGACAGCTTTTTTATATTGGTTTATCTCGTCGTTTTTATTCTAATTAATATAAAAAATACGTTTTTTACGACTTTTCATTTCGTTTTACAAAATAAGGGGTAAATGATAAATATTAAGTGTGAGATTTCAATGTACTCTTTTGAAAGAGAGCAGACATCTTTAAGGTTCTTTGACAATCTTATAGACTATTTAAGATTTAAAATTATCCCTCAAGGTAATTACTTTATTTTTAAATGTATATGGCTCTACTCTTTCGTTTCGGAATATAGAAAGATGCAGTTAACTTCAAAATTTCGTAATATTAGGATTTCTTGTTGCTTAACTTTTTCAAAGTTGTGTAGTTGTTATTCGTTTCCAAAATGCAGAAAAGAGGCATTTCTAATTAATTATATTGCAAAAGTTTTGATTTTTAATTATGAAATGCTATTTTGATATTGTTTAAATTCAACTGACACCAATATTAGCATTATCGATCACAAAATGTCAGCTATATTAGATTTATAACAAAGCATTTATCAAAATTTGTGGATTGTATTTGGTGAGTTTTATGTCTGTTAAAATAAAAAAAAAACTTCATGATGTTTTTACAAAAAAAACTTAAAAAATCTGAATCAACACATTTACTGTGCAGCGTGTGTCGCACAGTTTACTTTTTTTTTGTTTTTTTTTTGTTTTTTTTTTGGGGGGTTCTACAAGAGCTACATGAATCATCGCTGTTATGAATCATAGTATTTAGGCTAATTATTAAAAATTTGGGTGGCCTTTGTCTAATCATTGATAAGCGCCATACATATATCACCGCAATGTGAGTCTGTCACGTGAAATGCGTTGTTTTATCTATGATTTTTTATTTGATTTAGCGACACGCGCCGTTGCCTGCGTTACTTAGCCTTTTGGGGTAACAAGAATCATTTCGTCTTTATTGGCGATGCCAGTGTGCGTCTGCTCTATCAGAGTTTCATTAATCATCTGCATCCCAATGACGATGACAATGGCTCACTGACGCTGCAGGATGATGATGCCACTGCCGTTGCCGCCGCGCGTTCAGACACTGAATTCGAGGAGCGCAAACTCAATATGAAAGCGCTCTACATTTATGCCGATCACATGTCAAATGAACTACTCGATAAATTGAGCAAATTCGAGGATAACAAACAGACGCCGGGCGTCTTTGTGCTGGGCTTTACGCATCAGCAGTTTTTGGCGGGCAATGTAACCAATGAATTGCTTAAATTGTATCAGACAAATTTGACACGTCTCGTGGTGCCCATACAACGTTTGGTTGCACGCAAATCGAAAGTGCTTTGGAAGTTGCAGGAGCGCGTTAATGAGGATAAATTGCCTGAGACTTGGCGACTGGTGGAAAATCGCGACATTGAACGTTTGAATCGTGTGGCGCGCCGTGTTCTTGGCTACTCGGCGGCCAATGTCTGGGAGTCATCGTGGCATATATCGAATGGACTGCTGGCACAGGCACTCGATGGTTATCGCACAAGTGCGCTGGCGCTGCGTCACGATGTACAGATTGTGTTGAACATGTACTGCAACGATTATATGAACTACAACGATGGGACGTGCTGCAGCAGCGCCGAGCCGTATACGAATTTGCAGATAGTCAGCTATGCGGTTTTTGGTGTGTGGTAAGTAGAATCAACTGTATTTTTTTTAATATTTAGGTAGATATTACATATTTCGTTAAACAAAATTAAATTATAATTATAAAAACTAATGTTTAATTTAAAATAACTAAAATGATTAAAGAAATGACACAAATGGTTCCAACGGGTAAGTAACAGTTTGAAAAAAAGTAGTCGTTAACCGAGAAAGTTTTTTCTTAGACAATTATCGAGGTAATTTCGAGCTTATTCTTACGATGTAATTTTTCACTAGGCATTTCTTCTCCAAGCAATTTACCCCAAGGTAATTGCTCCACATACAGTTCTTCTTCGAGACACTTCTCTTCTGAGACATTTCTTCTCGAAGATAATTATTGCCCGAGATAAATCCTTTCCGAGACAATTCCCAGGCAATTCTTCATCGAGGCAATTACTCTCCGAAACAGTTCTTGTTCAATACTATTCTTTCCCGAGGTAAATCTTTCCCATGAATATTCTTTTCCGAGATAATTCTTTTCTCAAATAATTCCTTTTCAAAAAATGATTTCTCAGGGTATTTCTTCCCGATTCTTCTCTTCCTCGAGATAATTCATTTTTCGAGACAATTCTCCTTCTTCCAGAAAATTCTTCCTTGAGAAAGTTCTTCCTCGAGATAAATTCCTTCCCAGAGGCAATTATTCTCTGAGATAATTCTTCTCCGAGACAATTCCTTCCCAGACAATTTTATTTCGAGACAATTCTTCGCCGATATAATTATTTCTCGAGATAAATCTTTTTCGAGACAATTTTCAGATAGTTTTTCATCGAGGCGATTACTCTCCGAGACAATTCTTCAAGGCTATTCTTTACCGATAAAAATCCTTCCCTTGAAAATGTCTGCCCTTAAAATTATTCTCTAAGATAATTCTTCCCCAAGACATTTTCGCAAACAATTCCTTCCCAAAAATGATATAGGAAGAATTGTCTTGGAGAATAATTACCCCTGTACAATTATTCTCCAAGACAATTCTTCCTCGATATAATTCTTCCTCGAGGAAATAGCTTTTGAAACAATATTTCACCGAGATAATTCTTTTCCCAGACAATTCTCCTTCCAGACAATTCATTCCTGAAAAAGTTCTTAGCCCAGATAAATCTTCGCCAAAAAAATTCCTCCCCAGAAAATTCTTTCTCCGTACAATTTTTTCTGTGACAACGGTTTCCCCATAAAATTCTTTCCAATACACCTTTTATCCGAGATAATTATTTTTCGAGACAATTCCTTACTAGACAATTAATTTTCATTGAATACTTCATCGAATTGTTCTTCTCCGGAACATTTATTCTCCGAGACAATTCTTCCCTGAGAGAATTCTTTTCCAAACAACTTCTTTCCCGAGAAAATATCATCCCAGAGAATTCTTCACCAAGGCAAGTTCTTTCCGACACAAATATTGTTCGAGACAATTCTAGCATGTGGCAAATCATTTCCATAAAAATTCATCTTCGAGACAAATCTTCACCGATATAATTCTTCCTCGGGGCAATTCTTTCCGATACGATTCTTCTCCGTGATAATTCTTCCTCGAGGAAATTTTTCTCCGAGATATAAACCCCGAGAATATTCCAGGCACTTCATCCAGACAATTCTTCTCCAATAAAATGTATTGCCTAGAAAATATTCCCAAAGACAATTCCTTCCCAGACAATTTATCATGGAGCCGAAAAAATGTCTTCCCCCAGAAATTTTTTTCCTACAAAAATAAGATCTCCGAGTCAATTCTTGTTTGAGACTCTTCTTTCCTAAAAATGTTATTACACTTAAAATATTTCCCGACAAAATTCTTCACCGTGACAATTCCTTCCGACAAAATTATTTTCTTCTTACAATTTTTAACAGAGACAATTATTTTCCATGAATAGGTTTCCCCATACAATTCTTCCCAAGACAGTTTTTCTCCAAAATAATTATTTTTTTTTAAATAATTCATACCCAGACAATACTCCATTAAGTAAATTCTTTTATGAGACAATTCTTGTTAGAAACAATTCTTTCCCAAGAAATTTATATATATTTCTAATATGAGACCATTCTTCCCCAAGATATTTCTACCGCGATATAATTCTTTATCGGACAATTCTTCCTCGAGACAATTCCTTTCCAGATAATTCTTCGTCGAGATAACTCTTTCCCAATAGTATTTCTGCATAGGCAATTCTTCCACAGACTTTTCTTCCACGAGACAAGTCTTTGTTGGTGGGAATATGTGGATTGTTAGGTCGGAATGTATGTAACAATAAAGAAATATGGAAAATTAAATTGGGATGTGCAAGAAAATGGCCATTCTTAACTGGAAGAATCAGGTAAGTCAAATTATAATTGTGATTTAATTTAAAAAATTTAAATTAACCTTGTAACCGTAGGTTTAATAGATATTATTCTTTAATAGATATTATTATCTATTGTCTACAAAAAAAAATAATCAGGCATGTTCCAATTTTCTATATAAATTCTATAATTGTGTATAAACCTATCTAATTATATGATTTTAAATTCAAGTAATTTTTTATTCACCCTTTCCAGCCTCGTTCTCGTCTGCGTCATCTTGCTGCGTCGCTGGCTACTGCAGCTGCGCGGCCACACGCTCTACATGCCGCTCAATCAGCAGTCCACGGGCGTACGTCACAGCCCCGCAATCGTCGCCGCACCATCCATAATTACGCCCGACTTTGCCACGCCCATTGTGGCCATCGCACTGCTCGGCATTATAATGGCCTATTTCTATTTATGCGACCGGACCAATTTCTTTATGAAGGAAAACAAATACTACTCGGAGTTTAGTTTCTGGATACCCGTGGGCTATGTCTTTGCGCTTGGACTTTTCTTCACCGAAGACTCGCGCTTCACCAAGGTGCTCAATCGTGACCAAACAGATGAACTCAAGGGCTGGATATTAATGGTCGTGCTGATCTACTATATGACCGGGGCACATCGTGTGCTACCCATACACATGCACATTAAACTGCTAATCAGCGCTTATCTATTTCTCACCGGCTACACGCATTTCACGCACATGTGGCAGACGGGCAACGCCGGCTTTGTGCGTTTCTTTCAAGTGATGTTTCGTATCAACTTTATGACGGTTGTGCTGTGCTTTTGCATGAATCGTCCCTATCAGTTCTACTACTTTGTGCCATTGATTTCGTTTTGGCTTTGCATTGTCTACTTTTTGTTGCTGCTGCCGCCGCGCATCACGGCACAGTCGGTGGAGGCAAACGCTTTGCATTATCTGTATTTGGTGGGCAAATTTATTGGCTGCATTAGTGTCATTACAATACTCTTCATGTCTGAGGTTTTCTTTGAGCGCGTCTTTGTGACGCGTCCCTGGAAGGCGCTCTTTGTGACCACAGACGATGACATACACGCCTGGTGGTATCAGTGGAAACTCGATCGTTATAGCGTTACATTTGGCATGATATTTGCCGCTTTCTTTCATATAGCACAAAAATATAGTATTTTTGATGATAACAATCATGGCAATCTTTTTGCCAGGCGCACCTCAATCACCGTAACATTGCTGGCCATTATTAGTGTCGCCTTTTATACGGCCTTTTCGTTTTTGTGCCGCAACGAACAAAACTGTGAAGAAATACATTCGTACATCGTGTTCATACCAATTGTGGGCTATATCATATTACGCAATATTTCGGGCATATTGCGTACGCGTTATTCGACATTTTTCGCCTGGTTCGGACGCATCTCGCTGGAACTGTTTATTTGCCAGTATCATATATGGCTAGCTGCCGATCGTCATGGTGTGCTGGTGCTTTTGCCAGGATTTCCGACGCTTAATATGATCATTACGTCGTTTATATTTGTTTGTGCCTCACATGAGGTGCATCGCATTACGCACATTCTGCTGCCCTATGCTGTGCCCAATGATTGGCGTCTCATAATGCGCAACTTTGTTATATTTCTGCTGATACTAGTGCCCATTGGCAAATCGGATGGCATGTTTTGAATTGCTTTGTGATCATCCGTAACCGGCGTCAGTCATCGTTTGTGCTAAATGCGGCGTTTATGCCTAAGTGGTAAGCAGTTGATTTGTGTTTTAGTTTTGTTTCATGACATATATAATACTGGCTCTTATATTGTTATTGCTAATAAAATAAGTTTGCTGCGCTATGACATCTTAAAGAGTGTACTTAACGGCTTGTTGTCCCGTTTTATATAAAGTACATTTGAAATGAAAGAATTTTGTGAATTTTTATCTTAATGTATAATAAAAAATAAAACAGAACAACACTCGATTTAAGCTACTTCTAAATACAATAAAATAAAGCTTTTTCCAAACATCCAAACAGCAGTATAAATACCCTTTAAGTATTAGTCTTTTTAAAGTACATAATTTCTAAATATGAATACATTCCAAATATATAAATACATTTTAAATACAATAATAAATATAAATAAATAAATACTAGGGCTGTGCGATTAATCAAATTGTTGGATTAATCAATTCCTGTACAATTGATTAATCAATTATTAATGATTCTGAATTATCAAATTTGGGATTAATAATTGAAGTTCGGTTTATTATTTTTTTTTGTAATAAATTAAAAAAAAACGGTTAAATATAATGGGTGTACATTAAATATATTCAATCCTTAGCAATGACGCATTTTATAATGTGGATTATCACAAACATACGTGGAACAATTTTCGTAAACTCGCAGAATGACGCA
Organism: Dryomyza anilis; assembly: GCA_951804985.1. Classification (NCBI taxonomy): domain Eukaryota; kingdom Metazoa; phylum Arthropoda; class Insecta; order Diptera; family Dryomyzidae; genus Dryomyza; species Dryomyza anilis. Next base: position 95,904,812 of record OX638130.1, on the reverse strand, counting down.
CAAAGCGACCATTTTTCTATTTGTGTTTAATTTTTTTTATGCCACATAGTTAGAAGTTTATTATTATAGGAGAAAATACATTACAACAATAGTATTTATACCATTATGTTTTTAATAATAGTGAAATTATTAAATTAATGGTACTGAATATTTCAAATACTGTTCAATTCATTAGAAAACATTTAAATCAATATGTAAAATCGAATAATACATGAATCGTATGGTCGTACTTAATTCGTATATTTTCTTTTGAGTGTAAAGATGTTTAATTTTTACACTAATTTGCAGAGTTTAATTTTTAATTTATCAAATTATCGAGCTATCTATATTGAACTAAATTGAATGAAAGCAATCAAACAAATTACTTTTTGATTAATTCTAATCACTAATATAATTTGTAATTTACAAAAATATAATAGTAATTTATTTTCAGCTACAACTTGCAGTGTAATGCAAACATAACCATTTCACAAATCACACTTTTTAATGTAATCATACAACATCATTTAACCAATATTCATTGTAATGTGTAATTATACGAAATATCTACAATTTGAGTGGGATCTAAAGATCCCGCTACATATAGATTTTGCGTGTGGAAGTAAGTATATTTTTCAATTGATATTCACCAACTCATCAACACATTTTTCAGTTCGATCACAAACCAATCATAAACAACACATCATTTTAAAGTTGCAAAAAATAGAGGAGAACAGGTAATTTATTGGTGGTGGCTGAAAATATATTTTTGCGAACAATTAAATATTTTAGTGTCTTGGTATTATAAAATCTTACACTACAGAGGATCGATGACAAAATGTTATATTTGAAAGATTATAAAATTGTTGGAAACGATTTTTACGAAGTCTATAATAGGGGTTCACATTTTAAACTACTTAAGTCTCGTAATGTTTTTACGATGTCTATTACGATTTGTACATTTATTTATATTTTAATATTGTTATTTTTTAAAATTATCATCATCAGTCTGCCATTATCCTATTAAACAAAGTGTTTTTAGACACTTTCCATTTACCGACTTGCCATTAAAAAATGAGACATACGATAACCCTGAAATTAGCCATATAGCTAGCTACACGATTTTTACGAAGAAATTATATTTGAGTTTGCGATTCTTACTGTTTTTCCTATACCGATACATGTATTTTTGTAGCATCATCACAAACGTGACCATATAGTCACACTAGGACGATTCGGGTTAATATCCTGCAAGGTGGGAGTAAATTGAAAACTTTAAAAGCGGTTTTTTTTTGCAAAATCGAATTTTTATGCCCTACACTAAGAGTAAAAGGGTATATTCAGTTTGGTACGCCGTTTATAACAATTAGAAGGAAACATCTCCGGTATGGGAAAGTCGATATAGCGATGTCCGTCTGTCTGTTGAAATCTTGATTACAGAAAAACTAGAAGAGCTACAGCTGTGTGAAAAATAATAGCAGCGCTCTCCACTAAATTCGATTTTTTAGAAATGTTGCGTAATAAGAACAATCAATTATTTTAATAATTTACATGTATTGGAATTATGTCATTACAATGCAGTCTTATTTTTCCATATTCTTAACCTATTTCAAAAAATATGGTACCTTTTGTAAATGAGTCTTGAATTTAGGTGTGAATAATAATATCAGCGATACCAAATTTGTTACAAAATCCATTATTTTTTTAAGTTTTTTAATTTATAACTTGTAATTATATTAGTTAGGCTAATTTGAACAGTACTGTTGAATATTTGAAATATTTTGTGTTGCTTTGATTAAATATGGAACCTACACAACCTTATTTTAGTAAATCGCAAAAAATCCTTAAAAATTCTTAAAATTTGGTGAATTCTACTGTATACGTGCTTAGGTAAACTTTTTTGGTCAAATATATATTGACTTCATGCTCAAATACATGAAAATAATGTTTTCCCGCGAAACGACTTGTGGTTAAAAAAAGTCTTAATTCGGTACACCTACCAATTAGTAAATATGGGTATCAAATTAATGAAAATTCTTCAGCGATTGAAAGTTTGCAGTTATTTTAAGGATTCGTATACCCTGGTGACCTATATACCACTTGGAAAATCCTTACTATCATAATAACACCTACTATAAAATATCTCTACTTTAAAATTTCCCATGTGATCTAACCTTCCCAACTGTTTTTTTTTTTATTTAATACAGTCTTGGTGTTAATGAACGATATAATATGTTCAATTTTTATAAGTAGTTCCAAAAGTCATTCCTTGGGAACAATTTTTAGAAATACTTTTTTTAATGACACCTATAAATTACATTAATTGTATACCTAGGCTGTCGGGTATTGAAAATTGACAGAATCGGTTCAACTTTTGTAAATATATCTCATATAGCACAGAGATCTACGAAAGCATTTAACTTTAGTCGTTGGAATTATTTAAAAAAAAAACCTTTAATTTCATACTGAAATGTTTAAAAATTACTCGTGGTGCACTTTAACGATTGCAAGTGTGCAGTTATTTTCAGAATTTGTAAACCCTGCTGACCGCTGAACTACTTTAAATAGTAATCACTTTCAATAACACTACACAACAAAATGAGAAAAAAATTTAAGCAAAAGTAGTTTTTGTATTATTGGAAACAACCCGCAGAATTCGAATATACAAATTAAAAAAATGTCTATGGATAGGTTTATGAGATATTGGCCAATAACTTTTGAACCGAGCTTTCAAAAAGGTGGTCACAGATATTTGCAAATATTTCGAGTTTTAAATAACTGATTTGATCAAGTGTTATGCCCGATTTACATTGTATCTTCTGTGAGTCTTACTGTATCTTCTAGGGTTGTATTTTTTATTAATAGCAGTTTTTTCAAAAAAATGCAACCCTAGAAGATACAGTGAGACTCACAGAAGATACAATGTAAATCGAGCATTATATCAAATGAAAGATAATTAAACAACCAATAAACATTTATCACAAACTTCTAAATTGGTTTACTGGTTTGAGAGAATTCAGTAGAATAATTTGAAAAATGTATTTTTTTCGTCAAAAATTTAAATCAAAGAACTCCATAAAGTGAGAGATGCACAGTTTGTAATATTCCAAAATTAGCCTGTCCCGTTTTTAAGAAAATGACGTAAACTTATAGGAAATCTATGAATACATTTTGAGAAGAGAAAAAATCCTCTGAAAGCATTAGAATTGAGTTTAAACTTAAGTTTAAACTAAAAAAAATACATTTTTTGTTTTTATATGCTACACCCATTGGTTGCAGGTTATACTCAGCTCAATCAAGGTTCCCGATGAACGGAAGCTCGTCGGATTGTTCTCCTTCCGACGGAAAATAAAATCTAATCAAGTTTTCCCTCTCAATTTCGATATTAAATGCCAAATTTCGAAGTAAAAATTAAATTTGTTTTCAATTTTATTGATTAAACGTTCTCTATTTGACACTTTAAAATGACTGCAAATATTAAATTCATGCAAATGAATGTAATTTTTATTTTGAATTATTTTTTATATGCTAACGACAGTAGGTACTCAAATAGTTAAATTTTCATAGCATTTTAAGCCAGTTTACAACATCCATGCAGTCGAAATAAATTATTTTTTTAACTATTTGCACATTTTAAACTACTTTATTTCTGAAATCAATTACTAAAAATATAAAATTTCATGTTTTCACATAAAAATAAAATGTGAGCAAATTTGACAGTAAAAGTTCACACGACGGGAAACTCGATTGATTTGCCTCTGGTCATGTATAAAAAAGTATATATTTTCTTGATAAGCATCACTTTTCGAGTCGATTTAGACATTACCGTCGGTCTGTCCGCATATACGCGATAACTTAAAAAATACTATTCCGAATGCAATGAAATTTAATTTAAATAAGGACTGCGTCGAATAAAATTGTCCGTTACATATCTTCCCATAATGTGCTATTGCAAGATTCAAATTAAGAAAATTTTATCATAGTAGCTCTGAATTAAATGGAGGAAATTATTTGTGTCAGTTATAGTCAATACAAAATTTAGTTAACGCGAAAATGGCAAACGAAGTGGAAGTGCGAGAAAGATATAAAATTTTTCAAAAAGAACCTAGTTGGTCTTTTAAAAAAATTGCCAAGGAGGTAGGGGCTAACCCTAAGACCATTTCTCGCGTTATCAACCGCTTTAAGGAAGACCTGAGTATTGATCGGAAGAAAGGTTCTGGTAAAAAAAAGGCCCACATGATCGTGAAAAGTCGGTTGTGAATATTTTAAAGAAAGATCCAAGCATATCCGGAAGGAAATTGGCGAGAAAGGATTGCTCAGAATCTTTCGTGCGCAGGACTAAGAAAAAAGCTGGGCTGAAGACGTACAAGATCGAAAAAGTTCCGGATAGAAATGCCGTCAAGAATGAAACCGCAAAACAACGAGCTAAAAAACTGAACCAAGATTTTTTAAAAAAATTCGATTGCTGCATAATGGACGACGAAACTTATGTTTTAGCGGACTTTTCTCAGCTACGTGGGCAGGAATTTTATACAGCCGATTCTCGAGGAAATGTCGCTGAAAAATTCAAATAAAAAAAAAATGACAAAATTCCCAAAGAAATTGATTGTTTGGCAGGCAATTTGCAAATGTGGAAAAACTCATTCGTGACATCGGGTACAATTAATAGCGAAATATATGTGAAGGAATGCTTGCAAAAGAGATTGCTTCCATTTTTACGCCAACATGAGGTGTTCACATTTTTTTGGCCTGACCTCGCTTCATGTCACTACAGCAAAACGGCCTTAGAGTGGATCCAACAAAATGCAGTGATTTTGGTGCCTAGAGAAGCCAATCCACCAAACTGTCCAGAACTCAGACCGATTGAGAGATACTGGGCTTTAGTAAAAAGGGAGATGAAGACAACAAAAAAAGTGGCCAAAGACCTTCAAGACTTTAAAAGAAAGTGGTCTTCAGCAGCTGTGAGGGTGTCGGACACTACCATTACAACATTAATGGAAGGGGTTCAGGAAAAATTAAAACATTTTATTAAAAAATATTAATTTCTGGTTTTTTAATTTTTTTTTTAAATCTAAAAATAATTTGCAAAATAAAATATTTTATTCTATAAAAATTCGATTACTAGATTTCTAGATTTTTTCATTTTTGTAGCGGACAATTTTATTCGATGCAGTCCTTATATTGTCGTTGTAGAACTAAAAGTCATCTAGTACATTTTCAAAATACCAATTATTAATTTACAAATTTTTTTATATATAGCTTTCAATTTCTGATCGTTGAGCTCAATATTTGTATCAAATGATAAGAAAATGTGAATCTGTTAATTGACATTTTAACTTTAAAAATGTGTAAATTACTTTTTGTAATAATTACCAACAAAGTTGAAATTTTCGATTTTCAAAAAATGTAGTTGGTGACTTTTAGTTCTACAACCAGAGAGTATACATTTGATATAGAGTTTCCATACAGGTGGTTTCGCTGCCACTTTTGTCAAATAAATTCAAACATTGGTTATGTGGAAATTGAAACGAAAATGTTGTCAACAGACACATTTTCAAATCAATATTCTGATGTTTTCTGCAACATTTTTGGCCAGAAAAATAATTAAAATTTATAAGGCGTTGGATTGCAAAATATCTTATTAAGTTTGGTTGCAAATTACCCGCGGACAGATCCAGTTTGTGCACTGTTTTCCTCTGTTTACTTCAATCTGTAAAATTACACTTCCACATAACCAATGTTTTCGGCAGCGACGCCAGCAAACTCGGAAGGAATCTCTATATCAAATATATACTCTCTGTCTACAACGACGATATTTTAGTAGAAAATTTATATTAGGAAGATAATGTGTTAACGCACTCAACTACATCCTATACAAGATATAGGTTTACTTTTAAGGATATCATATCTCGTAAAGTATTCCAGATAAAGTTATAAATTATAAAATTTTTAAATTTAAAAATTTTACATATGACATAACTCTCCTTGTTGGTTGAATACTAAGTAGAATCTAAATAATTATATATCGTACACTTTAAAGTCTGATTTATTTAGAGTCCAGTCACAGTACAGCATTATTTCATTTTCGGTTAAAATTTACGAGATATTTAATAATTCATTAAAAATAAAACAACTTCAGTGCATTTCTTCGATTCTTTCGAACAAAAGATTTTAATAAAAATAGAATAAATATCATTTTTTAATTTATGATAACAAAACAGACTTCATATTTATATTCATTTATTTGCATTGTATCATTTAAATAACTCAAAAGTGAAGAAAACAACAAAAATGGCTTTAAAAATTTTATAAATCGAAAATATAAAAAATGTAGTAAGAACGTTGTTTATTTAAATAGAAAATGATTAGGACATCAACTAAAACTAAACTTAAAACTATAAAACTTAATCTAGCTACGTGTTTATGTTATATTCGGACTAAAATAATCGCGAATACTGCGCTGTTGCAATTGCGCCTTCAAAGCGCTGTATGGCTGCAGGATTTGTTTAAAATGTTCAATGAAATGCGCACTGCGCTCATGTTGCGCGTCGATGCTACGCAGATGTTCAATGAGTTGTTGTGTCAATGTAAATGTTTTATTTAAATTATTTAAGCTTATTGTTTTATTAGGTTTTGTTATAGTTACTTGTGTTGTTGGCAACACTTTGGACGTTGTAGTTGGCGTTTTGTCAGCACTGGTAAAAAAGTGGTCTGGTGAAAAACTCCATTTAGTTTCAGCAGCAAGTCGCAAATTTCTCTGTGTGGTTTCGCGAATTAATATTTTTTCAAATATAATATCGTTTTCGTTCTCTTCGATTTCATCTTTTATGTCTTCAAAAGCAGAAAGATCTGAGGGTTTTTGTTTTACAACTGCCGCATGGAGATTTCGGTTAGCTGTATCTTTTTTTGGTTTTGTGCTTTCAAATTCGTTTTTAATGTAATCTTTGGATGTTTTTGTAATTTGCACATTTCTATTTTTTGCACTTTTGTGCATAATTTCTTCATCTTCATCGTCGTCATCTGTTATGTCAATCGTTTCTTCGTTGTATTCGCACCAGTCGTTGCAATCATCCATCATGTCGTCGCTGTCTTCTGCTGCCAAATAATTGTGATCGTTGACTGTTTTTCTACTTTTAAATATCTCAAAGAATCGGCCTATTGAAGGATTTCGACCCAAATACTGTTCGACGTCTTTGGTCTGCATGTCGGCAAAACCGGTGCCAGGCATAGTGCGTCCAATTTCGACAATGCGCTGCATTTCACGTGTAATAGTCGCGTTGTCAAAGGGTTGACGGACAATCTGAAATGTGTTAAAGTTAAAAATGAAATTTCTGATTTAAAATTGATGTTTTTTTTTAATTCCAAATGGAATTTTTGAATTACAATTGATGTCTTTTGAAGTTTTCGATTTTAAATGGAATTTATTAATTACAATTGTTGTGTTTTGAATTTCAAATGGAATTTTTGAATTTCAAGTGAAATTTCTGAATAACAATTGGTCTTTCAAATTTAAAACTAAATTTCAGAATTACAATTGATGGGTTTTGAATTTAAATAAAATTTCTCAATTAAATTGATGTCTTTTGAATTTCAAAGGGAGTTTCTGAATTAAAATTGATGTCTTTTGAATTTCAAATGAAAATTTTCAATTACAAGTGATATTTTTTGTATTTCAATTAATATTTCTGAATTTCCATTACAATTAATGTTTTTTGAATTTAAAATGGAATTTCTGAATTTATTTCTGAATAGTTAAATTTCTGAATAGTTTCAAATGGAATTTCTGAATTTAAAACGATATATTTTGAATTTCAAATGGTATTTCTAAATTATAATTGATGGTTTTTAAATTCCAAAGGAAATTTCTGACTTATATTTGATGTCTTTTGAATTTCAAATGGAATTTCTGAATTATAATTGATGTCTTTTGAATTTTAAATGGATGTCTGTATTACTATTAAAGTCTTTTGAATTTCCAGCCGAATTTCTGAATTACAATTGATGTCTTTTGAATACCAAGTACATTTTCTGAATTGCAATTGATGCCTTTAGAATTTTAAATCGAATTTCTGCATTACAATTGAAGTCTTTTGAATTTCAAATGAAATTTCTCAATTAAAATAAACGTCTTCTGAATTTCAATTGATCTTTTATGAATTACATTTGTCAATATTGTAGAAATAAGCTTATCACTCAGTGCAAACCAACAAACCTCTGGCCACAATGCTGCCCATCCGGAATTCCAACATGTCGCATCCAATTCCTCCAGCGCCACCTGCATCACATCTAAAAAATTTGCCACATTATACTTGCGCCACGTGAAGTACACGCCAGCTTCAGGCTCCTCCGATAAATTGTTGCTGACGTGCGTCAACAAATGTCGCAAATAATTGCAAACGAAACGCGGTAAAACGCTTTGATTCAGCGGCTGCAACAGTTGCACTGTTTTATCCGGAAACAATTCCAACTGCACGAAATCATTTATATCAGGTAACTTGTTGCAACGCTCCAGCATCTCGGCGTCCAATAGTAGCAGCGCGCGCAACGGTAATTGCATCTCGTGCAAATAATCGCGCACCTCGGGCACAAAACACAGTTGCAGCCATTCAAAGAAATGCTCATCCGTAACGAGCGGCTTTTTGGTATTACCGCGTGGACGTGCACGCCACAACACCGGCAACTCGTTCATGTTGCGCTGTCGCAAAGGCAACGGATTCAACGTGCTATGCACCAACAATGGTTTAACCACAAAATCACCCGATGCATTGCCGCAGCAAAGCAAACTCAGTCGTTCTTGTCCCAATTTGGCGCGTTTGCGGTCACGTCTATAGATAAATGAACGTGGTGGCATGCGACGCCAATAGAGAAACAATTCGGCCGCATTGAAAACCTGTTGCGGCACATAATCACCGCTGATAATTAAACGTTTAAAATCACAGACAAAAGTTTTTGCCGCCTCGGTATCATCGAGATCCATGATACCAAGTGTGCGTCCGTCCAATTTGTAGTTTCGACGAAATTTCTGAAACCAACCTCTGCTCGCTTTGAAATCACGTCGGTCCTCCACTTCATCTTCATCGATATCGATGCGTTGCTGTATCTCGCTGTCGGCCAATGCATCATAGATGCTCTTCGCTCTGCGGCACAGCTCCCCAAGTAATACAGTGCGTCCAGCTTTGCGCTCTTGCTCGAACCAATTGTAAACGTGGACACATTTAATTTGTACTCTGCACTGAGTGCTTCTGGTGTTTCTCCCTGTTTGAGTCGCTCTAAGCATTCTAGTTTCTCCGCAAGGGTCAATCGGCGACGGATTTTGTGTACTGTGTTGGTTATGCCATAATTTCGTAGCCTCTTTAAATTCGAGCGCATGACGGAGCACGTATTATTGTCCGATTTACTCTATTTTAATTATTTTGTTTGGAAAAATTGTTATTTAAGTGATTCATTTATTTAATTATTTACTAAAAAAATTGGTAATTTCTAATTTAAAAATAAAGAAAAAGCAGCGCAGCACGAAACGTCAAAAGTCCACCTGGTATCGATTTCAAAAGTCCACCTGGTATCGATACCAGGTATCGATATAGATATTGACTAGATATTTGTTTGATGGGATAGTCTGATAATTGTATTTTAAAAATGTATTTGGTTAGTTTTTCTTCCTTTACAAAAACAAGATTTTTATATTATATTTGCTTTCTAATATTAAAATTCTTATTATTCTTTGCACAAAAAAACCATTGCAAAATTAATTTTTGTTTGAAGATGAACAAATAAATTATCTGGCAACATTGTCCGCAGTTGACTTTTGCTTTCGCTCTAAACATGTCGAGTGCAGTTAAAATCGTGCTTCATTTGTTGACCGTCAACAAAAATAAAATAGAAATTGTAATTTTGAATTTAAATTCTTTTTAAACAACAAATAATTTATAAATTTAAAGAAGTGCGGGATAATTATAAAATATTATGACAAAATTAGTTAAATTCCACTTTAACGTAGTTAGGCTATTAGAGGTTTGTATACTTTATAAAAAATACTATTTAGTACACAATAAAAAAATAATAATACAATCAATTAATTATTATAAATGAATTAAAATACATAACACGGAGTCTCGGCTGTCGGAGTCTCAACACTTTAAAACTTTCTTGCAAAGGATTGGATATTTAAATTGGCTCTACTCCAGAGCATTTATTTCAAAAAGTGATAATTTGAAAAATCTTTAATTTAACATTGAATTAATAATAAATCAAGGAGCTACTTCGGAATTAAGTATATATTTTTTCTACATTTTTACCATTGCAGTATTTACGATTGTTCAGTGTTTAATATATTTTTTAATGTAATTTATTTTATTTATTATAATATTTGATATGTTTTTAATGACTACAACACATATTAGTAACACAAGTAATGTTCGAAACTTGTTTTCTCTGGTCCCTGTGGACGGATTAAAATAAATTAAAAACCCGTTTGAAAAGCATCATGCAGCGATATAATAAGCAAAGTTTTATAACTTCTAGGACGCATATTAGCGAAGATGCGGTCATTTTAACTTAGAAACTTGATTTCTCTGGTCCCCGTAGCCATTTAGTTAGAAAATTTATTTCTCTGGTCCCCGTAGACGGATTTTAATAAATTAAAACCCCTTTGAAAAGCATCATGCAGCCATAAAATATGCAAAGTTTGAGGCCTCTAGGACGTATATTAGCGAAGATTCGGCCATTTTAAGTTAGAAACTTGATTTCTCTGGTCTCGATGGACGGATTATAATAAATAAAAAAAAAAACACTTTGAAAAGCATCACGCAGCCATAAAATAGGCAACGTTTGAGGCCTCTGTGACGCATAGCGAAGATACGGCCATTTTAAGTTAGAAACTTGATTTATTTGGTCCCCGTGGACGTATTTTAATAAATTAAAAACCACTTTGAAAAGCATCATGCAGCCATAAAATATGCAAAGTTTGAGGCCTCTAGGACGCATATTAGCGAAGATATGGACATTTTAAGTTAGAAAGTGAATTTCTCTAGTTCCCGTGGATGGATTTTAAGTTAGACACTTGATTTGACCTGTGATCTACCCAAAAAAATATGCAAAGTTTGAGGCCTATAGGACGCTTATTAGCGAAGATACGGCCATTTTGAGGACAGTTTGAAGCCTCTACGACTACTTTCATACTTTTAATTTAATTGGAAATATTCTTTCAATCTAAGTAAATATAGTATATTAATCAAGCTTATTTAGACATTATACTTATGTAAATGTCTCCCAGACACAAGAAATTAAATAAACTGTGGAGAAACAATAAACAATTTATGCAATAGGCTTTTTCAAGGTAGAAAAGTAAAAGTGAAATACAATGTAATAATAAAAAAATAAACAGAACAGTAAACGTAAACACAAATGTTATTTTTTAGGTTAGATTCCTGATAGGCGGCATAATCATAACCTTTCCACGTGCGTTTCCTCCCGCATTACAACCTTTGATTGTTAAAGAAACCTTGTAGACAAACAGGCATCAATAGAGAGCCCTAAAGAGACTGACACAAATGTACGATTGACTTATAGCTCACTTGTTTGCAGATATGTATATTTAAAAAATACGTTAGCATTATTATGTTTTTTTTTGAACTGTTTTAAACAGTGCAGACAACATCCTACCGGTCTCAACCAACGTCTGACTGCGAATAGACTCAAGCAGGCATATTTGGTAAGAGAACAGTTGCTTTGTGAGAGAATCTAAAGAGAGCGAGAGAGAAATTCAAATGCAATGCAGTGTTGCCATTTATGACAGTTTTCTAGTCAGAGGATGATTGTTTTATTTGAATCAATTACATGTTTTACTAAAATGGTGGTTAGTATCATATTAATACGTACGATGAACATATAATTATTTACATGAACAAGTAATCCTATATAAAATATTCTAAAATTCTATATCAACATTTTGAAAAATTTATTTTATAATTCATCATCATTTCTACAGTTTTTTAAGCTTTTAAATGAGACTAAAAAAGATATAACAAAAATTAGTATTTTTGCTTGAAATTTTAAGTTATTTTTGCGTGCTTTGAATGATTTGAGTTAAATTAAGAAACAATCCATTTATAAAAAAAGTAAAGCTCTCCTTTTATCACTCAACCCATAAAGGCCTAGAAACTTTAAAGATGCACAGGATGTTCATGTCGTTAGTTTTGAATATAGTTGTAGCTTTTTTTTAACTAAAACTATGATAAATAATGAAAATGAAAAAAATACAGTATTCATTTATATTAATTTAAATTTTTTTTTCGAATGCAGTTTTATTTATTGTTTCACTATAATTTAGATTTGTGTTTAATAAATCAATACATTTTTCGTGTGTATCCTCCATGGGTATTTGCGCCTTTTTCTTATCGTTCACATCTCTGTTCTAATGTCTGACTCTGTTCTCCCAAAACACATGCACCACGACAGACGTTCAATAAGGTTATTTTTCTATATGTGAGTTTCATAAGTGAGTTTTACATGTTGTCACACTTGTTTGCGAATTAACATCTGCACCTGCTGCAAACAGGACCCCAGTGGTAAATCGAATATGGTCCATTGTCGTTATATAAATAAATTATAACTTGGAAGAGAAAGACGTTAATATTCAAACCAGTTACTTTTTTTCTTGTATTATAAGTTTAGTTAAAAATTGTGCTGTTTTTATTAAATTAAAAACAAAACACTTTATAGTAATTTGATCACTTTCTATCGAAATTTAAAAGTTTAGCAAAAAATTCGATATGAATTTGATCAGATTGAAATCTCTGAAATATATAAGACTCAGCCAGAACTGAGAAATGAAGGCTTGGTTAAGTAGTTCTCGCCTTAGACTCAGCCAGAAAAAAATTTGTTTTTGAAGCAAAAATCTCAGACAATATAAGTTAGATGTGTAGCCTAACACGGAGAGCAGTGTACGTTAACTTCCGAGTCAAGAGTTCGATTCCAGTTTGTGACAACTGAATTTTTTCTACAATTGTTAAATTACTTAAAATAGGAAATTGTATAAAATAAATGAGAGAAAGAAAAATAAAAAAAAGGTAAGTAAAAAAATATATATATATTTTTTTGCATTTTTGAAATGGTCCAGTCCTGCCACATTATTGTTATATTATATTGGCCAAATATTGTTTGCCAGTCTTGGCCGAATACGTAGAGCCAGTCTTGCTTAACCAGTATTCAGTCAGTTCTGGGTACCAGTTCTGGGTACCAATGCATTCTTGGCGCAAGACTGGGCGAACCTTGGGCCCATCGTTTTTTCCTACATGGGAAAATCGAATTCTGGAACTAATTTGAACGATTTGTAATCGATTCGTATTACTGTATTTTACTATTTTTGAATTATGAAATTACATATATTTATTGTAGGGGAGATTAGGTTCTATCAATGACCTTGTCCATACTAATATTTCTATTTGTAGAACCACATTAAACAGTTCTCACGAAACAAATGTTGGCTGAAGCAAATTCAACAAAATACACTTTTCGCGCGTACGTACTACCTAATTTCTGGTATCGCTGAATATTATTGAATTGCTATATAAGTACTACGCTTAAATAATTCGTACTAATATATTCGTGTCAGGCGAAATACTTTGACCACTAGTTATTTCAATTTTTAACATTTTGGTTTTCCGTTAAACAATTTTGTTTTCACCAACATACATTATTTAACTTCCGATTATAACGATATTGTAATAGATTTTCAGTCATGTTTGGCAAGTAATTTGTCATGAATTTGTGAATTTTTATCGCGGCATATTTAAATATTGCAACGACTGATTTGTAATGTCAATATACAGTATTGCTAATATATCTATTGACATTTATCTTATGATATTTTGCGACATTGCAATTTGGTATTTCAGGAACAAATTTATGAACAATAAATTTTTTTAATGAACTTTCAGAATCTGTCGATTTGTCTGTACTTTCGATTAAAATAGTTGCCGTTTAGAGAACATTTAAATGACAAACAGTTAAAACAATTAATTATGAAATAGAATTTTGCGAACTTTGGTTAACGTGTAAGTTATTATTTAGATATTGTGAAAACGGCCCTTAGAGCGAAAGTTTGTTACGCTGTTTGTACCACTCAGAAGGAAGCATATCCGGTATGGAAAAGTATATATTTTCTCTATCAGCATGACCACATGAGTCGATTTAGCGATGTCCGTACTTCTGTCTGTTAAACTCGTGATTACAGAAAAACTAGAGGATCTACATTTCTTTCTCCTCCTTTCATTACAAAGTAAGAGGCAATTGTATTACCATTTCATTACTTGCGATTATTTTTTAAATTGCATCTATTTTAATTTCTGATATTAATTATAATCTGTGACTTGATATATCATGCAAAACTGGATTTAAAATAGAGGTTATACGAAAGACAAAATCATTCGGAGAACATCTATAATGTAATTGCGATTTTTTCCACTGGGACAGATTATAGAGGATAACAGGACAAACTTTGGAGCGCGCGCTCTCTATTACTCGTTGGCTCCAACTCTCTCTCTATCACTGTGTTGTTCCAATGCTCTTTCCGTTAAAATTGTGGCGCGAAATTGCCTTGTGAGAAAAGGCCTTCGCAACTGACACGACTGATAAAAGCCAACATGTCGGAGCAGCTGGATGGTTGGCTGGCAGTTTGGTCGAGCAACCTGCCATCAAGGCAAACGTGCTGTGTGTTTCATCCAGCCATAATCAAAGCAACTTCAGTTAACGTTTGAACGTCGTCGGTTACGGTTGATACTAGTGCGGCGCAAATAAAACATTTACAAATTTAATTGTTTGTGTGTCAAGTCCTTGCAAACAAACATATATACACAATATAATAAACATGTCATTAGACAAACATCATAATATCAATAGATATTTGGAGGCATGTGTGTGAAGTAATTGAAATAAAATATAAAAAATCTCTCAAGTGCTTTAGGACGTAATTAGTCTCGCAGAAATCAGCGGTATTTTTTTTACAGTCTCTTGGGTATCATTCTTTTGTAATACCGCGCAAAGTCAGAATTCATAATACGCGTGGGTGCTCGAGAAATCCCCTACTAAACGCCAACTAAATCGTATAACCTGTCCTTCAAAATTTGTGCTTGTTACAAGTTAAACAAAAATTTTGTTTGCAAGAAATTTCGAAAAATGGTTTTAATTGCACTTAAATAAATAACGAGCCTCTTTGTGTGTGGGGGAGGTGTGTCTGTCAGTGGCTCAATTAGTAGTATTTTATTTTTGGTATATGGGTCAAATTGTATTTAGCAGTTGTTCGAAAAAATATATTTAACAAAATAGAATGTACAAATTTCCAAAAATCCTTTTTATTTCACTGGCATTTAGCATTTATGCATAACTAATACGCATTTCCATGGTAATTAATTGCTGTCTGCGGTGCCGTTAATAAAAATTGTTATTTATGCGCTTAGATCGTTAAAATTGGCCGTTAACCTAGTTAGGCAACAAATTTTTGATCTAAAATCTGCCTATTAACTTTCACATTTGCATTGAAGTGTGAAATGCTTTTTTGAGCTTAATTAAACACGCTTTTAATACTCATCATTTTCCAAGTACTATTAACAGTATTAGCTGAACTTTGAACTGTTGGCAATGGCGGTAAATTTAATTCCAATTATCTATAAATTCACAATATTCTATTTATTATAGAAATGTTTGAAATTTAAACCATCGATTGAGACACATAACAAAAACGTTTCTATTTCTAATTCGGATTTGGTTTCTCTTTGTGTCTGTCTCAGTGTCGAATCGTTTACGGTTTTGATAATTGTAATGAAAATTCATTTTTCAAATGAATTCAATACATTTGTTTTGATTTAGACGTTTTAAATTAGGTTGGAAAACAATTTTTAGTTTTGTGACAATAAATTGAAAACCGTTTGTTTACAAATTTGTTAAAAAATTTGATCGGAATTCAATCTAAATTTGTTTTTAGAAGTAGTGAAATGAAACATTATATAGAATATTCTGAAATATCAAAATGTCAGTAATTCTAATCTCGGTGTGGGTAAAACTTTTAGTTCAAATGAAGTTCTATCAATTTAAATATTTTCAACAATTATTTTTTCAGCGCTAACATGCACAAGTTTTCCTTCAGTCAAATAAATTGGTACTGAAATACATTTAATTGTCTACAAAAGAAATATTTTTCCCAGTGAAAAAATGTTCGAGGAAAATGTGTTATGGTGCATGCTAAGAAAAATCTGCATTTAGGCAACATATAGATGTTTGCGGTCATACATTTTCCCACTTTAATTGGCTGTTACTTCTAAATCAAAATTTTTAAAATGATTTTAGTATTAATTTCATAACTTAAGGTTACATATTATTGGAAACATATTTATATATTAAAAGTCCAGAAATTCAAAAAAATATTGTGGCAAACATTATATGTTAACTGCAAAATTAATTTTTCCCTGTGTGTAGGGCTGAACGAATAACACTAGGCAATAAACGGAGACCTTTTTTATTTATCCACGATTTTAGTATGATTTTCCGATGGACTTTATACTCAGTTTATTATCGACCTTATACTCAGTTTTTTCAGATTGCCTCAAGTTTGTTTTAGGTCGAAAGTCTATTTTAGGTCGAAAAACAAACAATATTTTAAAAATATAGGAAATTGTCGTGTTTCCTACATATTTTGTACTTTAACTTTTTACAGATTTCAGTTTTCGATCCAATGTATTCCATTGAGAAAACTTAACTAATATTCACAAATAAAACCCAATGAAATAAGAATGGATTTGCCCAAAGTTATGACCAGTCAAATGCAATAAATATAAATTTAAAGGTTACATATTATTTATTGCATAACATCTATGATTTTCATAATCAAATAAAACTATATATTTTATATCAGAAAAGATCTATAATTTATTTTTGTAAATCACTTTTAAAGTCCTGAGATTAAAGTCAAATTCTCGAATACGATTAAAATTTTTTGTTGTTGATACAATAGTAGAAACAAGTTTTAAGAACATTTACCGATGTATTCTTCTTGCTTTTATTTAAGGTGAAGTCAAAATGTTACTTTTCATTGACTTGTGGTCACGATTGAATTTTTTTCTTGGCGAAATCAATTAAATAATTCATATAACACAATATTTTCACTAAAATAACAACAAACATTGTTAAATTACGTTTCCCGCTTTACCCCAATGTAACAATTTGAACATAACTAAGCACAATATAAACAATGTTAAATTATATGAAAATTATGGAAAAAAAGAAATTTTATACAAAAACCGAAATTAAAACCGAAACCGTAACTTGGAACCGGTATACCGAAACCGTTTGGTAATAACAACCTAAAACCTAAACCGAAACGCGGAAAAAACCGAAACCGAAATCGGAACCGTTATTCGTTTAAGTTTCAATCCTTGGTCCAAAATATGTAGAAACGCACGAGAATTGTCCTATATTTATATTACGAAATAATTCAAAAACTTTATTCAATCTGAAAAAACTCAGTATTCAATCTGAAAAAACTGAGTATGAGATCGTGCTTAGAATTTTGAAGTTTATCGGAAAATCATACTAATATCGTGAATATAAAGTCCTCCATTTGATGTCTAGAGTAATATGTGGATATAATTTCAATAGATTTTCGTATTTAAATTATAATAATAATATAATAGTTTGGCGCTACAGTCCTGTATAGAACTTCGGCCGAGCTCTCTCACCATTTTGAGCTGTGCGTGTTATATTTGTACTCAAAGTGGTGGGACCTACAGTTTATTGCCGAATCCGAACGGCGGGTGAGAGCTTTTTCATAGGCAATGGTTTAACTCTCGTAGGTTTGCCATTTACTGACGAGAGGTAGCGCGGTATAGAAAAATGTTTCTATGAAAAGATGTTGTTAGCCCCAGTCCAGGCTTGAACCGGGGACCTTTCGGCTCGCAGTCCAACGCATCGCGGATACAAATTAGTTTTTTTTTAAATACACAGAACAGTACTGAATGTTATTAAAGTATGTTTGTGTTTATATAAAAAATGTGTGGTATTTTAACCAAGGAAAACACACTTTGAAATATCGGTGTCGGTTCCACACATTTTTTAATAACGGTTCCGGTACCGGTTCTTATGGTCCCTTATTATAAATAATTAAAAAATTTACTTTGGTACTGTTTTATTCTCTAAATTGGAACCTCTCCAGAATCGGAACCTATCGGGGATCACTATTTTTTAAATTTTGAAACGAGAACCGGCATCGATATTGCAAGGGCCACACACTCGCAAACAATCGGAATTGTTTCGATTTTTAAAACCGGAATCGGAACCGTCATTAAATCGGAATTCTAAAGGATTTTAGTATTTGTTTATAATATTATTTTTCACGTTTTGCTTAGTTTTTCATGTGATTCCGTGCTTTTTTCATTTTGTGTTTTTTCGTGCTTCTCGTGCGTGCCTTTAAATTTAGTCGTCGGGCTCGTGCACGTGCGTGTCACCTATTGGTGTGCCCGTGCGTGTCCGCGCAATTAAAAACAGGCACGCGCCCATCTCTAGCTCATATTTCTATCAGTTTCCCGGGATACACATGCTTTCCTTGCAATAATTGCATACGAAGTAGAACGGTTAGCTAAAAAAAATGTTCACAATATGTTTTCCCATTTTTTCTATTTTTTTTTTTGACGATCATTTATAATTGAAAACTTATACATTTTTTTTATTTGTTATAAATCAGAGAATTTTTAAATTTACGGGATTCTTTTTGCATTATTTGATTTGACTATTACACAATTAGGTTCTGAAGAGGTATTTATTACAGTTTTTGAACGTTTTTGTTATTCAGTTTCCTGTCTGTCAATTTGGTACACATTTTGTAATGAATTTTAAATTAACTATCCGATGTGCTGGACACTTGAAACCAAAACACGATGAACTTCCAATATTAAAAATGAAATTATTTACTCAAAAATCCTATAAATTTAAAAGAACTATCAACTATTGAATCAAGATTTTTTTTTGGTTGTTAAACATAACTTCTAAACGGAGCTAAACGGAGAACAATATCCTATTTTAGATATCAAACGGAAATAAATGTGGACTTCACTACATGCATAAAATATACTTATAAGAAATAAAATTTAGTAATTTCAATTAATTTTTCTTATTGTTTTAACACTATACGAACTATAGATTCAAAAAATTTATATCGATTTTGGATATCTGTTTATTTCTCATTTTTGTAGAACAGTTTCGGTTTGGTAATTTCGATATAGTTTTAAAACATTTAATCATTTGGTGACTGTTTCAATCCCTGAATTAAATACTATATATTGTTATAATTTTCACGTGTGTATTTACTATGTATTATGTTACAATCAATTGTGCAAAATTTTCTATGAAACTATAAAAGGTGCTATGTTTTATGTAGAAATAACTATGCATTAGAAAAGGTATTTCTATGATCCTTTCGGGAAATTAAATTTAAATATATTTATTATTCAAAAGATGAAATCGAGGAATGTTAAAAAAAAAGTATTTTGTTAGAGAACGGTCTATGATTTGCTAAAGGCGAAATATTAGACATGGACAATATACTTTTTTTGGTATTTAACAATATAAGCTCTTTGAAAAAGAAGCATTTTACAGAACGAATTCAAACTTTTTAGAAAAATATTATTTTTGTACAAAAATTAAAAAGGTTTTTTTCAAAAATATTTGTACAAAAACTCAATAGTAATTTTACGAAAAATATAATCAAACTTATCATCAACTGACTTATAGTAGATATTTTTACATTTACTTTTTCAATAATTAATCTTCTAACAATGTATTTTAACTTTCAGATATGATGATGTGTCACAAAGCCCAATAACACCTAAACGAAATTTGCAGCATAAAAATCAAACCCAAATAACATATCTTAAGGCATAACATATTTTAACCCTTATATCAAAATCAGCGCAAAATATTTGCATATCAATCAAAAGTGAAAATTCGTCAAATGGGAGTGAGGTGGTAAAGAATACAAATTCTAAGGAATCCTTTGAATACAAATTAAACTCCACATTGGCACGTGTGCGCTCAAGTGTAGTAAGGATCAATTTTTAAGAAAATAAAATCATTTACATATTGATTTCTTCATTGAAGTGTTTGTAAATTGTATACGAGTGAAAAGCATAAAATGTAAACAGGAAAATTTAAAATACAAAATACAAAAAAAAAAAAAATATATTATAGAAATCAATAAAAAAGTTTAAAACCGAAAAAGTGCAGATTATACAAAAGAAAAAAAGAAACAGTGTCATTAAAAATAAATAAAATATTACAGAAATAACAGAAATATAATTCGCGAATATAAATTGAAATATAAAATAAATCTATAGTAAACAAAAAACATTATATTATTCAAAATAATAAAAATACAAGGATTAAAAAATATCTCCACAAATCTCACACAAAGGATATTGAATTCAGAACTACGCTCCAATGTAAATGGGTGAGTTTTTTTTTTCAATTAATTTCTTTTTATTTTCGTATATTTCGCCAATTCGATGTATATTCAGGTCTTAATTTATATTGACAAATTTATGGCTGACATTTATTAACTGCGGTCTCTGACAGACTCGAATGATAAATGGCCGACACTGCGAATTAAGACACATAAATATGAGGGAAATACTCAAATCAGCGAGGGTGTCAAAGCAGTACCTTTTTCGAGTTGTTTCTTTTTTATTCTTCATAATAATAATAATAATCAATGTAGTATTGAATTCACTTTGATTGTCTTGGTTTAAAATTTTATATTTTACGTTTATCCTTTTCATATCCTTGATATCCTGCAGCAGCTCCAACTCCTACAGCAGGTAAACATCATAAATCAAAGATTTCTCTCAACAGCGTCTGAAGTGGTTTCAGTTTTCATTTTGCAATTTATATTGAGCTCTTAAAATAAAAAAAAAAGATTTTGCTGCTCATTTATAATAATTGCTGATAAATATGCAAAAATATGTTGACGTAAATTAGGTTAGTACCACTTGAAACTTTTTTTATATCTAAAGTTGCAAAAAAAACCATGATATACTTGAAGTTTTCTAGGTTATGTAAAGTTTACACCACATGGAAAAATAACCTGTTGTGGAAATCAAGCCATAAAGTATTCTTTACTAGAAATCTCTGTATAGTTTTCTATTTAGTTTTATTTAACGATTTATCACAAAATATAACATGAGCCGCGGTAGCTCAGTAGTTAGTGCGTTGGACTGCGAGCCGAAAGGTCCCCGGTTCAAGCCTGGACTGGGGCTAACAACATATTTTCATAGAAACATTTTTCTATACCGCGCTACCTCTCGGCAGTAAATGGCAAACCTACGAGAGTAAAACCATTGCTCTCACGCGCCGTTCGGATCCGGCAATAAACTGTAGGTCCCGCCACTTTGAGTACATATCTAACACGCACAGCTCAAAATGGTGAGAGAGCTCGGCCGAAGTTCTATACAGGACTGTAGCGCCAAACTATTATTATTATAACATGAATCTTGCCTTAAAACTTTTAGTCTATTTAATAGTGTAGTATACAGTTTCTTTTATCTATGTTTGTGTGTTTTCCGGAAATACGCCCAAAATGTTCCTGAAAAAAGATATACATTTTGTCTGAAGATGTCAAATTATCGAAAAAAAACAAAATAAATTTGGCGAATTCACTGTTATATGGTGTTACAAACATCACAAGTGTGCCCATATCGGCATTTCCTGGCGTTCCGGTCGGGACATCGAACACTTAAAACATTAATATCTCGGAGGAAAATTAATGAATTTAATTGATTTTTTATTGTTCAAGTAGTATTTAAATAGGACTAAATATCAGCAAAAATTTAGAGTATTCTATATGGTAGATCAAAAGATATAAACTAAATATTGGTCGTTCCGAACGGGAAAAAGACAGAAGTGCATGCGAGGTTCATATGAAAATTTCAAAAAGTCAGCAAATTTTGCGTACAAACAATTTTTTTGAATTATTTTGATAAATAACTGAAATCATGTGCTTTCTTTGTATATTTATAATTAGTTTCTAAAGTTTATAGTTTTTGCATAATAAATCACAGAAAAGTTCCCGATGGAATAAAATGTTCCGTATAGAAATTATCACTATGATTTTTTTTTAAATACTCTTTGCGTGTAATATATATATATATATTATTTCAGAACATATCTGAGACAATTTACTTTTTTTGTATATGTACACTTTGTTTCTAAAGTTTATAGTTATTTCGTAATAAATCGCAGAATAATTCAGGACGTGCCGTATTGAAATTTTCACTACGATTTTTTACTAAAAATAATTTTATATCTGATAATATTAATAACACTGAGTGTATTATGGTGCAGTAGAAGTTCAAGCAAATATTGGATGCATTTGTAGCGCTGACTCCGAAAATGACTCTAGTTTTTGAGATATAGCCCATTTTTCAATTTCCCATAATTTTGGTCTTTTATTTATATAAAATTCTCACAAAAGAAAATAATGTAATAATATTTTCGATATTATAGTGCAAAGTTCTCCATGTCTAATGCAGAAAAGATATTTTCATTCTTGTCATTGGTTGGAATATGAAAAAAGTTACAAGAGCAAAACTATGAGAAAGTATAAATGGGATATATCTCAAAAGCCAATATGAGACACCGATCCATTTTCGTCTCAATTTTAACAAAGTATGCAATTTTCACTGCACCAAATATTTCTATGACTTTATTCAAATTAAATTATTCTATTATTCGTGATTAGTAGACTTATATTTCAGAAATAGTACGTGTTGGTAAATTTAGTTCTTTAGGGAATATTTTCTCCAAAGACATTATGATAGTTTTCTGACATCTTCTACTGGTTATAACTGCCTAACGGAATTGTTAATAAAAAAAACCATTCAAAATAGTGGTAAATCTCTAAGATACAAACTTAAAGTGTGCAGTGGAAATCATCCTTAGAAAATTCCGTATAATCGCTCCTTAGACATCTAAAACGTACAATGAACCATTTCGCTACAAAATGACGAATTATATTGGTTATTCTTTGAACACTTCAGGACTCCATAGCGCCTACCGTATCGGTAGACCACATAGAAGCAAAATATTAAAAAAAAACATTGGATTTCAATTAAGAAAGATGTCATTTTACCGCACTGTGCAATTTTTAAACTGTCATGGTTCACGTTACTCTGATAATGCCTATATGTTCGTACTAGGACGATTCGGGTTAACCCATCAAACCAAACGATATCTTAACGAAATACGAAAACGATAGTGTTCTCGATAAAAACAAATCAATCTAAAATAATAGCTTTGTTTTTTCGTCGTTATCGAGTTGATATTGAAAATTTAATGTGCCACAACAAAAACATTTAAATTTTTTTACCCTAAATTAAAAAAAAACTCTGTTATAGCTCATATTGAAAATTTGTGTAAACCAATTTAACTACTACTCGGTTATAAAACACGTTAAAATGTTAGCAAAATCAATGAACCTCACTCGTATGAACAAAAACCTACTATACAATTCCAAGAAAATTATTTACTCAGCTTAAGTCTATATTGTTTCGTGGAATTTCATTACCTTATTCGTCACAACAATATTTAATGGTTATTCCACAAGTTCAATATGAATATTGATTGAAACAATTGAGTAGTATTAAATACGTTACCATTTGTTAGAAGAGCCTGGGGAAAAGTGGGACACGTTTTGATTTTCCTCCAAAAAAGTACATTAAATAATTTTATAAAATTCTTTTGGTTCATGATCGTACAAAATAGCATCTATATGCCTTTTAATTCATTTTTGAGCGACTTTTCAAAACAGTTCAATTTCGGACTTGCTGAAAAATGTTTGGGTAAAGTGGGAAACTTCAAAATTTTCAAAAAAATGCTAATTAAGTCTTTCTTTTTCATGTTTTGTTTATTTTTTTTCATAAAAAAGTCAAATATAATATAATATAAAAATATTATAATAAAGTAAAACAAAATGTATGGTAATGCAAGAAAAACAAGAAGAAAAAAGTAGTTCTGTTAGGAAAATACGAAAAAAATTGTGCATTTACTCATTGTCAGAATATTCTGTGTGATAATGGACATAGGTGGGGTTGCTGGTCATTCAAGTATAAAAGACGTTTGCAGATATTGCAGTTCACTGAATTATTGAAACGGCATTTTATTCATGCAATTTGTACAAAATTTTCTTCTTCTAATGAAATTGAAGAATATTTACCAGTGTATTCTTTTTGTTCCTGTTAGAGTTTCGATTGTCGACATTCTTCTACAATTCAGATCTTATCTCAAGTGAAGTCAATATTTTGATTTTCATTGGTTTGTGGCCACGATTGAAGTTTTATCTTTGCTAAACCAAGTAAATAATTCATATAACACAATATTTTCACTAAAATTATAACAAACATTGCTTAAATTACGTTTCCCACTTTACCCCAGAAAGTGTTTCCCACTTTAAACCAATATCGCAATTTGATCACAACTTAGCACCATTTAAGCAATTTTAAATTATTTGCAGAACCCATTTGTATATCAAAATATATACAATATGTGATCATATTGTATAATTTATTTTATGCAATTTTTTTATTTTAAGAATAACACATATTTTAATATAAATCAGCAACAATTCACTGTCCATTCATGACTTTTGATAATTCACAAAATACGACAAAAAAATTATGATAGAACCTGAAAAAATGCGACGAGTTTTATGTTAAAACAACACCATTTTATTTTGTAATTCACATGAATTAAAATTAATCTTTTTTTTTAAGTAAATGTGTCATGTTTTATAAGTCAAGCATGTTATTCAACATGTTAACTACTAAAAGTAACTAACATGACATCGAATAACATAACATAAACGTTGTAGTTATTTTTAGTTTACATTTTATTGTTTTACCATCATGTCAATCAAGTGTTGCATGAATTGCAGAACATGGTCCGAATGGGTGTTCAATAAAAAATCGCAATCTACGAATGACGTAGTTTTTTTTATACTACACCAGATAAATTTAGACTTTATTTGATAAATAGTTCAAAAATATATATCATATAACATGAATAGAAGGAAATGTCATTTGGGTGTTGTAAATTGTGTTGTAAATAAAATTATAGAAAAATAAAATAATGACATTTTAGAGGTAAAACTTAGTAACTATATTTCTAAAATGCCAAATAATTCGTTATTGCTATCAATTGATAAAAAAGCATAAATAATTTGTATGGTATTTAAATTTTTAAAATTCTTGGACTATATTTTTATAAAACAATTTATTCCCAGATTATTTTTCCCCCCGAATTTTACTTCTTCTGACCCTTATTTCCCGATAGAAAATTTTCTAGAGGTAATTCTTTCCAGAGACAATTATTTATTGTACAATTCTTTACCGGAGAATTATTCCTCGACGAAAACAGTTGATCGGCACATCAAAGGGTGTTAACTGTATTTAATATTGCTTAAATAGTGACAAGTTCTGTTTAAATTGCGATATTAGGGCAAAATGGGAAACATGTTCTGGGGTAAAGTGGAAAACGTAATTTAAGCAATGTTGGTTGTAATTTTAGTGAAAATATTATGTTATATGAATTATTTAATTGGCTTAGCAAAGACAAAACTTCAATCGTAGCCACAAACCAATGAAAAGCAACATCTTGACTTCACCTGAGTTAAGATCTGAATTGCTAAAGAAAGCCGAGGAGAAATAAAATACATCCGAAAATATTCTTCAACTTCATCAGAAGAAGAATAATTTTGTACAATTTGCTTGAATAAAATTACAAAGAAATTAAATTTCAACACTCCAATGAACTGCAAATACTTGAAATGTGAGAAATTGACGACCAGCAACCAAACCTGTGTCCATTATCACTCAGAAAATTCATAACATAAAATAACTACTGCGATGTTAATAAATTTAATCATTTCTGTTCTTTTTTTTTAATTTTTTTTTCTTAATATATTTGACTTTGTTGTGTTAAAAACGAAAACATGAAAAAGAAATTCTATATTTGCATTTTGGTAAACATTTTAAAGTTTCCCACATTACCGCAACATTTTTCAACAAATCCGAAATTGAGCACTTTTGAAAAATCGCTCAAAAATCAATTAAAAGGTACATAAATAGCATTCTGTTAAGGCAAAAAGTTAGATCATGAACCAGTCTATGGAATAGACCCTACAAAAGAATTTGAAAATTATTTAAATGTACTTTTTTTGGAGGAAAGTCAAAACGTGTCCCACTTTACCCCCACCGATATAGATTTATATTAGAAGTTGTTTGGTGTTCGAATTGGTTGTGAAGTTGTGTATTACAATCTGATTATCTACTTCGTATATTATAACCTCTACATTTTGAATATCAACGTAGTATGTACTTTTTATACAGGGTATATATTTAGTTTGAGTGGATTATTTTAGAGATGGGCGCGTGCCGTGCTTTTTTCGTGTCACGCCCGAAAATCTGAGTTCTCTGTGTCGTGTCCGTGCCTCTAAAATCAGTGACGCGTCCATCAAATATTTGTTTATACCCTACACTAAGAGTGAATATTCAGTTTGGTACGCCGTTTGTAACACCCAGAAGGAAGCATCTCCGGTATGGAAAAGTATATATATTCTTGATCAGCATGACCTCATGAGTCAAATGAGCGATGTCTGCCTGTTCATTTGTCTGTCTGTCCGTCTGTCTGTTGAAATCCCTACTACTTAAAAAATTGAAGAGTTAGATGAATGAAACTGATAACTTAGATTAATTATATACCTACGCTGTATGTGCGATTGGCTAGATCGGTTCATTGTGACCTGTGATCTGACCATTTATATTCAAATAACTCATATAAAATTTACATCTACAGTTCAATTTTACTGTATACGTGCTTAGGTAAACTTTTTTGGTCAAATATATATTGATTTCATGCACAAATACATGGAAATAATGTTTTCCCGCGACGCGACTTGTGGTTCCCAAAAAAAAAAATCGAAATTCGGTACACCTACCCATTTGTAAATATGCGTATCAAATGAGTGGAAATTCTTCAGCGATTTAAAGTTTGTAGTTATTTTCAGGATTCATATACCCTTGTGACCTATATACCACTTTGAATGTGTATGTGTAGGGTATTTATAGTGTAGGGTATTTATAGTCGGCTTAGACTGACTATAATTTTGATAATCCAAATTATCATTATAACACCTACTATAAAATGTCCCTACTTTAAAATTTCCCATGTGATCTAACCTTCCCAACTGGTTTCTTTAGTTTCTACTCTAATTTAAAAATCCCATTACTTCCAGCGTCAGAAAAAAATAAGTGGTATTTTAACCAGGGAAAAACACACTTTGGAATATCGGTGTCGGTTCCACAAATTTTTTAATAACGGTTCCGTTTCCGGTTTTTTTTGCGGTCCCCGACAGGCCCGATTCCGGAGATGTTCCAATTCCGAGAATAAAACAGTACCAAAGTTAATTTTTGAATTATTTATAATAAGGCACCATAAAGAACCGGTACCGGAACCGATTTAAAAAAATGTGTGGAACCGGAATCTATATTTTTTTTTGGTTGGAACCGTAATCGAAACCGGAGCATCAATATAATTGGATAGTTAAAGTAACAAAAACAATATTAAAATGACATATCGTCAATATCATGCCAAAGGGGCGAATGTGCAATTTTTGACATTTACGTTTTTTTTTTACATTTTTGAATGTAGTTTATCCTCAAGTATGCTGTGCCAAAATGGCGTGTCGTTTTGTTGGGTATTTCTAGCCACAACACACAAAACCAAAAGGGCGAATTTGAAAAATTTAAAATCTTGTCATGCCAAAAGGGCGAATCTTTTCGTTTTTTCGCTATAACTTTGTATTGGTATAAGATAAAATAGTGGTGTAAAGGCATTTATTATTTCAAAGCACCTATTGATCTGCATCATTATTTAAAAATTATTTCGCCAAACATTTTTTCCTGCAAACAAATGGCAAATTAATGTTTGACAAAATATTTTTAATTAATGATGCAGATGGATAGATGCTTTAAAAACAAATAATTAATGCCTCTACATTACTATTTTATCTTGCGCTAATAAAAAATTATATCATAAAAAACAAAAATATTTGCGTTTTGATCAGGATATAGCCTCACAAAATCTGTATCAGTAGGTTGTCCAAATCTAAAGATATTTTACATACGTCATAATAATTGAGGAATAAACTAAAATAACAAAAGAAAAATTTAAAAAAATATAAATTTTTCTAATTTTTAAAGCACTTCAAACTTTAAAATTTGATTTCCCAACATTTGTAAAAATGCACATTCGCCCCTTTGGCATGACAGTGACGATATATACTGCAACTGATCTTTAATATTTTATTGAAGAAAACCAAATTTTTGCATATTGAACTTTGAATCATATTTAATATTTTTATATTTTTAGTTTTTGCATTAAATTCACATGAGATAAAAAATAAAATATAAAAAAAAACTTAAGAAGAGGATAAATACAGCATCAAGGAAAGAAAAATAAACTGAAATAAAGTATAAAATAAACTTAAAATGTAATAAAATAAAACACAACACGAGCAACACAAGAACTATACAAAGTTACTGTTTGATTTTTATAATACCTATCGTTGCCTCTTTCTATGTCCGCTGTTATGCTCTATCGCACACACAAATACAGACACACACACACACACAGACAGGCAGACACACGCAGACAAACACGTACTGCGAACTTCTACAACTGCTAATGAACACTTTGTGCCTGAGACACGAGGACACAACAAGGACGAAGACATCGCACAATATGTGCAGCACCCTCTCTGTACAGGATAAAGTTTTGCACTGACACATAGACATCACATAGACATCAACATGCACACACAAACACTCACGCAATGTATCTGTTCGCACATCCTGTGTTGACTGAATGCAGGACCTTCTAGTCAGTTTGCAAATTTTATTGTTTAGTTTTTGAAATGCATGTCAACGTTGACAGCCCTCATCCATGCCCCTCTTTTCAGTTCTATTCTTTAGTTTTTCCAACGCACCATATGACAGTCTTTTGATATTGAACCTCGGGCTACGAGGACCTCATCTTATGTGCACCCAACTCAAATTCCAGCTTTCAAATTTTACAAATAACATTTTAATCCTAATTTTAATATACTGTCAAACGTTTTATGTGCTATATAAACTCTGGGGATTTGGGTGGGTTTGCCGACGGCATAAATCCTCATCTTTCTCAAATTGGCGGCATTTTTTTGGCACTTTTGCCACCATTTGAAAACTATAAAAAGAAACATGTAAAGTAAACATGTAACAAAAAACTACAAGAAAAATAGCACAAGAAAGTCTTTAATGTTGAATAAAAACCTTACAAAATGTGTATAAAAAAACATAAAATGAAATCAGGCATGAGTGACGTTTGTTGTGTATGTCCTTTGAGCATAACTACTAAGTAAATGAGCTTAAATTTTCAGCTCATAAAAAACTCTCTTGATAAATGTTTTTATTTATTTTGCATAGTAAAAAGTTAAATCTAGATTAGATCTCGACATAATCGGTTCAAATGTTTGGAAGTTTGAAACTAAAATAAACTAAAATTAGTTTTAAATAAGCGTTACGCCCTCTGCTGTTAAAAAATACTTAAGATATGCCTGCGCCGTGTTGAAAATAACACAATTCAACACGATTTTTCCGGTGGTGATGCCCATACATCAGTTTTAACTAGTACGTAATGGGTTTAAGAAAATTCATTTCATCCACTACTGTGTAAGCCCTGTTTTATAGGTATTACACTGGTAAGTGTTCGAGGGAAATACATGACCGGATTTCATTAGGTTATGTTTTTTCTCGTTCTACTCGGTCATCGAATCAAGCCCACACCTTTGTAATCCAATCGGCTCTCAACAGAACCACGCATTACAGAGTAAATCGTCATTCAGTCGCACGATACGTTTGTGGAATAATCTCCCTACGTCTGTTTTTCTCGACAGTTTTGATATTAGCAAGTTCAAAACAAACATCCACCGACACCGCTTCATCTTTCTCCCTCCCGGTAACCTCTAATCCTTTTTTCGATTAATTCTGTGCATTTCTGTGCATTCTGGGCATCCCCTGAGCGATGGTTAATATGAAAATAAAAGTTTACAGTTTTTTTGAAAAATTGGTTGTGTAAGAGACTGTGTTGGTCTCTGAAAGAAGAACAGAGTGTGCACCACCCAGGAATTACATTAAATTGATCCTCAACATCGTTTTCTCAATGCAAATTTGGACGTACTTCGCTGTCCACCAACGAGTCTCGTTTCAAGAACTTTCTTTGCTGGAGCGATTTCATCCTTCATTTTTGATGCGGCGTATTTTGATTCGATTGAGAATGACAATGTCGCCGAATAGCTCCTACAACTTATTGTTCATCCTGATTCGAAACTCGTTAGCAATGCAGATAGGACTAAAGTTTTTACACCCTATATGCTTAAATACTCCAAGTACTATCTTATCGTTGGAAGTCGTATTATCCCAGTCGTATCGATATCGTTACGAGATCATTGCGTGTAGATAGAGAAATCACACGATTTGGACCCGTTCTTGTAACGATATCGAGAGTCAAATTGGACCTAGATGGTAGGTAGATATCGGAACGTTCTGTCGGAGTTTTCTTGATACAAGTAATTTTTCGAAATCCGAACGATATCGAAGAAAAAAATTTTCAAAGTTCGAGATTGATGTGAAAAATATTGCGATATCGATTTGATAAATGTTTAAATATCGTATGTTGTCAAAGAATTTGAATGTACGAAAATTTTAAAAAATTAGAATCGAGAAAGCAACGAGATCGAACTTTTTTATCGAAGTTATTCGAGAAAGCTTCGAGGTATCGAAGATCTCCGAGACATGGCAGACTGGGATGTGATCTGTAGAGCGTTATTTTTATACGGCGAGAGATTGCTCTACTTTTTCAATGGCTTACTGTGCTCAAAGTAGCTCCTGTTATTCTTTGTATAATTTCCGGCTGATGTCGTTGTTGGGGTTGATGCTGCATCCAAGACAGACAAAGTTTTTCACAATATCGATCTTGTGGATCACTTTCTTTACAAAACAATTTTTTGACCTTGTAAAACCCATTCGACGCTTTTTTTCTTCTATCTAGAGAATGGTACGCTGATTACTGCTGTGTTCCAGCATGACACTTTTGTTATAGATAGTGCCGCTTTGATGGAGTTCGGAAGTTTGAATTATGTTCACCATCAATAGGTTAAAAAGTCGTTTGATAGGGTATCACCCTTGATTCGGTATAAAATGGTTCGGAGAGGTTTAATGTTCAGCGACCTTCTGCAAAGTCTGATGAGCTTCGCAGTTATTTATGCTTCCTTCTCGGAGTATCGAAAGCGACTTTGTAGTCTTCAAAAATATGGTGGGTGTCGAACTGTTTTTCTTAGGTCTTTTCCAGGATTTAGCGGAATGTGAAAATCTGGTCTATGCTAAGTCTTGCCGGGTCCAAACCCAGACTGATAAGGTCCAATCAGTCTAATAACGATGGGGCTTCAGTCTTTTACATAATAAGCTTAATAGAACGTATGTTCTCATTTCTTAAGAATTGAGCAGAGTACACTGAGGTTCCACTCACCTGGTATGCATTCATCTAACCATCTAACACGGGTTCGGAGAGGTACATTATTCAGCGTCATTCTACAAAGTCTAATGGCTTCGCTGGCATATCGAACTCAGACATTTTGGCGATTGATGCTTCTTTCTCCGAATGTCGATGCCGACTTTGTAGTCGTCAAATAGGTGTTGTGTGTAGATCTGTTTTCTTGGATCTTTTCCACAATTTAGCGCATTGTGAAAATCTGGTCTATGGTAGTCTGGACAGGCTCCATCACGGACGGAGCTTCAGTCTTTTACATAATAAGCTCAATAGAACGTATATTCTCATGTCGTAAGGATTGAGCAGAGTACACTGAGGTTCAAATCACTTGGCATGCTTTTAGCCGACCATATTCTGCTTACGAGTTCTTGACGTCATCTGGTGTCTTTCGTCTTCGGTCTTGAATAACATGGTTGAATATGTTTCTTTTCAGTCAAGCAAATGGGTGTTCTGACCTCGTCCCGACGGGTGGCGGAATCTCAACAACATCATCAAGTACTGGGTATTACCAGGTTTACTTTCCTATCTGCGCAATTGCTGTCATAATCAGTTGCCAGCAGTTTAGAGAAGAGTTTTCACCATATTTTCAGTGTGCTTTAAATATTCGCCACTAGATTCCCGCTCTATTATTACTGTCCCCCTAAATCTCAATATCCCCACGCTCACGTCATTCTGCCTCTTCCCTCCTCCCTCCTTTCTACAACAGGCTCTTCTCCTGTCTTGCTCATTTGCAATTCGAGTAGATAATATACCCAGTATGCCATGTCTCGGAGACCTTCGATACCTCGAAGCATTCTCGAATAACTTCGATAAAAAAGTTCGATCTCGTTGCTTTCTCGATTCTAATTTTTAAAAATGTTCGTACGTTGAAATTCTTTGAAAAGATACGATATTAAAACATTTATCCAATCTATATCACAATATTTCTCGCAGCAATCTCGAACTTTGATCATTTTTTTCTTCGATATCGTTCCGATTTCGAAAAATTTCTCGTATCGAGAAAACTCCGACAGAACGTTCCGATATCTACCTACCATATAAGTCCAATTTGACGCTCGATATCGTTACGAGAACGGGTCCGATATC
Source organism: Dryomyza anilis (assembly GCA_951804985.1). Lineage (NCBI taxonomy): Eukaryota > Metazoa > Arthropoda > Insecta > Diptera > Dryomyzidae > Dryomyza > Dryomyza anilis. Next base: position 95,872,070 of record OX638130.1, on the reverse strand, counting down.
GTGTGATTTCTCCATCTACTCGCAATGATCTCGTAGCGATATCGATACGAATGGCATACTGGGTAGCGCCATATATTGAAATTAAATTATATTATTAGACCAATCTGTAGCAGAATCTTTATAATGGTCGAAGCATTTATTTAAATTTCACTTAAAAGGTTATTTATGCGTACTTATCGTCGTCACGAAGTTATAACTTCGTATATTCTAAAGAAATCCTATAATTTAATATCTGTCCGTAAGTCTGTTTATTGAAATCAGGATTACAGAATAAATAGAAGAGTTAGATTAATGACTGGGCGTGGCATCTCCCATTCAATTTACATTTTGTAAGAAGTTGTATGTCGACAGTTATTACAATGATATAAATAATACTTCATACACACCGGAACTCACCACACGAAACTCACCACACGAAATGCACCACACGAAATTTACTACTCAAAACTCACGAATAGTCTGGGGATGAATAATCCGGGGAAGACTAGTCCAGGGAAGAATAATCGAGGGAGGAATAGTCGAGGAAAGAATAATCGAAGGAAGAATAGTCGAGGAAAGAATAACCAAGGGTAGAATAGTCGAGGAAAGAATAATTCGGGAAAAAATAGTACGGAGAAAATTATTCCGGGGAAGAATTCTACGGGAAAGAATAGACGGGGGATGAATAGTCCGGCGAAGAATTGTCGAACACCGTTTTTATATTTCAATTTACGTAACCCTTTAATAAATCGTGGTGACCTTTGAATCATTTTAAATGTACCGTGCTTTAATTTCATTTCTTCACACATTATTGCACCGATTATACTATTCCAAATTCTTACTAATTTCCTTACACTAGCTATCAAAATGTCCCTGTTTCTAAATTTCCAATTGTTTTAAAGTACACTCAGCTAAAATCTCATTGAATCCCATTAAAATTAGTCAATTGGACAGTTAATATTATACAAACAGTTTAATAATTTAACAGACTGTTTAATAGTAAACAAAAAAATAAATATGTTCATACAAACTCAAAATTAATTGAAAATATTGTAAAGAATTTAATGGGATTTACCGATTGAATTAATAGTTTATAGTATTTTTTTCTGAGTGTACAAAGAATAGTAAATATGAAAAAAACGGCAAAAAAACCAAAATTATATTTAAATTATCTACATAAATATTTTTGTAATCTCATTAAAAAAAAACAAACAAATTTGTCAGTACTCCCAGAAAAAATTCCCTCAAATCCCATTAAAATTATTGATTTAATAGTATACAAAAAATAAATCTTTTCATATAAACACAATAGCAATGTCATGGTATTTTCTAGTAATTTATGGTATTTTCCAATTAAAATAATAATTTATCCTATTGACTATTTTTATTAATAGTAAAAAACTATTATTTAAATAGTATTTTTTCTGGGTGTACCACAAATATTGACGCTTATTAGTTACAATGTTAAACATTAAAAACAATAGTAAACAAAAGTTCGTGATCAACTTTTCGATCCTGTTAACCTACTGCCTATTATTGATTGTGATTTATTATAACTGACTATTTTTGCAACTAATTACTATTTATATTGCGTTGCCTTTTCAAGGAAAACTTAATTAAGCGCTGAGTTAGAGTTAGTGCTAAATATTTTCGTATTAAATGCAATAATAAAAAGGCAACAATTTAATTTCGATAAATGTTATTAATCAATATCCGGCATTTGATTTATTATAATGGGCAAGTTATAGAACTCTTTGTCAAGACATTGCACAACAGTTACTAATCAGTTTGTTATCGTGATGATTATCGTTGGCGTGAATCGATGGAGTGAATCCCCTGCTAAATAACTGGATATAGAACTAGTGATTAGACGTATAAGTAGATGGCGTGCATCCCCTTTTAAATACTCGATATACAACGAATGATTAGATAGAATCTAATGCAATAAATCAAACTATATTTGAGAGTTATTCATATTCATACTATCAAGTATTCATTCAGTCATTGATTCATTCATTGGTTTATTCATTTGCTCATTAATTTATTCTTTATATTAATACCTATTCATCGCACTATTTAATTAATTCCATAACTACTGATATGATGAATGTCTATATGGTGGCGACTATTAAAGTGTGTAGTGAAAATACTATCAATTTATTAGTTTAAATAGGCTATAGATTATAATTAACTATAGATGTAAACACACGTGCGGAAAATTTCCTAAGTAATATCTCGATGATAGCAGTGTCGAATGAAAAAACAAAAAATGATTTATTAGATATTTGTCTGTGCGTTAATTCAAATATTAATATGAGTGCAAAATAAGATAAAAAATAATCCTTATTACGAAGAATTAGAACTAAAAATGAGTGGATTAATGCCTGTCTAAAATAACACTACGCAACAAAACGAGAAAACAATTTTGCCATGGACATCGCATACACCAATTCTATATAATTTGCTGATTTTGACTGCATACTCAGTTTTTATACCCTACACCATGAGGTACAGGGTATATTAACTTTGTGCATATATTGTAACGCCCCTTAGGAGGCGTGTCGGGTATGGAAAAGTATATATATTCTTGATCAGCATCACTACCTGAGTCCGTTTAGCCATGTCCGTCTGTCTGTCCGTCTTGCTGTCTTGCTGTCCAAATACAGAATAACTTGAGAAATACTGATCAGAATGCGATACAATTTCGTATTATTATATTTTAGCCAAAAGTAGGAACTGAGTTTGAAAATGAGCCAAATCGGTCAACGGACACGCCCACCTCCCATACAAGTCACTTTTATATAATTCTTTAGGAACTAATAACTCGAAAAGTATTCAAGATATAGGTATAAAATTTAAAAAGTATTGTTATAATTCACCTAAAAATATGTGATCCAAAAATGGGCGTGATTCGCTCACATTTTTTTTTCATTATTTCCCGGGTTTTCAGAGTGAAAATTTGATCCGTAAATTATTAAAATCAACTCTATGAAATATTAGCCTTTCAAAATTTTAAATATAGACATTGACCGCCCAATTATATGTTTCTATTTTTTTTATTAGTTTTTTATACTTTTATATAATTTTTTTAATTTATGGGGATATAAGAAGTAAATTTCTGATATATGAATAATATTCTGAGGGTGGGGAGGTTCAGCATAATTAAAAACTTTAAAATTAAGGTATGCAATTAAATATCCCACATTAATATCCCCACCAAAGATGTAGGGTATTCCATAGTCGGGCCCGACCCATGTGACCTAACTTTCCCAACTCGTTTTTAATTCTATTACGTAACGTTTTTAAGAAAGTTGCAATTGAAATATTAGGCCCTTTTGCAGGCACGCAATTCTCTAAATATCGAAAAATCTTCAAATATCAGTTTATATAATTTGCTCTAAATTTAACTTGACTTGCCGAAAGGTCACAGGAACAAATTTAAAGATTTTCTTGTAAAAACAACTGCCTCAAAAAATCCATTTCAGTTCATTTCTAAAAAAAAATGGATTCTTGAGTAAAGTGGGACATTGGATGATGTGGGAAATTTAAATTTTTTAGACATGTTTTTGTACTTAGAAAAATAAAAACAATTGTCTAGTACTTCATAATATGGCATCAAGTTTTTCATCCATGATTATAATAAAAATTATACTCTTTTATTGTATTTCGAGAACAAGTGAAAAAATATGATTTTTAAAGTTTTGTTACAGTGCAGGTGTTCGTTAACAAAAAATGAAATTTTGTCGTTTTTACAGTCGTCGTTCTATACAGTCGACCGATCTCTCTCACCATTTGAGCTGTGCGTGTTATACCATTGCCTATAAAAAAGCTCTCACCCGCCGTTCGGATTCGGCAATAAACTGTAGGTACCACCACTTTGAGTACAAATATAACACGCACAGCTCAAAATGGTGAGAGAGCTCGGCCTAAGTTCTCATAGGACTGTAGTGCCAAACTATTAATGTAAATTATGAATATTAGAGTGACACTTATTTAACACATTTTTTAGCTTTCTCACCCCTAGGATTGTTAATAGGATCAAATATTTTAAAAAATTATCAACGTGATAACGTTCCGCAACGAACTAGAATATTCCGCATTGAAAAGAAGAAAAATCTTGTCGATTAAATAAATATATTTTAGGTATACAACATGTTGTACCTGTATATTGTATTTAAAGGGTTTTTCAACAGGGTTTTTCAACAAAAGTAGAGCGACAGGGACAGCAAACGACGCCATATTTCTTGCCGCTCTTTTGACATTTCTCTTCAGTAAGGTTTGCCATTTTATGATGGAAAGATATAATTTAATTTATTTTATCCTTTTTTGTTTTTTGTAAAAAAAAACTAGATAAAAATAGCATTTTGGTAAATATTTTAAAGTTTCCCACTTCACCCCAACAGTTTCCAAAAGTCCGAAATGGAGCTTTTTTGAAAAATCGCTCACAAATCAATTAAAAAGGCAATAAATGGTATTCTGTTAATGCAAAAAGTTTGATCAAGAATCGGTCTATCGAATAGGACCTTCAAAAGAATTAAATAAATAATTCAAATGTACTTCCTTGTAGGACAATCAAAATGTGTCCCACTTTACCCCAGGCTACCCTATATCTGACAGTTTTTTTTTTAAGATTTAAGTACAGATTTCTTAAAATAAATTGGCTATGCTGAGTTCAATCTACTATTTTCTAAATTCAATAAAAAAATATGGTGTATATCGTATTCTGATTGATATCTTGATGCCATTCACATTATATATATAGATTTAGGTTTATTATTAGCAAAAAATCTTCACGGTGTCTTTACATTTTTTTATTATAATGGCATCATTATTTTTTTATTATTTCATTGATTATATTCCACCCATATTTTACGATTTTACGCTGATAATCACACAACTTTGGGTGTGTATATTGTGTAAATGTGTAAAATGAGCTTTTAAGCTGCAGGTATTGAAAGAATAAGTCGAAAATAAGTAGAGAGATATAAAATAAACACAACAAAAAAATAAATACGTAAAATAAGAATAAGGTGCAAATTTATATAGAAGAAATAAGCCGAAGAAAGAAAAAACATCCACAAAATCAACGCTTTAAAAAAGTTTAGTATTTTGCATATTTTTAGGCGCAATTTTTCAAAGTTAACAAAGTATAAGTAAGAAATACAAGTTAGTTGTATATGTATGTATGGATGTGTGTGTGTCGTCTGTCTGTGCGTGTGTTTATGTGTGTGAACACATGCTATAATCAGCCATAAAGTTATTTGAATACATTACCTGCAGCACATGCTTTTGTTAGTTGAACCCGCATAAATGTTGACAGTGAACAAATAAAAATAAAAATAAAAAAAAAACAAAACATTCAAAAAACAACAACCAAAAAGTATTTTCAAAACCAAAGAACAAAAAAACAAAACACTGCAAGAAATTTAAAAAGTCAGCTACACATGCCGCCAGTCTAACCTGCATTGATGATGAACGCAGACACACGTGTGACATGGTATGACGTGATGTGAGTGTTAGTGTGAATGTGCCCAACGGGAAAAAATGTGTTTTAAAACGCATTTTAAGCGTTTAGTTATGCAGTTCGACACTTAAAACATAACAAGGTATTTAGATATTAATCACTCAAATCGATGAAAAATTTACCGAGTTAATAATATAAAAAACCCTGCACATTTTGTATACAAACATTCGTTTTTAATTTTTGTACCCTACACTAAGTGTGAAAGGGGGTATTTAGTTTGGTACAACCAGAAAAAGACATATACAGTATGGAACACCGGTATGAAATATCGGATATGTCAATTTTGATTTTTGTATAAGAGTCCCCTGTTGTCCCGTCCTGAATCAAAAAATACATTTATTATCATATTAAACTAACAAATTGATTTAAAAAGTTACATCCTCTGTTCCTAAATCTGAATTTCTTGACAATTTCAAAAATGTAAACTTAGATTTCCTAGTAATTCTAGAACATTTTTGACAGCTAATTTAAATCTGTCCCGTCCCGTTCCAAAAGCGTTAAATACAGTATACAAAATATCAATTTTTTTTTTCAAAAATAGTAAGAAAAAAAATTAAAAAAACATCTGCAAATTTCCATACGGAACGTCCGAAATTATCCTGCGATTTATTACAAAATAACTGCAAACTTTGAGCAAGTAAAATCAATTAAATTCATTAATTTTTTTTCGAGATATTAAAGTTTTAAGCGTACGAATGTCCCGTACGGCACCACAGGAATTGCCCATGCAATTTTGTAGTTAATTTCAGAATTCGTAAATCCTGTTGACCTATGCACCACTTCAAATAGCAATCGCACACATTATTTCAAGTCCGACTATAACTTCCACACTCAAAAAAATAATGTATTAAAATTAATACAATTTATGCACTTGTTTTAAAAAAAATGTATTTTAAATACATATCAATTACATTTGTATTTATTTTCGTACTTTTTAATGAAAAGTGAAAAGTGTACTTGTTTTCTTATTTCATACAAAATATGTAATTTGTGCTTGTTATTTGTATTTGTTTTTGCATTTTTTTTTCTATTGTGATACAACATGGAAAATTTAAAAATAATGATATATGCAAACTAAAGACTTTAAAAAATGACCAGGGCTTTTGGTTTTGCAAAAATATGCCAATTTCATTTATATATTTTGTGTGAAATATTGTGATTTTAAAACATGTGTATAAGTTCTAAAAGTGGTATTAATGTGACAATATATATTTGCTGAGGAAATATGTATTCTCTTTTTATTGCTGTGGTAATTTGAAACTAAAAAATTATCGTATTGTAATATGAAATATCCATGAAAACCCTATTTAGTATTAGTGTGAGGTTGAGTTTTTTCTACATAAGGAAACTTTATGCATTTCTGATCAGTGATTTGTAAGGATATCCCTTAATAAGGCAACCTAACTCACTTCGAATACGTTTTTATTAATTAGTATGCATCTTTATAAATTAAAAATATCGTTAAACTGTCTAAAAATTTTTAATTATATTCGCCTATTTAATCTATAATATGTATAATATTGATATACATATTTTGTTAAAAAAAATGTTTCTTCTGGGATTTGAACACACTCCTCCCGGGTACAAGACCTGAGTTCTCACCGTTACGCTATTAACCTCATTTGCTACAGATCATTTATTCACAATCTTGAATCAAATGACTAAAATTTGTGACGCATCGACAATAAATGAAAATAATAATAATAATAGTTTGGCACTACAGTCCTATAAGAACTTAGGCCGAGCTCTCTCACATCATTTTGAGCTGTGCGTGTTATATTTGTACTCAAAGTGGTGGGACCTACAGTTTATTGCCGAATCCGAACGGCGGGTGAGAGCTTTTCATAGGCAATGTTTTACTCTCGTAGGTTTGCCATTTACTGCCGAGAGGTAGCGCGATAAAAAAAATGTTTCTATGAAAAGATGTTGTTAGCCCCAGTCCAGGCTTGAACCGGGGACCTTTCGGCTCGCAGTACAAGGCACTAACCACTGAGCTACCGCTGCTACAATAAATTGAAAATAAATTGTTTTTTTTTTTTTTTTTGAAATGTGACATTCACCAAAATTGAACATTTCACAAATTTTGTTTTTGAGGCAAAATCTCAAACAAAAGGAGATGAATGTGTAGCCTAACGGATAGAGCAGTGGACTATAACGCCGGAGTCAGGAGTTCGATGCCAGCTAGTGGCAACTGAAATATAAAAAACGTTTTTATTAAATTAATTAATTGTTAAAATTGTATGATGTAAATAAATAAAAAATAAAAGAAGACGACTGAAAAGAAACAAAGGAAAAAAAGGAAAGGAGTGGAGTGGAAAAAGGAATAAAAAAAAAACGTTTTTTTAATACATTTATGTATTAAAAATACAAAAATGTATTTCTATACTTTTCTCGACAGCTAAATAATTGCAATTTCAGTAATTTTAAGACAAATTTATTTAAAAATTGATCTGAAATTCAATTAAAATATGTACTTATTTTTTATTTGATACAAAAACAAATACATGAATTCATTTAAAACAAAAGTAAATGTCTTTGGACGTAAAACGAATACAATTGTACTTATTTCAAAGACATTTTCATTTGTTTTTAATACATTATTTTTTTGAGTGCATAATTCGAACTAACTACATCACAGCAACTATGAAAATTTCCCTACTTCAAAATTGCCCACGTGACCTAAAATTGCTTGCTGGTTTTTATTAATTTTTCTAATTATATCATTTTTCTATATATCTTTTCTGAAACTGTAAATATTTCTGCGTATTATAAAATAATAATCACTAAAATCTATGTAAAATTGAGAGTGTTAAAAATAAAAATGCCTGTACACTTGGTATATAAAACAATCGTAACTTCTCGGTTTTTTTTTTTATATATTTTTCAATTTGTACCATTTTTCATAGATTTTCTTATAAAACGTTAAATATTTCTGCTTATTATAAAATATGTATCATTAACATCTATGCAAAATTGACCGAGTTAAAAATAAAAATTACTTCTCAACCAACACAGAAATAAATGGAAGATTGTGAAAAGCACGTAGCAAATTACTTGAAATTTTAAAAGCTATAAAATAGGGCCGTGCGATTAATCGATTTATCAAATTATTTGATTAATTAGTTTTTGATTAATTTATTAATCAAGATTACGATAAATTGATTAATCAAGATTATGATTAATTGATTAATCTCGCGTTGAATAAAATTATTTCATTTTCAATTTATCAACATTCTGAATCGGGGTTGTGATTAATCGGGGTTTCTAATTAATCGATTAATCAGCATTCTGATTAAGCAAAATTTTGAATAATTAATAATCGCACATCACTACTATTAAAACTCTGTCGTTGTCGGTATAAAATCTTTTGAAAAAATATTCACTATTTAATACAAATTCACACTATTTCTAGTAGGAAATAAAAATAAGAAAAAAATTAAATGAAAGCAATAACGCAAAAGCAATTTTGTATGAAGAAAAATCGGCAATTGAACTTTAAAACTTGATAGTTCAGAAACTTTAGGAGACTCCATCAAAATTATTTTTTTAATCGACGAAGAAAACTCCAGGGTTTAATAAAAAAAAATTGCTTTTGATTTTTAAAAAATAATTTGAATTATATTTTTAACTTTTTCTGAGTTAAATGTATTTTATTTTTTTAAATTGTTATTTTTATTTGAATGAGTGATCATAAGGCTTATATAAACCATTAGCTTCATTAAAATATGTTAATTAGTTACAGAAATATAAATAATTATCTAATAAAGTAGTTTGATGTTTCAATTCTCATAATTTAGTTGAAGTTTAGAAATCAAAAAATCTAAGTACACATTTATTTTTTATTTTTCGGTCACTATCCACCCCCAAAACTTAATCAAAATCGGAAGACATCGTGCCAAGAATGATATTTCTGAAGTTGAATGACCCAAAAGTTTTTACATTTATTCAGTGTTATATTTTTCATAGCGCTTAGTTTAAGACCCGCTAGGTAAATGCATATATGTCTGTCTTTCTTTTTTTGTAGAGGTGAAAATTTTTTACGTTTTTATGTATGTGTGTGTGTGACATTGTTAAATTTACCGCATAATATGTTTGTGTGCGTTCTTGTGAATCATAATATTTTCCTCTTTATATTTAGTTTTTGTATTGTTTTTTTTTTTGTCTCACTGTTTTTGCCGCAACGTATTAGCTTTAGCATTATATTTCATTTGGCGCTAAATATTGTTCAATTATATAATTTTTTTTTTCATTTTTATTGAATGCACAGCTGCGTGTGTCCAATGATATGAAAAATTGCTTTGTGATTCGAGAAATTGTTTATTATCTATAAAGCTAATTTGCTAAATAATATTAGCAAAAAATAACTTTTCAAAATATTTTCACTGAAGACTGAATTTTTGCAATGTTTTTACTAAGAAAATTCTCCATAAACACAATCTCCACAGACTTGAAATTATATTTACCCATTATATCCAAAATTTAAACAACAAAATTTGAAAATGGGGAGTTGGACAAATTTTCCCGACAATTCTACCCGATACAATTCTTCAACGATGCAAGTCTACTCAGGACAATGCTTTTCCTAGACAACTATTTCCCAGACAAGCTTATCCCAAATTGCTGTTGTTTTTTAGCAAATCATGGTTTAAAACAGTTAGGAACTACTATTTAACAAAGTAAGAAAATTAAAAATTTAAGTAAAAAAGGTATTAAGATTAAGTATTGTAAGTAAAAACTAATGGTTATTTACTGAGCTCCAATATGAAATGAAAAGTTTCGCTGAGATGGATGTTTCAGTGAGCGAGAAAAAGATGGAGTATCAGTGCAGTAAAACACATGAGTGTAAAAGGGTTGAAAAGAGATGAGGTGTGTGAACATTACGGATTATCGTGAAGTGTAGAAGTTTGTGGAAACTTCTAAAAACAAGACATGCGCTGAATAAGACTGTAAAAGAGATAGAGATAACTTACAAGTAATACGCATTTTTCGTGAAGTGTAGAAGTTTGTAGAAATTTCTAGAATACGACTCTGCAGCACTTTATTTGAGTACCGCATCTAAGTTACAGCACTTTAATAGTTTGGCACTACAGTCCTATAAGAACTTAGGCCGAGCTCGCTCACCATTTTGAGCTGTGCGTGTTATATTTGTACTCAAAGTGGTGGGACCTACAGTTTATTGCCGAATCCGAAAGGCGGGTGAGAGCTTTTCATAGGCAATGTTTTACACTCGTAGGTTTGCCATTTACTGCCGAGAGGTAGCGCGGTATAGAAAAATGTTTCTATGAAAAGATGTTGTTAGCCCCAGTCCAGGCTTGAACCGGGGACCTTTCGGCTCGCAGTCTAATGCACTAATCACTGATCTACCGCGGCTACGTTACAGCAATTTAGTTGTGATGAAAATGTCAACTTAACATGATGCAGTTGTTAGAATTTATTATATTCAAATTTTCATTTTACACTATTTCAAATTTTTCAGAAAATATAATTTTCTCTAAAAAAAAAAAAATTAACATAAAAATTCTATTTTTTGATAAAAAATTCCATCTCTCACAAAAAATTTAATTTTTCACTAAAAATTTAAAATTTTTTTAAAAATTAAAATTTTTCATAAAAATTTAAAATTTTCATAAAAATTGAAAATTTTCATATAAATTGAAAATTTTCTTAAAAATTGAAAATATTCATAAAAATTGAAAATGTTCATAAAAATTTAATTTTTTTTTATTAAAATTGAAATTTTTCATAAAAATTAAAAATTTATTTTTTTTATTAAAATTGAAATTTAAAAAAAATTACATTAAAGTTTCTCTTAAAATTAAATTAAAGAAAAATATACAAATTTTTAACAAATAATTTTTTTTTCTATAAAAAAATAAACTTAAAAAAAATTAACGTGCTTTCTTAAAATTGTACCCCACATGGGGCATTTATATCAACAGAACTTTTTGTCAGCTCATCTATGAACTGAGTCAGAAATGTGGGTGCGACATTAAAAATCCTAATAAATCTCATGGCATCCAACGAACTAAAGTAGCTGGCACATCTGTTGCCGCTCTAAGGGATGAACTGCCGACAAGAGCAGCCAGGACAAAGGCAACAGCAACAACGTCATAAGTAATAAACAAAAAATATTAAGAAAAAAAAAATATAAAAAATAAAAAATGAAACAAAAATAGAAAAACGGAAATATAGGAAAAAAAAACGAAAATAGTAAAAACCAAAAAAGAAGTCTATGCCAAACTTATGCGAGAAGAGCTCTTTTAGATGAAGGCGTGAGCAATTTCACTCATAATGTGTGGCAAGACGTCACGCTGTATTGCAAGAACAACAATCCCAACAATAAAGACAACAAAATACACAACAACAATAAGAGCAATTATACTAAAAAGCAACAACAACTATTACTAAAGCCATTAGGACAATAGAATGAACAAAGTCTCACTGTCTGTCAGACAAGGACATTCAACAGAACATCACAACAACAGCAACAACATCAACCTCAACAATGCGATAGACAAATAAAATTCGTGCTTTTCTCAAGGTTGCCATATTTAGTTGGCATTGTGCACGAGTGGCAACGCCGTGTCGTGATTTAGCAACCATCATCAAAATCAACAGAGGCTCTAGTCTCGGCATGTGCAACACTTGAAATTGTTGTCGCCTCATCGCTGCCACATAGGCAGCAGCAGCAACAACATCATTACCATCAACATCATCATCATTATAAGCTTTATTAGCAACAACATTTTTGATAGCAGCACCAAATTAAATCTGCCTTTTTGAAAGCGTTAAAATTCATTTAAATCCCACGACGATACATGACTGGTCATCATCATTATCATAATCATAACATAATTATCGTAATAATCGTAATAATCGTCATCATCATTAAATTCAATGAAACTTTATTCGGAAAAAGTGTGAGAAATCGAGTGACAGCTGTACAGAGACATCGAGCATTAATGCAAGGTAGCTGCGGGTTTTTGCCTGGCTTAACGCCTAGACGTATGCAACATAATCTCGAATAAGCCTTTATTACTGATACTTAATTTTTTATAGACATCATTTTTTTTGGATTTTATAATTTTACTACAATGTTATTTTATTGCATTTAGAGGGAATGAAAAAACTGACTAATGTAAATTTTGAATTTTTGTTTAAAACCCAAATTTTTTTAATAAACGAGCATGTTCTAATGTTCATTTTCAATGCAATTTCAAATTTTTTACAATACATGGGTATATATTATATTTTATCCATTCAATTTCGATCGAATTTATTGTAAACAAGTATTTCGTACCCGGGCTGTGCAACGGTGGTTTTTAATTTTTTTAGTTTTTTAACCCATTTTTTAAGCATAGCTGTTCATTTTTGTTTTTCCTCGTTTTTTTATTATTTTTCCGGTTTTTGTTTTTGCTATTCTTTTGATTTTTACTTTTTTGCATTTTTTTTTATTTGCTTCTGTTTTTTCTTTTGGTTTTGTTTTTAAAATTTACGTTTTGTTTTTGCTTTAATTTTTTGTGGATTTGTGTTTTGCTTTTGTTTTGTGTGTTTATGATTTTTGTATTTTTTATATTTTTTGCGTTTTTGATTTTGTGTTTTTCTTTTGTTTTTGCTCTTGTGTTTTTTCTTTTTTTTTTGTTTTGGTTTTGATTTGTGGTTTTTCTTTTGTTTTGTGTATTTTTGGTTTTATGTGAATTGAATTTGCTTTTTATGTTTGTTTTGATATTGCTTTTGTTTTGAGTCTTTTCTTTTATTTTAGTTTTTTGCTTTTCTTTTTTTTTGTTGGTTTTGTGTGTTGCTTTTGTTTTTGAGATTTTGGTTATGGTGTTTTTGTGATTTGATTTTGTGCTTTTGTTTTTTAATTTGGCTTGTGTATCTTTGCTTTTGTTTTGTGATTTTAATTTCGTTTTTATGTTTTTGTGTTTTTTCTTTTGTTTTTATGTTTTTAATTGTTTTTAATTGTGTATTTATGTTTGTAACTTTGTTTTTTCTTTTTTTGTTTTGGCTTTTGTGTTTTTGCTTTTGGTTTTTGTTTTTGTGAATGCTTTTTTTTACCATCTGTTTTTTATTTTGCTGTTATTTTTGTGTAATTGCTTTAGTATTGTGCTTTTGATTTGGTTTTTGTGTTTGATTTTGCTTTTGTATTTTTTTTTGAATTTTAGTTTATTGTTTTATCTTCTTAGCTGGTGTTTTGATATTGTATTCTTTCTTTTGCTTTTTTGAGTCTTTGCTTTTATTTTTGAATTTTTTTTTTTAATTTTAGCTTTTTGTTTTATCTTCTTAGCTGGTGTTAGTCCCATGTTTTAACGCGTTGAATGTTTAGGCTGTATGGGAGTTACCACGCCCCGTTATCCAATCACGCCCATATATAGCCTATGTCACCCTCCGGACTCCTTAGTATCCTGGTGCAAAATTTTAGTCAAATCGGTTCAGCGGTTTACACGTGATGCAGACAGAAAGACAGACAGACAGACTGTGCTTCCCCGTAGAATTCTTCCCGGAACAGTTTTTCCCAATAGAAGTTTTAGTGTGGTGAATTTTGGTGTGGTGAATTTTGGTGTGGTGAGATTTAGTGTGGTGAATTTGAGTATGGTGAATTTTAGTGTGGTGAGTTTTAGTGTGGTGAATTTGAGTGTGGTGAGTTTTAGTGTGGTGAACTTAAGTGTGCTGAATTTGAGTGTGGTGAGTTTTTTTTATATTTGAGTTTTTTTGTTTCAACTTCTTAGCTTGTGTATGTGCCGAGTTATGTCGTTTTGAAAGTTAAGGTTGTATGGGAGGTGCCACGCCCTTTTGTCCAGTCCCGCCCATATATAGCCTATGACACCCCCCGGACTCCATAGTATCCTGGTGCAAAAATAGATAGATAGATATATAGATAGATAAACCGAAGAGCCGAATTCTAGAAAATTCCACAAACTTCTGCACTTAACATGAAACCGTATTGCTCATACATTATCTCCATTTCACTTTCACTCATGTCTATTCCATAACTGAATTCTAGAAGTTTCCACAAACGTCTACACTTAACGACAATCCATGATGCTTTTTATGTATTGCTATTTACATATTTTTCACACTCATGTGTTTTATTGCACTGATATTCCAGCTGACTTTTAATCGAATTTTATACTTTCAAAAACGATTTTGAATTCGATAACATCAATATTCCATTTTTTTCTCGTTGTTTAAGTGCGCTGAACAATCTTCTATCTCTTTTCTACTCATAGTAAAAAAAAATACATATTTTTGTAATTAAATTTGTTAATAATATTTTTGTACATTTAAATTTTTTCAATATTATCATATATTGTATTAAATATATTGCTCATTTTTTGAGCAAAATTTTCTATTTAAATTGTAGCTTTTAGTCTGTCTACCTTCAGATTTATAGCCGTTAAATTTGGTTGTATATATTCAAGTATGTATATTTTTTTTATCTACATTTTATATCTTATTATGTGCTGTGCGGCAAATGTTTTTCGTATAGTGCGGCAGACACTATAAAAAATACTTGACTTTATTATGTGTATCACACAGTGGAGGCCGTTTCAACAAAGTACCATTAAGGTTTTTGTAGTTTACCTCACTGAAAAAAATTGTGTTAGTGAATTTGGGTTAGCAACATAAGAAAGGTGTGTCTAATGAGTCATTACTAGGATGTGGCTCATAAAAAGATACATTGATAACTTTTGTAATAAAAGTAATGGGAAATATTTTCAAAAAAGTTACAATAAAGTTGGGGTAGTTTTATTCACTTTGTCTTACAAATTTATTGCTATTGTTATAAAGGGTTTTTCAATAAGAGCGCTACAAAAGTTTTTTCAAGGGTTTTCAACAGGGACGCTACAAAAGTAGAGCGACAGGGACAGCAAACAACGCCATATTTCTTGCCGCTCTTTTGACATTTCTCTTCAGTAAGGTTTGCCATTTCATGATGGAAATATGTCTTTTCAAATAACTAATATAATTACGAAATTAGATGAATGGCTTAAACTGATGTATGCAGAGTTTCCAGGTTGGTTGTGATTAATAAAAAAAAAAAAAACGAATGATCGATCAATCGTCACGACTACCTTCCACACAATCTGAACCTCAGAAGAATAAAATATCAAACTTTTAGTGTTGACATATGTGTTGTTTAAAAGCAACAATATTTATATTCATTACACTAAAAAAATGGCGTTATTCGCCTTCATTTACATTTGAAGGGAATTTAATTTAACATGAAAATTTTATAGATAAAATGGTGTATATTTCATATTTGGTATCGAAAAACTGCTAAAAAATTAAAATAAGCTTCAGTCAACATTTTTGGCATAGTCAAGGCAGTTTTCAAACATTTTTTCGACATATTTTAAACAGACAAAGGCTGAGTTTGTATCAGAAGCTGTCTGTTTTCCACACGTTACGTGAATCAGCCTAGAAAAATCCTTAAAATTTTAAAAACTGCTATACACTTCCTAAAATATTTCATTTATATGTGTGTTTGCGGGAAATATTCATGAAAATATAAGAAATTTTGTCTTGGGATGATATATTCCTAACTTCATTCGGCCGAAAATAGCGTATGGAGCAAACTAATTCTGAGGGGACGTTAAATATATTTTTTTGTATGAAAAATGTAATTTTTTGTATTTTCAATGAAACCAAACCAATTCTCAGGTGACATTAAATATATATTTTTTTATGAAAAATGTAATATTTTGTATTTTCTATAAAATTAGAAAAAAAAATTGTTTACGAAATTTTTTCCTAATATAAGGATTCGATGTCTTTGTAATTAAATGTAATTTTTTTGATTTCGTCCATTTAGATTTCGTTCATTTACGTACCTTTTAAACGAGGAATAAATTATAGGGTTCGAAGATGTGATATACTATTGGAAGGGTATTTTAATTTTCTAAAACATGACTTAAAAATTGTTATTCATTTATCAACAGATTGTACTTGATAAGAAATTTTCTTGACCAGGTTATGTCAGTAATGTGCATTTCTTAAACACCCTGTATCTTAAACTGGATGCAAAGTTAGACATTTTTGCATTTACATTTTATTATTTTTTTTGAGTCATAGAATGAACCTCTCAATTAGTGACGTCGATGAACCAAACACACTGTATATTATTTACATTTCAAGGGAATTCAATTCAAGAAAATTGAATGTGCGTCCAAATAATTATCGCTAATTTGTTGGATTAAATCGTGTATAACGCAGATTTGATACCAGCTATAGAAAAAACCAATTTTAAAATTATAAATTCAATTATTAACTAAATTCAACTATAAATGGTGTATGGAGCAATCTAATTCTGAGGTTACGAATTTTGTTTTTTTTTTTAATGAGAAATGTAAAATTTGGAAATTTTGTTTTTTTTTTATTAATTAAATAGTAGATATTTACACAAAATATGAAAATATTTTATAAATATTAAAAAATTTATTAGTTGGTTTTTATGTGAAAAACATATTCTCATAAACTTTTTGTTCTATGTTTTTTTTTCGTTGTCAATAAAACAATTTTTGTAGCAAATTTGTGTCTGAACTAAGTACGTTCGAGTCAAATTATGCGTAAATTTATTTTTTACAAGACATGAAATTTACGCGTTTGATGTAGATCCCTTTAATATTTTTACTGTACATAAAATATTTTATTTCGAATTTAAAATGTGTCTGCAATCGTTAAACTGCATTTGTTTAAATAAATCATTTGTTTAAAATTAAACAATTTAGTGTACAGTTCAATTATACAAAATAGAATGTTTTTTTTTTCGTTTTTATTGTTCACTTCATTTTGCGCAATTGCATCCATACTCCACGATTTTCAGACGCCATCGTTACCGTGTTATCGCAGTGTTGCCGTCACAGCTGGCAACACTATTAACTGCAACGTGGTGTGGTGGGTGGCGGCAGTTGTTGGCAACACTGCAGACCGCATTGCCCCTGTATTCACCACTGTCACTTTTCCATTGCGACCGCGACAGCGATAGAAATTGCTGTGCAATGCGGCTAAAGCAATAATCAAATATTGACACATATTGGCAGCCATGTTACGTTGCTTTTTATTGCGCTGCGTTGCATTAGGATTTTGCTGCGCTGATTGTCGTTGTTGGAAAATTTGCGACGGTAGCATACAGCACAGCGCGGCATTTAAAACTAGCAGCAACAAAATGAAAATATGGCAAAAATATGACAACAGCTGCCTGTGGGAATTTCTCGCAATGTATGTAGTTTGTGTTCTGTGTTTGTCTGCCCGTCTGTCTGTCTGTCTATCTTTCTGGGGACATATATACTTGCATAAACTTTACTGCGTGTTCTATTCAATTTTGTGCCAATACGAATATCGAGCAGCTGGCACTGAGCGCCGTAACCGCGCCATCAAAACACGCATCAAATTGCAATGGCAACATTTTTGACACAATTTGTTTATTGTACTATGGGACAAATTAAAAATAATTCAAAACAATCGATTTGTAAAAGTAAAGAACACGATCTACATGCGCCCTTGGAATTTTACAAGATAATTCTGCTCAGTGGGAATGTTTTCCAGAATTAATTTTGTCCCGATATAATTCATATGACACAATTCTTCCCAGATAATAGTTTTCGAAATAGTTCTCTCCTAGACATGTTTTCTTGAGACAGCACCTTACATAGACCAATCTACCCCAGATAATTCTTCGCATAATATTTCCTTCCTACGCTCAGAGGAAAAACACATTTTGAAATCAAGCACAGTCATAGTTGTTTTTAAAATTTTCAACTTTTGATCATACAACCATGTTTTAACAATGCAAAATTTGAATACTAGGTTGAAATACATCGAATAAAAAATTACAACTTTAAATTAAAAATGCATTTCCAATTTTAAGTTGCAGCAATCTAATATCAAGATTGCACCAACTTTGATTTAAGATTATATCAACTTTAAAAAAAAATAAAAATGCAACGCGTTCTCATTTCAATCTTAAATCAACGTTGATCGTTGGTGAATTAAAAAATATCAACCTTACTCGACTTTCATGACGGCTTTTGCTTGATTTAAGGTGGTTTTTGCTTGATTTTACAATGTTTTTCCCTGAGTGTAGGCAGTTCTTCTCAAGACAATTCATCACCAAATAATTATTTCTCAGACAGTTCTTCGCAAGACAATTTTTCTCCGAAATAAATCTGCACATCGACAATGCTTTCTCAAAAAATTCTTCAGTAGACTTTACTTCCTAGAGACATTGATTTCCAGCTAATGCTTTTGTAGACAGTTCTTTCTACACAGATAAAAATTCATCAATATGATGAATTTATTCATAAATATTATGAATTTTTCTACCAACTACCAGATTCATCATATTGACGATTCATTAATTGACATATTGATGAATGCATTCCTTATATATATGAATTTATTCATTATATATGAATTTATTCATATTTTTCGAAAAAAAAATTATACGAATCAAAAAAAAAAAAAGTTTTTCAAAAAAAAAATTTTTTTCAAAAAAAAAAAAAATAAAAAAAAATGTTTATCTAAAAAAATTAAATCAAACAAAATTATTTTATAAAAAAAATTTATAACAAAAAAATTATAAAAAAAAAAATTAAAAAAAAAATATTATAGTTTTTATAAATACATTTTTTATTAATAAAAAGTTGTAATTACAAATAAATATATTATAAAACATTTACTTATGCACGTCGAGCTAGCATTATATAATAAATAACATTCACGAACTACTTGAGAACTGAGAAGTACGTCAAACATGAACGAAAAAAAAATGTATTGATAGAAATTTGGTTTAATGAACAGCATGCTTAAATATGAAAAACAAATATCATCGTTGTAGAACGAAAAGTCACCAAATAAATTTTCAAAATGCCAAATATTCATTTACAAAAATCTTTATATACCCAGTCTGCCATGTCTCGGAGACCTTCGATACCTCGAAGCTTTCTCGAATAACTTCGATAAAATAGTTCGATCTCGTTGCTTTCTCGATTCCAATTATTAAACATTTTCGTACATTCAAATTCCTTTACAAGATGCGATTTTAAACATTTATCACATCGATATCGCAATATTTTTCGCAGGTATCTCGAACTTTGTTCATTTTTTTCTTCGATATCGTTCCGATTTCGAAAAATTTCTCGTGTCGAGAAAACTCCGACAGAACGTTCCGATATCTACCTACAATATATATCCAATTTGACGCTCGATATCGTTACGAGAACGGGTCCGATATCGTATGATTTCTCCATTTACTCCCAATGATCTTGTAACGATATCGATACGAATGGCATACTGGGTATCTGTCAATTTTTAATCGATGATCTCAATTATTTTACCACATGATAAGAAAATGTAAATCTATCAAATGTTATTTCAACTTCAAAAATGCATCAATTACTTTTTATAATATTAAACAATAAACTAGAAATTTAAGTTTTTCATAAAAATGTATTTGGTGACTTTTCGTTCTACAACGACAATATGTTGTATTTTATGTATTTATTCATTAATATGATGTAACGTATTCTTTACATACAATTCATCATATTGATGAACACTTTTTCGACAGTTACTAAGCGTTCATCATATTTATGAATGCATTCATAACATTGAAGTCGTAAGTCATTAATATTACGGTTCTTTAATACAATGAATTATTGTTTGACGAACGGAATTCATCAATATGATGTACATTTTTTTTTCTGTGTAAGACAGTTTTTTTTCTCGAGTTTATATTTCACATAGACAATTATTTCGCAGATAACACTGCCCGAAAAAATTCAACGTTTTAGGAAAGAATTAAATTGCCCTACAAAATTTTTCAAAATATAAAAATATATCTATAGTTTTTTTTTGTAGATTTTCTATATTCTGAATATCGATTTTTGAATATCACACGCTATCTATTTCTCTTAATTTTTTCACTAAAAATACATTTATCATTTAACTATAATAAATTTTAAAATTAGGCGCATTAGTTTGAATTTTGCTGCACCGTATGTAGTGTGTAGAATAAGAGATGTTGAACTAACGTGTCAGCATTTGA
This sequence comes from Dryomyza anilis, assembly GCA_951804985.1. Lineage (NCBI taxonomy): Eukaryota > Metazoa > Arthropoda > Insecta > Diptera > Dryomyzidae > Dryomyza > Dryomyza anilis. Next base: position 95,851,518 of record OX638130.1, on the reverse strand, counting down.
TTTGTTTTCCGAATGTTGGCAAATATTAACATATTCTATTGATATTCATTTTTATTGTTATTCTATGCGGTTTTACTATTATTATTATTGTGAGTATTTGCAATTGCAACTTTGTATATTTTATGTTAAGTATGATTTTGTGTGTGGTTATTGGTTGCATTGAAAATTATATGGTTCCAAATTAAAAATATTTTTTTTTTATAAAAAATCTACAGAAGTGATAGAGAATTTGTTTAGTATTTGTTACAGTTTATAAAAATACATTCGATAATGTAAAAAATCAATTATTTTCGTAATCATTTATTCGGATACTATATTTAAAAATCATAAATTCATTCGATTTTACAATTTTATATGTACTAAACCACTTGAGACTGTTTTCAGTTTATGATTTATGTGTTAATTGTTTATAAAAGTCCCATACAAATGTTTTGATTTAATGTACAATCTTTGAATAAATATGTAAAGTAGTCTTCGAAAATTAAAAAAAAAAAAACATGTTCCAGTCTATATCTTTAAAACAAATCAATTTATTTTCTCATGTAAGCACATTTTCTTTAGATCTCAATGTAAGCTTTTCATAAACAAAAGAATTTTTGGATTTTTTACAATTTTTGAAAGATTTTTCATGATAAAAATCTCAACTTTACTAATTTTTATCTCCATAACCATTACAGATACAAACTCTAATTTCAAAACTTAAGTTCTTTCAAGTTTTCTCTGTATAACATTTTTTAAATTTTTTAAATCGATTGAGTGGTTCCGAAAATACGTGCGGCGCTTTTATATATTTCAGTGCCGGTTTCTAGAACTTTCCACAAGCTTCTACACTCATACGCATCGCATAGATAATGCATGAGGCTCACACACTATTTCCATCTCTTAAAAACTCATGTGTGTGATTGCACTGATCTTCTATCACTTGTTTGCTTCAATCTCGTTTCCTACCGTCGTAAGGCGCTGAATGATCTTGCATCTCACTTAATGCAAATTCCGCAAACCTAATGAAATTTCAAGTTTCAACCCAAAGTATAGAAAATGTAAAAATTTATAAATATTTGTATGAAATGATTCCATATGATTCCATATGATTCCATATTCAATTCCATGATAAACCCAAGCTATGGCATTTTGAGAAACACACGGAAAATGTGTAAACGGCAATTTAAAATGTTAAATGTCAAATAGCATTCCGTAATCAATCAAATTCAACATCTTTCATAACATTGTCCACAAATCGGCGTACTATAATCTAGAAGATATAAGGGTTTTAAATACGCACTTAGCTAGTTCTGATCCGCCACTTTCTGGCCAATGTTTATCCAAACTTTAATGTTTTGAAAATATTATAAAAAAAATTATGTAAATATTTATTGGTTAAATAAAAGTACAGCCTTCGATATTGAAAAATGTGCACTAAGAAAATGTTTGTAAAATGCATTAAAAACCGAGGAAAAAATAGGACTATAATATCTTAAAAATGTTTGCCGTATTAAAGTAAATTTGTAACGAGATAAAAAACATTTTTTGAAAATTATAAGCGATATATATGTATTTATATACTACACTAAAATTTAAACGGTCAAATGCCGTTTGAAACACCCAGAATGAAAAATAACCGGTAAGGAAAAGTAATATTATACCACATTTATGTGATTGTTTTGAAATCGTGGTCTTCCACTACATTTTGTTAACTTTTAAATACATTTGTATTTATTTGACTTGATTTTGCTACACTATGTATTAGAAGTACGTTTTCTACATATTGCAAAAACTGTATTATTAAAAATGCATTTTAAATGTATTAAATGAATTTTAACTGAACGGTTTTATTAATTATTATTATTAACAATTATAAACAATTATTTTATAAATTCCTCGGAGAATGAATATCGTCATTGTGGAACGAAAAGTCACCAAATACATTTTCAAAATGCCAAATATTCATTTACAAAAATCTTTATATATCTGTCAGTTTTTTATCGATAATCTTAACTTTTTTTACCACATGATAAGAAAATGTAAATCTATCAATTCATATTTCAATTTTTAAAATGCATCAATTACTTTTTATAATATGATTCAATAAACTCGAAATTTAGGTTTTTCATAAAATTGTATTTGGTGACTTTTCGTTCTACAACGACGATATCTTTCTGATTTCAAGAACGAAACAAAAACGCACAAATTTTAAAATGAATATTCCTTGAAGCATAAATGTTTTTAAAATATTCTATTAACTTTTGTAGAGTGATTTTTTTTTTCAACTGAACCACATAGATTGTTTTGATTTTTTTTTTTGTTTGGTATTTTCGCATTTGAAACATTTTCACCTCGCATAAGTATTAAATGTTATTAACGCAATTAAATGCTATTTATGGCAATATAAGAAAACAAAAAAATACTCATGGAATTATGTGGTAAGATGCGTGATAGACACGCATGTGCGTCACTCATTGCCGAGCACGGAAAACGTAATCGCGAACATCTTGTTGCCGATGAAAAATGTCGTATCACGGTTCTTGACTTTAAGTACTTTGGTTTTTTTATTTTTTTTATTTTTCCTATTTTTGTTTTCTTTTTGGGTTGGCAGCTTAATGGAAATTGATTATTTTTCGTAGGCTGTTTATAACTTGTGGGTGAATTTTACAATGCTTTTTATTATTCTAAATAATTATTTATTGTTTTGCTAATTTTAAATCAATTGACATTTTAAGTATTAGATTTTAGAAATAAAAATATTGCTTGTTTTCAAATACCTAACAATCTAAATTATGTGATTTTATTTTTGTCTGCAAAATACACACAAAGTAGGCAACAATTGTTCGCCATGCGTGAAACCACAAAATCCCCCAAATTACATTCTACATATTTGAGTGATTAGGCTTTTTATTAGATGCTTTTGTTGGTGGTTCTTATTGTCGCCCACAATGAAAAAGCATAGGTTTAAATAGCTCGTTTTATTACCAAGACAACTTTTGTAAATAATAAAATCTATTTATTTTCTTGAAATAAATTAAAACCACATGACCATGAAAGTGTTTAATTAGGGTGCCCTTGCGACATTAAAGATTTTGAAGCGTTGCCTTTTTGCTTCCCGTTTAACTCGCTTTTATGTTGCCTTTTTGTTATCGTTTGCTTTGCATTTGCCTTCGCAAATGTTTTTTTTTTTTTAAATATGGCTTTGAAATATTTTAATTGACAGCATTTAGCTACAGTTATCTGTGACAATACATTTACATAAATGCGCTATCAAAGTTATTTTCCTCTCAAATGTCAGTTGGTTCATCTTGTGTGTGCTGCCGTGGTGTGCACCCCAGTGCGTATGAGTGACATTTAATTGAATTGAATTTTGTTTTTTTTTTATTTTATATAAAAACTTATTAGCTGCATATTTATTTAAAATTAAATTATATATTAATGTCATGATATTTATTAATATGCTATATATTTGCATTATTGTTGTGAAAATGTCATGCGTTGTTGAGGAAACAGCTGTCATAAAATCTACGTCAAGAACTGCTTGAATTTAAATGAATTTTCGAGTGTAATTTGGCGTCTTTGTAATGCTTAATATAGACGCTTTCATATGAGTCTATTGCGAACCTAATAGTGCGCGTAATCTTGAAGTTATTGGTACTTGTTGACTTCGGTGAAATGATGTTACTCATACACACTGGTACATTTGGTTTGAATGTTTTTATTTTTAGAATTATATAGATTTATAGAATTTTATATTTATAGATTCTCTAGCATTTTGAATGTGCTGTGTATTGTTTTTTTATACTATTTATTTCAATATTTAAGAATTACCACAAATCTGTAAATTTCTTATAAATTTTAACTTTTTTTCTTTTTGATTTTGATATTTTACTTTATTTTTTAGATTTCTAAACTTATTTTGTTTTTTTTCTTTTTTTCTTGATTTTTGTCTTTGTGATTTTTTGTCTCTTGGTTTTAATTTTGTGTTATTTGTATATTTTTGTGTTTTTGCTTTTGATTTTGTATTTTAGATTTGTTTATGTATTTTTCTTTATATTTGAAGTTTTTACTTATAATTTTGTCTTTGCTTGTGTGTTTGTATTTCTGTTATTGATTTTAATTTCTTGTTTTTATTTTTAATTTTAGCTTATTCTTTTGGTTCTGTACTTTTTGTGTATTTATGTTTTTAATTCAGTGTGTTTGTTTCTTTGTGTTTGTTTTGTCTTTTGATTTTGTGTTTTTTGTATTTCTTTTGTGTTTGTGTTTGTATTTTTGCTTTTGTTTTTGATTTTGTATTTTGAATTTTATTTTTTTTTGTTTATGTATTATTTTTTATATTTTGAGTTTTTGCCTTTTTTTTTGCTTAGGTTTTGTTTTTGGTTTTATTTTTAATTTGTTTTTGTGTTCTTATTTTTGCTTTTAATTTTGACTTATTGCTTTTGTTTTTAGCACTTGACTTTGTGTATATGTATATGTTTTTAATTTTCTTTTGATTTACTTTTTGCATTTCTTATTTTTATTTTGGTTTTTATTGTTGTTTTAATTTTTCTTGCGTATCTGCGTTTTTTATGGTATAGTTTTGTTTTTGGTTTTGTTTTTGCGTTTGACTTTGACATTGTCTTCACGATTTTATTTTTAGTTTAATTTTGAGTTTTTACTTTTATTTTTGGTATTATGTTTTCCCTATTGATTTTGTATCTCTTCTTTTCTTTTTAGGTTTTTAGATTTGCTTTTGTGTTTTTTCGTCTTTTTACTTTTATGTTGTGTTTTTTTTTCAACTGTGTTCCGGATTTTATTTTTATTTTTTTTATTTTAGCGATTGACTTTGACCTTTTGTTTTTTTATATTTTTAATTTGGAGTTTGGAGTAGAGTTTGTTGTATTTATTTTGTTCTTTTGATTTTGGGTTTAATTTTTTTTTGCATTTGTTTTTACTTTTATTTTTTGCTTTTGTGTTTTATATGCTGGGTTTTTCTCTTAATTTTATGTTTCTGCTATTGATTTGTGTTTGTGTTTTTGTTTTGGCTTGTCTTTGTTTTTTTTTTTTTTATTGTGGTTTTTGTTTTTGCGCTTGACTTTGAAGTTGACTTTGTGTTTTATTTTTGCGTTTTCTTTTGAATTTTTGTGTTTTTGTATATGCTTTTGTGTTTTTCTGTTGTGTTTTTATTTTGATTTTGTGTTATTTTGTGCTATTGATTTGTGTTTTTAATATATGATTTTTTGTATTTGTTTTTTTTTTGAATTTAGTTTTATATGCTGGGTTTTATATGCTGGGTTTTTCTCTTAATTTTATGTTTCTGCTATTCATTTGTGTTTTTGTTTTGGCTTGTCATTGTTTTTTTTTATTGTGGGTTTTGTTTTTGCGCTTGTCTTTGACTTTGACTTTGTGTTTTTTTTGCGTTTTCTTTTGAATTTTTATATATGCTTTTGTGTTTTTCTATTGTGTTTTTGTTTTGATTTTGTGTTTTGCTATTGATTTGTGTTTTTAATATATGATTTTTTTGTATTTGTTTTTTTTTTTTGTTATTTAGTTTTTGCTAATTTTTTTTTGCTTAGTTATTGTTTTTGTTTTTACTTTTGCTATTATATTTTTAGTGGATTTCATGTTCTCATTTGTGCTTTTTAAATTGTGATATTGATTTTGTTTTTGCATTTGACTTTGTATTTATTTTTACTTTTTCTTTTTCTTTTGATTTTTTGTGTTTTTTTTTATTGTGTTTTTAAATTTTTGTTTTATTTTTCTTTTGATATGCGGTTGATTTTGTATTTTTGATTTAATGTTTCTTTTTCTTTTGATTTTTGATTTTGGTTGTTTTTTGCCTCTTTTGTTTTGTTTATTTGTTTTTTACTTTTAAAGGGTTTTTCAATAAGAACGCTCCAAAAGTTTTTTTTTAAGGGTTCATATCTTTCCATCATGAAATGGCAAACCTTACTGAAGAGAAATGTCAAAAGAGCGGCAAGAAATATGGCGTCGTTTGCTGTCCCTGTCGCTCTACTTTTGTAGCGTCCCTGTTAAAAAAAACCTTTACTATTTACGGTTGTGTTTTTTTATTGTGTTTTGTATTCTTTTGATTTGTTTTTATTTTGGCTTTGGGTTTGCTTTTTATTTTTTCTTATTTTCTCATGTATTACTTTTTTACAACGAATACCGTCGCCACGAGTTTGGCTTTGTAAATTCTCGTTACCTGCACTTGTGCGGGCTTTGACATTTTTGTAAATCCGGATAGAAAAAGCACCTGCAAAGTTACATTTCTCAAAATTTGAAAATAACAACTCGTTTATAAAAAAAGATGCCAAATAGAATTTCACGAAATACAGGATTGCAGTGTATTAAATTCAACATTACTTTACAGTCAGAAGAACACATTTTTCCTGAAATAGGAATTTCTCTCGAAAATATATAAGTTATTCTCAGATAAGTAAATACGAATAAATTGATTTATTAGTACTAACACGAAAATAACAAAAAAAAAAGAGGACAAAAAAGGACAAATTTGATTTAAGGTAGTTTGTAGGAAGACAGACATTTAATAAAGAGTATTGTCCTCCCGAAATTATTTAAAAAAGAAGGACAAATTTGATTTTATGTAATTTTTGGGGGAAAAAATTATGGATTGAGAGGATTATACTCCCAAAATGATTTAAAAAAGAAGGACCAACTTGATTTTCTGTAATTTTTAGGAGGACAGCAAGTGGAATGTGCCCCCGAATTTATTTAAAAAAGATGAACAAATTTAATTTTCGGTATTAATTAGAAGGACAGCTTATAGATAAAGAATATTGTCCTCCCAAAAACAGTACGGTTGGAAGTCTTAGCTAAAGGATTTTTATTAAAAATAATAAAAAATATATAAATGTTTTAAATAAATTAAAATAATGTAACTCATACGTCTGCTGCATCAAAATATGCAGCAATAAAATGTATTTTTGTGGCTGTAAACACTTGACTCATATATCGTGTACCTGCTTTGTGTGACACTTGCTGCAACCTTAACTACATACTTAACACATAAACTGCGGCTTTAAATTGTGCCTTGCCACTTGGCGCAGATGTTGCCACAAATGTGCCACACATGCGTTTTATCGTTGCCTGCAATGTTTAGTGTGATGCTGCAGTTGTTGCTGCTGCTGCTGCAATTAACTCAAGCATGGCATGTGGTTGGCCAAAAGTGTTGCTGCTCTCGCTTTTTATAACAACTATTTTGAGAAACATATTAACTGGGTCAATTAACAATGTCAACGTTAATAAGCGAGGTGTTTAAAATAAATGCTCTGTGTAAATTACAAAAAATACTTTTCTTTTTTTAGCACTTTGTAATATTTTTTTTTTTTTTTATAAATTTCGCGCACGTGTGTTCTTGTTCTCACTGACAACAACAACACACTTGACATCGTTTTTCACAGTTGACGCTGTTCCGGTTTATTTCAATTGCTGCATATTTTTTTGATGTATCCTTTGCGAATCACTTAACTTCACTGTTTCACTCGGCTCATCCTGCGTGTGTGTGTTTGAAAAATGCATAGTGTGTCGTTCGTTTTTCATTCGTCGTCGTTGTTGTGTTTAATGCGCGTTTAAAATCCTTTCAGCACTTTTTCGGTTATCGTTGATTTTTATGCTACAAAAACAGTAACGACCAATTTTTGACTAGTTTTACTAGAGACATAAAAAGTAAAGACCAGTTTTTGACTAGTTTTACTGGTAGGGATCTACTCTTCAAATCTCCAACAGTAATCGACCAGTTTTTGACTAGTTTTACAGGAGACAGACCAATTTTTGACCAGTTTTTGACTAGTTTTAACTCTTCAAATCCCCAACAGTAACGACCAATTTTTGACTAGTTTTACTGGAAACATAAAAAGTTAAGACCAGTTTTTGACTAATTTTATAGAAGACAAACCAATTTTTTACCAGTTTTCGACGAATTTCACTGGAGACTGGAGGTTTGCCATTTCATAATGGAAAGATATACGAATTCGAATTTCGGTAGAAAATTTTAATAATTTCGACTCGTTGTTGGCTCGTATATCTTTTCATCGTGAAATGGCAAACCTTACTGAAGAGAAATGCGAAAAGAGCGGCAAGAAATATGGCGTCGTCTGCTGTCCCTGTTGCTCTACTTTTGTAGCGTCCCTGTTGAAAAACCTTTGAAATAAACTTTTGTAGCGCTCTTATTGAAAAACCCTCTATTACGAATGCAGTGTAATTAAATTATTTTTCAGATTGTAATAACATATTACTATGTGTAAACATTTTATATATTCCCCAGCAGACTCTGTCAAACTTATCATAAATATGTTACAATACAAACATAAAATTTTAACTGCATTTGAATATACTAGTTCTTGGCAGGTTACTTGGTTATAACTATGTTTCAAAACAAACAGAAAATTTTATTCAAATCTAATTATAACGTGTTTTCGCAAACGCTCGTCTTCATTCGATTAGTTATCGACAGACGAAGTTGGCAACGTTGCGCAGCATTTTCTACCTAAGCCATCTTTTGCCATCGTTTGAACATATTGATGTTTAAAAACAAACAAAAAGAAATTGGATTTAAATAAATGTATTTTTCCAAGAGTCTTCTTGTATACGAAGTTGGCACTCGTTGAGCAGAATTTTCTATCTACGCCTCTTTTGTCATCGTTTGCAGTATGTATTGCTCCTTTTAAACATACTGATGTTTGAAAAGAAACAAAAAAAAAAATGAAATTAGATGTAAATAAAAGTATTCTTGCAATATTCTTGTTGTATATGAAGTTTACACTCGGTGACCGCCATTTTCTGCATACGTGTCTTTTGATGTTTGTTGAGAAAACGTATTCGTATCGGTAATACGATGTCATTTGTAAATTTAAAAAATACACTAATTGTGGTACAAATAGTAACAAATAATATCATTTTATAGTGCAGTATATAATTTAATTGTTCCTGAATGTTTTTCTAAAAATATTGTGAAAAGCCGACACGGATATTTCATCAAAAAACCACAACTAAAAAATCTATTTTCAACAGAAGTCGGCATGGTTTTTTACAACAGGCTCCGCGAATTCCTTGCCAACGCTACACCCAGAAAAAAATTCCATCAAATCCCATTAAAATTGATCAATAGGAAAATTATTGATTTAATAGTATACAAAAAATAAATATTTTCATATAAACTCAATGGCAATGTCATGGTATTTTCTAGTATTTAATAGTATTTTCCGATTAAAATAATAATTTATCCTATTAACTATTTTTAATAGTAAAAAACTATTATTTATATAGTATTTTTTTCTGGGTGTAGGTAATCAATTTTTATTTTCATGACAGTTTTATATTCAGGTCGTTCCAAATCATGTTATATTTTAAACATATTTATGTTTAGGTTCAAATATTTATTTTGTTTGGATGTAATAATTATTATGTTTCTATTAGAACATACAGCATTTTAAGGGGAAACATCCAAATGTTTCCGTGATATCATAATATAAATCAGAGCTCATTACAACACTGTTCAAGTCTCAATACAACCCTGTTTACAAATGATTTATCAGGCTATTATATATTATGTTTACCTAAAATTCCATACATGTTAATGGCTGCAAAATTATGTTTGGGAGAGCCACATTTTTTCAGCGTGTTGTAGTTTATTTGTATGTTTAATTGTTGCGGCGACAGGTTTTTATGTTTGTGTTTGTTACAAACTTTATGGCACGGCGGTTTATAGCTTTTTATTACACGTTTATTGTCTCGGACACGGGTGGGTTTTAAGTGTGTTTTCGTTTAAAGTAAAACGTATCGAGTACCGATCTTGCACTTAAATGTCAAAACCACAGCAGCCAGTATCGCTGCAACGAGTGGACCCGGCGGGCGTGTTCATACACGTAGTGTTTACGTTCTGCGTAAACAAGAACAAAAGCAAAAAACACTAGTTGAAACACAAAAGAAAAAATTCAACAAACAAAACTAAACACAAAAGAAACAAAAAAAATAAACGGAAAAACGCAAAAATAAACGCAAAAGCAAACACACAAAAACAAATGCAAACATACAAAAACAATAGCGAAAACACAAAAAAAGAATATAAAAACAAAAGCAAAATTGAAACAACAAAAGCAATAATTCAAAAACAACTGAGAAATCAAAAATACAAAAAGATAATGAAAACAAAAGCAAAAACACAAAGTGAATCTTAAAAAAAAAATGTTAAAAGCAAAAATAGAATCAAAAAAACATAAAACGCAAAAAGGGAAAAAAATAAAATCTAAAGAATAGTAAAAACAAAGGTAAAACAAAAATTGAAACAAAACAAAAGATGAACACAAAAATAAAAATAAAATGAGTAAAACCGGTAACAAAAACATATGAAACAAGAGCAAAAATACGAAAACAACACAAACCAAATAATGAAACACTGAAAAAAAAAATTTAACAAAATTCCACAAAAAAAAACAAAATCATTTCGTTTAGAACATGTATAAAAAATAAGTACATATTACAGCTATCAGAAAAAAATAATAATTTGTACGCAAAAAGTATTTTTTAGAAAAATTTCGATACGGAAGTTTTTGTCCCCTCCTGAATTTGTCTCTGATTTATTTTGAAAAAACTATAAATTTTAGAAAAAAAAGCGTAAATATGTGAATAAAGTACAGTATCTCAATTATTTTTTGAAATAATTAAAAAAAAAATTTTACCCAAAATTCGCTGACTTTTTGAATTTCCATTTGAACCTCAAATTGCACTTTCCTTTTCTGAACCGTTCGGATCGTGGACTATTTAATTTATATCATTAGATCTAGCATATATAATGTTTTAAATTTTTACAGATGTTCAATTTAATTTCTACTTGTACAAAAAAAAAATCAAGTAAATTAATTAATTTTCGAAATATAAATGTTTTTATCATAGAATATCGCTTTCGGAACCAAATTTTAAATTTATTTAATTTCTTTAAAGACAATTTTCTTTAGTTTCCAATTTATTAATTTTTTTATGCTTTTTTCAATATTTTAACCATTTGTAACGCATAAAAATCTGCTTGTCAAGCCGCATCATCTATCAGTGTTAGTGCGCAGTCTTTGTGATTCTTTTTGCTGTCGTTTGTTGTTGATGTTGCTGCTGACATTTCGACACAAAATGTTGATGCGTTAAAGCACTGTCAGTTGTCTACGTTGCAAATCTTCCTCAACTACATCAGACATTTTATGTTTTTGTCAGAACAATCGTGCGAAATGTGTGCCAAATATTTGAAAATAGAATAATATATTTGAAAATAGAATTTTCTTAAATTGACAGAAATTAAAATTTTTGCCAACAAAAAACCTATTAAACATGTACCACAGAATTTAAATTAATTATATTCGAGTGAGAAATTCTAAAATTAGAATTTAAAAATGGTTTCATTCGATTAATTCAATCGGTAAATAATTAATTAATAAAAGCACTATTAATTTATACTTTTCAAAATTAAAAATATATATATTTGTTATGAGACAAATACAAATTTGCTCTAGTTTTTGAGATAAATTTTTCATTAATTTCCTCTTCTTTTATTTTCAATAAAAGACACCAATATATTTTTCTTTTCGATATTAAACGCAGATAATATTGCGCTAAAAAAGCAATGCAACGTTTTGAAAAGTAAGTCATTTTTTCCCTCGGTGTAGTAAATCATTTAAATAGTTCACAATTTAAACTAATAAAATTAGATCTAAGCGATTTATAAATGCGCGACCTTGTCGCTCAAAATTGTCAATGGCGTTTAGCCTAAAATTATGCAACAGTTTTCAATTGTTTAACTGTCTACAAACATGCAATGCAATCGATTGAATAGATAATGAGTTTTTCAATACTATAAAAATAAATATAAAAAATAAAAAAAAACGTATTAAATCAATAAAAATTAGAATTGTAAGAAATTAGAAAAGGAAAAAAGGAAAAAGAAAAAAAAAAAATAAAGCAAATAAAGAAATAAATAAAGAAAATAAATAAATAAAGAAATAAGGAAATAAAGAAATAAAGAATTAAAGAATTAAAGAAATAAAAAATAAAGAAATAAAGAAATAAAGAAATAAAGAAATTAAGAAATTAAGAAAAAAAGAAATAAAGAAATAAAGAAATGAAGAAATAAATAAATAAATAAAGAAATAAAGAAATAAAGAAATAAAGAAATCAAAAAATCAAAAAATAAAGAAATAAAGAAATAATGAAATAATGAAATAAAGAAATAAAGAAATAAAGAAATAAAGAAATAAAGAAATAAAGAAATAAAGAAATAAAGAATAAAGAAATAAAGAAATAAAGAAATAAAGAAATAAAGAAATAAAGAAATAAAGAAATAAAGAAATAAAGAAATAAAGAAATAAAGAAATAAAGAAATAAAGAAATAAAGAAATAAAGAAATAAAGAAATAAAGAAATAAAGAAATAAAGAAATAAAGAAATAAAGAAATAAAGAAATAAAGAAATAAAGAAATAAAGAAATAAAGAAATAAAGAAATAAAGAAATAAAGAAATAAAGAAATAAAGAAATAAAGAAATAAAGAAATAAAGAAATAAAGAAATAAAGAAATAAAGAAATAAAGAAACAAAGAAATAAAGAAATAAAGTAATATAGTAGTAAAGAAATAAAGAAATCAAAATAAAGAAATAAAGAAATAATTAAATAATTAAATAAAGAATTAAATAATTAAAGTAATAAAGAAATAAAGAAATTAAGAAATAAAGAAATAAAAAATAAAGAAATAAAGAAATAAAGAAATAAAAAAATAAAGAAATAAAGAAATAAAGAAATAAAGATTTAAAGAAATAAAGAAGTAAAGTTATAAAGAAATAAAGAATTAAAAAAAAAAAATAAAGAAATAAAAATATAAAGAAATAAAGAAATAAAGATATAAATAAAGAAATAAAGAAATAAAGAAATAAAGAAATAAAGAAATAAAAAAATAAAGAAATAAAGACATAAAGAATTAAAGAATTAAAGAAAAAATAAAGATAAATAAGTAAATAAATCATTAAAATTATAATAAAAAAAAATAAAAAAAAAAAATTAAAAAAAAAAAAAATTAAATAAATAAATTTAAAAAATAAAAAATCAAATTAAATAAACAAAAAAAAAAACAGAAAAAAATTAATAAAAACAAAAATATTTAAATATAAAAAAAAAACCAAAAATAATGTAATAATGTCTAAAATCGATACAAAAAATTTTGTTATTAAATAATAAGACAAAAATTTAAAAATATGTAAAAAAGAAATAATAAAAAAAAAAAAAAAATTAATATAAAGTATTAAAAAAAACAACAAAAAAGAACTTTAAAAATGTTTATTAAAATGATTATTAACCCTTAAAAGCCTGACTTTTTTTGAGCTGAAAAAATAGTATGTTATAGAACTCGCTATTCTGGACAACGTTTGTTCTACGACTTTGCTCATAGGTGTTGATTACTTTAACCAGATCAAAAATACCTCGTTGGTTCCTTGCGGAACCACTGGGCGGGCACCCGGTCCTCAAAATTGAAAAAGTACATTTTGTACTTAAGAATTTTTTAAGCAAAAGTCAAGAAATTTTATTATGAAAAATCGTGGAAAATGTAAAAAAAGTTTAAAAGTATTAATTTTTGTGATTCGTTTTGATGAAACAGTTCTTTTTTATGGATTCACACTGGCCATTGTTGATGTCGTATTTACACCATTAATTTTCAAGCACTTATTTTGTTCAAAAATCAGGAATGCTGCTGTTTGTAAACAAACTAAAAAAAAAACATAAAATAACGTTTCTATAGAATTTCACATATGCTCAATTTTGAAATCACAGTGCCTGATGGTTCCGCAAAGAACCAACCAAAAATTCGAAAAAATCCACTAAAATAAAAAATTATATTTATTTTAAACACTTACAATAGCTTCTAGATACTCAGCGATCACGAAAATATTTTTTTCAGCATCGATTTCGACAAATTCACCACTATTTTTTTGAAAGTACGCAATTTTACAAAAGTTAATTTTCTTGAGGTTGGTTTCCCTTACTTGACACACAGCCGACAAATGAAGTTTATTTCAAACGGGAATCGGCGCAAAACAAAGTTTTGATTTTCATCCGTTGGTTCCTGGCGGAACCAGTGGGCATTTAAGGGTTGAATGGACAAAATTTAAAAAATATAAAAAAAAAATTTAAAAAATATAAAAAAAAAAAATTTTAAAAATATAAAAAAAAGAATTTTTAAAAATATAAAAAAAAAAAATTTAAAATATAAAAAAGCAAAACAAAAAAATAAATTAAATAGAGTAAAATAAAAATTAAAAAAATGAATATACAAAAGTTACATTAAAATATGTAAAAATGATAGCAAAATAAATGGAAAAAAATAAAAAAAAAGTCATCTTCGCAAAAAGTCATTTTCGTAATAATCCCACGGGTGCACAAACAGCAGCCGTTGCCACAAATGTGATTTAACTTTGTATTATGTCTGTCAACCACGACGCAGAAGCAACTAATTTTATGAAATATGTTTGAATTATATGAAGCTTATAAGAACAAAAAAATAAATTGCATAAAATACAACGCAATAAATGCCAGAAAATTACCTTAAATATTAAATTTTTGTTTTGCACAAATTTGTAATTCTTAAATGTTGATTTTATTTGAATCAATTTAAAATAAAATATTGAATATAGTTAATACAAAATTTTTAAGTATAAAAAGCTTACTTTATTTGACTGCTTAATCTTTTTATTAATATTAATTTTTATTTTTTTATTTTAGTGAATTTTTTAAACTAATATTTAAAAGACTTTAAAATTTCAAATTTGATATCTGCACTTCTTGGAATTTTCTCGAGTAAACATTCTAATATTTCTGTTTTTATTAAATTTTATAAACTTAAATTTTACTATTACTTACTTTATTTCTTAAACAGAAATGAAAATCTCACTTGCAGTACCTACTTTTCAAGTTTCAATTGAAATGTGTGTACTTGATTTGCAATGAATGGCATTGAGTGAATTTATATTTCAACCTTAGTTGGTTTCTTAATAACGATGCCGATTAACATCTGCAAGGGTTGCCTTTTGTTCACTCGGCCGGCCACTCATGCTAAAATGCTTTGCATTGAAAATTAAGAGCCCGCATTTAAGTACTTTTGGGCTGTGATAAAAATCTGTGCAAATGAATTGAAGCACATTAAAACTGCTTACATTTCGAGTGACATTTTAATAAAGCGCTTAATGCTTATTTAATTAAGTTCTGTAATATGGCTAAATAGTTTTCTAAATGTTTATTTCAATGAAAATGTAAGAAAATAAATTGAATTTACTGTTTGTGGCATTTTCTAAATGTTTTTTTTTTAAATGATACTCATACGTAATGTGGTACTAGAATTCCAAAAAACATATTTCTCATTTAAATTTTAGCATACTCATTCTTTTTTTCATAAAATACAATTGCAAATTATTAAAATTTACTTTACATTTTTTCAGGTTTTTACAAATTAAGCAAGATTTTGTAATACCACAATTTAGTATATCCAAAAACAAACGTCCATTATGTTAATGGGACTATTTTTTGTATGGTACATGTATTAATAGTGTGTTCACATTAATTTAATTGTTTTTTATTAAAGTTGATAGAATTTGAAATTAAATGTTAGAGTATTTCAACTGACGAACAATTGGCAGGCAACACAGCAGTTTTGAAGCTGAAATACAGCAAATTTTCGGCGGATTTTTTTCTGGCAGACATAGGTTGAGTTTGTAGCAAAACCTGCCGGTTGTTCGCTATATGACAAAACGACAGACGTCAGCCTAAGGGCAGGACAAAATATACGACAGGTAACACTGACTCTGCCCACGTTTGCTGTTTTGCAGCTTAAAAGCTGCTGTGTTGACGTTTGTCGTTTTTTTTTCGAGGACGGTCAAAAAACAGGTTTTTGCTACAAACTCTGCCCATGTCTGCTGTTTTCCAGCTTAAAAGCTGCTGTGTTGACAGCCTGCCTTTTGACCGTCCTCGAAATAAAAACGACAAACGTGAACTTAAAGATAGAACATAATATAAGTATACGGCAGGCGGACGATTGGCAGGCATCACAGCAGCTTTTCCGCAGGTTTTTGGGAGGTATAGGCGTTGCTTGTTGTCCTCCCTAGAACAAAAGTCGGACGGCAATCTATGGGCAGAACAAAATATACGACAGGTAACACCGGCAGTCAACACAGTAGCTTTCAAGCTGAAAAACAGCAAAGGCTTCCGGCAGACATAGGCAGAGTTTGTAGCAAAAACCTGCCTTTTGACCGTCCTCGAAAAAAACGACAAACGTCAGCCCAGAGACTCGGGCAACACAGGAAAACAGCAGCTTTTCCGCAGGTTTTTGGCAGACAGGATAGGACATAATATAAGTATACGACAGGTGCACAATTGGCAGGCAACACAGCAGTTTTCAAGCAGCTTTTCCACAGGTTTCTGGTAGACACATTGTTGTCCTTCCTAGAACAAAACCCAGACCGCTGCCTAAGGGCAGGACAGAATATACAACAGGCAACACAGCGTCTCTCAAGCTGGAAATCAGCAGATGTTTGGCAGGTTTCCTGCAGACATTGTAGCAAAACCTACCTGTTGTTTATCCTAGCACAAAACGAAATACGTCAGCCTAAGGCAGGACAAAATGTACAGCAGGTAACACAGGCACGTAACATAGACAGGCAACACAGCGTATCTCAAGCTGGAAATCAGCCGATGTTCGATAGGTTTCCGGCACACAGAGGTGGAGTTTATAGCAAAACTTTTTGCCACTTCTTAAACAAGCTGCTGTTGTATACAAAAAGCTGCCGTGAGTTAGACAATTTAAAAAATGTTCATATAAAATTTGGGAGGCAAGCTGCCATTCCTATAATATGCCGTGTGGGTAGGTATTCTCAAAATTAAAAATATCAATAGTCCTACGGGAACTACCATTAAATATTCTGAAGAAAACCCGCAAAGCAGCTTATTTCAGATAGAATTCAGAAAAGATTAAATAAATCTGCCATGGCATTATAGAACATGCTGATTACTTACGTGAAATCTGCAGTAGGAAGGCTGTTGTATT
Source organism: Dryomyza anilis (assembly GCA_951804985.1). Classification (NCBI taxonomy): domain Eukaryota; kingdom Metazoa; phylum Arthropoda; class Insecta; order Diptera; family Dryomyzidae; genus Dryomyza; species Dryomyza anilis. The sequence continues at coordinate 95,834,474 of OX638130.1, read as the reverse complement.
TGTGGAAAAAAATAAATACATATGTATTTAAAAAATTAAATACATGTGTATTTAAAAAATAAATACATATATATTTAAAAAATAAATACTTATATTATTTAAAAATATGTATTTAAAAAAATAAATACACATGTATTTAAAAAATTAAATAGATATGTATTTAAAAAAAATAAATGCATCTGTATTTAAAAAAAAAATACATAAGTATTTAAAAAAATTAAATACATATGTATTTAAAAAAATAAATACATATGTATTTAAAAAAAAATAAATACATATCTATTTCAAACAAAAATGTAGTAAATTTAACTACATCAAGAAATGACTGTATTTCATTTCTTGATGTAGTTAAATTTGTAAATATTTTAGGATTCCTCATTTAATGAAAAAAAAGGTTTTAGTGTTGAGTTGTATCTGAAACACCCACTGAAATAGAAGGTGTCTTTAATATATACTTTAAAAAAGTTGATTCAAACGAAAATTAATTATAATTTCAACAATTTAAAGTTCTGAGGGAAAATATTCGATTTATTTCACAGATAATTGATCATAGCTATTAGGAAAATTTTAATATTTTAATTTTTGGAGCTCTAAAAATGTTTTCTCATTACAAATATTTTTATTTCTACAGTTTTTATTTATAAAACACAGTTTTTCTCGACATTTGTATTATTTGAATGTATCAGAATGGTATAAACCATTATAAAATTTGCCGTTTGTATTAAATTACATATGAAATTTTATAAAATTGCAAAAATATAAACAACAGTCGTCTATAAAGCAAATTTTCAAATGTTACTCATACGCAAGGTGGAACCATTTAAATGATTTATTTAAATTCATCAATGTTAATTAAACATTGATCTAAAAATAATTTGAATTTAAACATTATTCACCAACCAACCTCAATAAAGTCAACATTATTTCAAATAAACATATTGCTTAATACGAATTTATTTTAATAGTTATTTAATTTGTTTAATATTCATAGACAATTCAAGTCAGTTAGTTTAGTCAGTCAGTCTGTTTGCCTATTTTGCATATGACAATTTTGTCAGTTAACTTGTCTATTTGTATTATTATCAATTTATGTGCAGACATTTGTAATGTCTACATGTTTAACTTGATACAATATTCCTCATTCTGCACAGCGGCAGCTGTTGCTACTTGGTAAAATTTGCTGTT